>JAGKPW010000048.1:2605000-3195574 GCA_019926035.1 Melaleuca alternifolia
TAATATCCTAGCATGACTAAAGATGCAATTCCTAAGTGACATGCATGAATGACATGTAATCTTCCTAATTAACATGAAATTCAATATGCCTAAACTAAATGTTATGATATGACTAATAATACAACCTAAAAATGAAAAGAAAGACTAATGCTATGATATGCATATGAGTTTTTTATCCTTTTTTTATTTTTTATTGACTTTGAAATAAACATGAAAATTAACCTAACTATGCAAATTATATTTAAAATGCAACCTAATATAATTCAAATGCAATTTAATTTAAACATGAAAATGCAATTCTATCTAAAATGCAATTCTAACATGGAATGCAATCTTTTTGGTATTTTATGAATTAATTAAAAAAAAAAAACTAAATCAACGGATCGTATCTCGAGCATGAGATCAGATCGATCAATTTGATGTGCGGTCGCGAGTCGTATCTCGAGCGAGAGATCGGACCATCGACCAATGCACACTAAAAATGAAACTATTAATAATATGCCTATTATCTAAACATAACAAAATGCATGAGCAAATTAAACATGATGCAAGACCTTTATTGCAGAAAAGTAAAAATGTTTTTTTTATTATTATTTTTATTTACTTTTATAATTAAAACATTAAAAGAAACTAAATAAATAAACAGATAAACATAAAATTAAAAGGGAATCGGGCCAAGGCTTCGAACCGGGTCCGGCTCAGGCCCCGACCCGCACACGTGGGTTTTCTCTTCCCCGGCCCACTTTGGCCTCTCCTCTCTGCAGACCCACGAGCGACTGGGCTTCCCCCTCTGCGCTTGGGCCGACTGACACCCCACGGGCCCAACTTGCTCCTGTAGATCATCTTCCTCGCCGATCTACACCATGGATGACCTGCAACTTCGACCCGGCGATGTCCTGCTCGCGGCAGAGCCGCGGCGGACAGCGACAAAGCCAAAAGAAAACAACTTTCCGGCGACTCCTCGATGAACACCAACAAACCCACACGAGTAGCAAAGATTACACAGAAAGGAAGAGGGATCCACGAGAAACAATTGGTAAAAGATGCAACACAATAAGGGGGGGTTCAATCGCGAGTTGAAAGCACAAGGAATCTAACCCTAGAATGCGACAAATCAATGGAGCAAACAGAGAAAAACCAATGTCGCAGCAGCTTTGGAACGAATTAACCGACGAACCCTTCAATCCGAGAACAAATCATTCAAGAGAAAAAAGGAAAAAAAAACTATCATCACAACTCACCTACGAGCAGAGGAGAACAAAGAAAAATTGCCAGAACTTGCCCACTGGGAGGACTTGGAAAGCTGACGTCGACGCGCACCAACCGAGACCTCTCGGTTTATCTCTCTCGGCGAATGCCTCGAAGGAAGCTCTCTGTTCGTGTGTCTCTTTGGAACGCTTTTTGCTCTTTTCCTCTTTTTCTAGAACTCTCTGTCCTCTGTGCGTTCTTTGTTTGCTGAATAATGGCTCCAGAACTCTCTATATCTGAGTGTATGCGTGTGTGGGCGTTGCTTTTTGCAAAAAAGTCGAAGACTTTCCCTTCGTGTGTGGGTTTTCTTTCCCACAAATAAACACTGCCCACTGTACTTTTTTTTTTGAACGAAAGCCCCCTTCTTTCAGCCAAAGACCTCACCTTTTATAGACCTTGGACGTTCGCAGGAGGGGATAAAGCTAAATCTTAGTCAAATCTTCCAAAAATTTGACTGAAATTTATCTAGTTTTGATGTTTATCTACCCCCGCTT
This sequence comes from Melaleuca alternifolia, assembly GCA_019926035.1. Taxonomy (NCBI): domain Eukaryota; kingdom Viridiplantae; phylum Streptophyta; class Magnoliopsida; order Myrtales; family Myrtaceae; genus Melaleuca; species Melaleuca alternifolia. The sequence goes on from JAGKPW010000048.1 coordinate 2,606,743, forward strand.
TGCTTATTGCTCACGATCACCATTCAACTTTGGGATAAAAAGGATTTCGGCTAACTCCTACTGAAAAGATTTGGTTAAAAATTATCCACGTTTATTTCATTCGAATCTTCTTATCTACTGAATCCAAATTGCCGTTGAAAATCTAAAATTTAGGTGTCAACATGCGCTTTTTTAGATTTAGCATTCATTCTTCATCTTTTTGTGATTTTTGCTGATTTGAATTTCTTTGGCAAGTCACAAAGACTGATTTACAATAAAATATTGCGGCGTCAAATTTTCAGCATCCCAAATCAGAGTTGATACTAAGTAATCGTTTTTCTAGAAAACAGCATATAAGTGATCCAACAACAAAATTTGTTATCTAAATGAGCGTCGTATAAAAGTTATAGCACTTATATTGTCATTTCTCTTGTCAATATGCAACAACCATATAAAGGAAATCGGCTAATTAGGAAGCAGTTAAATTTTAACATCCAACCAGGTTAGAATCAAATAATTAGGTGATTGGATCTTTGACTGAGCATAGTTTTGGCAATTACCTAAATTATGACAATCGATTCCAACGATGACCGACGGCAATAGAATTCACAGCAATTGGTGAGGAATATGAGCACAACAACCGAAGAGGAAAGTAACGACGAAGGAGATTCCAGGCACGGCAAGGACTTGGATCTAGGATGGTGAAGGCTTATGCTAGTTAGGAACAGCTACAAGGGACTTGGCGCGGTAACAATCTCACTTGAAACTGTTATCGTGATCGCCTTGTCAGGAAACCTACAGAAAACTACCCGACAAGGTCGCCCAGCTGGAAGCGAGGGGCTAGGACATTGCAAAGGGGGTGGTCGGTGTTGCTTGGAAGCTGTTGGCACGGCGGCAAAGCTAGAGATATCACCAAAGGTCATCTGCAACTTGCTAGACTAGTTGAAGGATTGCAGGCATCATCGGAGGATTCACTGGAGCAACTGGCATTGTCGAGCTTTATTGGAGGCTGTCAGGAATCTTTAGGTGGAGACGTGCAGTTGAGACTGGTGAGGCACGGCAACGGCAAGAACTCAGCAATTGATGACCATCGCAAAGAGAGAAGTACTATTTTACATGTAATCTCTTTGCATGCGTGCCTCTCTATTGTTTTCCAACCTTTTGTAAGAACTCCCCTTCAATCATGTTCGAAAACATACTTTTATATGCTAGACTCTAGGAATTTGAATCAAAAGCATAAAGATATATATGCAAGTGATAAAATATAAAAAGGGTGATCTCCCAAGTGTGGGATGATAAATGTTAAAAGGGTGATCTTTCAGCTATGAAAGATCGATACAAAAGATGAAGTCGGATCGATATGGAAGTGGAGAAGATTCGTAATTTGAATCAAAAGCATAAAAATATTTATTCAAGATTAGGAAACATCTTTATATTTCGCCTTCGGGAGAAAAATTAAATTAAGTAAAGCTTATTACTTTCAAATTCGATGAAATTTCCTATTTAGCACACTCCCATGTAAACCTTCGGCCAAGATAAAGATTGGGCTCAATATGACCTTTCACATCATGGGTCAATCTCAAAAAATCAATTATGCTATATAGAATTACCCGCTTGAATACCAAAAGTACAACTCATGTAAGCCTAATTAAAACACTCCTACCAAGCAAATGTAATTAATAGTATATTTGTTTAGGGATCTATATCAATTTCTGATTTTCGATACAACAAGTAACTAAATAGATTGCCAAAATTTATACGTAAACATCCTTGAAACTGATTTTGTAGCCTTTACCACATAGTTGGCTGATGTTGATTCCGTTTACAAGTGTTACATCTTCAACGATCAGGTTATCTATGGCATCCTAGGCATGTCACTCACTATCACATCTTGTTTCTTTGTTTATTTCTTTTACAAGCATGCGAAAGCGTGAGAAAATCACCCAACACTACATGAGGATACTCATTACAACAACAAGATACATCAATACACATACTATTATGCTTCTTTATATTTTACATGGCCAAGCTACCACAAAAGCCTTCTACTTTTTATACATACTACAGACATCGGTTTCCCAAATAAGTTAGGGGATCATACCCGCCACAAACAAGATTGGTCCGCCTATCCTTTGTTCATTGTGGTGGCCTACCGGAGAGTAGGGCCATTCCCATTGAACCCTAGGAGCCATTGAAACCATGAAGTGGCCCCATCATGTCCCCTTTGAGCAGAATGTACCAAGCTAATAAATAGAGGGGAATCATCTCGGTAATTCCCTTCTGGATCCATATGATCGAGTTACATCTATAGTAGGTTACTTCAGCTTTCAAGTCTAGCACATCCTAGAAAGAATACTCCACAATCAACGGGAACTCCAAATTGAACACGGGTAGCCATTCTTACAATTCTATAAAAATAAGGGATGAGACAAACAAATGTATCTGTGAGTGATGCAATTGTCTCTCCTCCAAGAATCTGAGAATAATAGTTTCATATTCCCAGACCTCCTAAAAGTCCCATTGCATTTGCTGAACATCGGCTGAAACAAGGAGAACATTATTAAACTCCTCATACATTCTTTGAAAATCAGAAAAGTACTACGTAATTGAATGTCCTTTACTTTCAGACTTGTAAAACTCTCTGACAGCTCATAAATCTGTGACAGGTTATTTTGGCTAGAATATAATACATCTAAATACTTCCATAATTTTTTTACTGTATCAATATGTGTTATCAAATCAACTATGTGACTCTCCATAGAATTCATCATCTGACCAAGAATAGGCACATCAATAACATCCCAAGTAGCATCATCTTTGGGAGTAGGCTATGTCTATGTCGATTCTTGCCTGTCAAAGTAAGGTCCACAATTTTCTTCCACTAATGGAAGTTAGCACTACCTTCAAGTTTCTTGCCAGTAATTTGATTAGACAATGAGGCAATCACCTCAATCAGTACACTACTACTCTTCTCAAGATCACCCTCTATTTTACTCTTCAAAAGATTATCCATTCCTAAACAATTATCACAATATTTACCCTCAAGCAATTCAAAATTTCACGTAAAATGATAAATACTTCACCCAATCAATTTGTGAATTTATCAATATGCATAATCCCAATCACCATCAAAGAATAACATACTTCACGAATCATCACTATCCATCAACTTGCACAATCAGAAACTCTACTCTACATAATATTCCATCATCAACACCACATGGTACCAAAACAAGACAAAAACATACCTAAAATAGAACATATATCGTGTTCAAGCTTCCTAGAATGCACTACACAAGCCAAAAAAAAAAACAAGAGACCAATGCTTAGGATGTTTGCCAACCTTAGTCGATGCCACATGGGGAATCAAGGCCGAAGATGAGCAAATGTCACACCCCGAACCCCAAGCTCGCACACATCCCACGGTGGTCGACTAAAATGCAACGTTCCCAAGTGGCGTCACCGACCCGATCTTCTATGCACATGCGGAAGCGTAATGAACATTTCCCCCGACAACAATCAAACATGGGATAGAAATGTGGGACAACCAAATCATACAAAACAAATCTTATCAACAACCTCAGATTCATATACACAAGACACTAAACCAAAAAGAGTTAAGCTAAGCTCCGGGATCTGCAGCCATTAGTTCCGTGTCCAACACAAAAGACGTGCTCAAACACTATTGCCTACGGAACCCCATAAGGCATGTGTCGTACTCCATTTAGGTAGCTGAAAAATAGTTCACCGAGTCAACTCTCCAAGTCTGATTAGGAAGAAACCCACCCAAGGGTAAACTATACATGAAAAACAAATCAAAGTTTGGAAACTGTCAGACTCTCTAGGGTCTAAGACTCTCTCGAGTCTGAGACTCCACGATGTCTGAGACTATATGGCATTTGAGACTCTATAGCATCTGGTGACGTTCAAACTCCACAATTCACGTACATAAACAAACAAGAAGCATCTTTAACTACTGGAACGCTTCACATCAATCATCATAAACTCACAAAAGTCTCAATTATAAAGTCAAATAGTTATGACATGTTCCATACCATGCCACACAATTTTGTCCTGCAATCAAGCGCAACATATCATTATGACATGTCCCATACCATGCCACACTCAATAGACAAACTCATGGCTATAGCGATGTCTCATACAAAAATCACAGTATCGTGTAGCACTTAGCCCTTGACCACATATGTCAATAGTACAAGGCCTTAGAGGTGGCTCCCACGAACCTTGGTACAAGGCCTTTGAGATGACTTTCACAAAGATTATGTTATCGTGTAGCACTTAGCTCTTGCCCAGAAAGTAATGGTACAAGGTTCTAGAGGTGGCTCTCACGAATTTTAGGTATCGTGTGACACTTATTCATTGACTAAACAAAGCAATAGTACAGGGTTCTAAAGGTGGCCCCCATGAAGTTTACGTTATCGTGTGGCACTTAGTCCTTGACCATGCAAAAGCAATAGTACAAAGCTCTACAGGTGGCTCTCATGAAATTTACGTTATCGTGTGGCACTTAGTCCTGTACTTGCGCGCCACACATTTGATTTTCTCACACAACCCATTGTCTTTCAACAACCACCACATCATCACATATTGTCACGCACGAATTCCCAACATGCCACAAACCAATCATATCACCAAATACACACCTTGCAGCCAACATTAAAGAGGTCAAACATCCGGCCTTGCTGCACATGTCTCATACTGTGCCAACTCAGTTAAACGTAAAACCACCCTAACTGACAAAATCAAGTAATCCGTATATCTCTAAGTTTAAATCCAGAAACATAATCAACCAAGTTTGTAAAATCCTCAAATTTGAATATGTCATAAAGGACACATAAATAAACACTTATAAAGACGCCTTTGCCCAAATCTTTATGTAAAGAGAGTAGTAAATCGCTCAAACTGTTGCAAAATCTGCATCCATTTTCAGAAATCATGTTCTCCAAAACCAATTTGGTTCGAAATCCAAAATTCATCAATTTGATCTGAAATTCGACTACGTTACACTAAAAGAAATAATAAAAAAAACTTTCATGAAAGAACTCTTTCGAAATTCGAACTCCAAGAGTTCATAAAAATCCATAGAACATCAAAAGGTCACAAGTTCCAGAAAAATAGAAGTTGTGTTTTGTTCAAAATGAAGCTGACATATTACCCTTTTAAATCCATGATATCCTAGGTAAAATATATGTCATATCTAAAGATGTTTGTAACAATTTTCATGAAGAAATCGACTTCATAATCTCATCACATCTCGATCCACAAAATCAGGAAACAACAATAGTTCAGTAGAAATATTCCAACAAAATCCTCTAAACCGAACTAAACCACTGTCACTTGTGCTAATCCAGCCTAACCCTCTAAGTGTAGTCACAACCTAAGAAGGTTTGGAAAGTTGACTCACCTGATAGACAGCCGACTAGTCCATGACAACGACGGGGAGAAGGCGACTACAACTCAAGTCTATGTCGATTCCAAAAGAAGCTCGGAAGATGTTGAACAAGCCTTGTTAGTCACTTCCTGAGTTGCTGGTTTGAGAGAAACTTATCTCAGCTGGAAGAATGGGGGTGGAAGAAGTGAAAATATCTAGAAGAAACTGAATGAGATATAGTTGCAATCTCTAATGTTTAGCTGGTAAAAGGGAACAAGAAGCCTTGAAAAGTCAATCCAAAATATCCAAAACACTTGAGTACATGCCCCATAAGTCTTTAACTCCATCCAATAGCAATTTCCTCTCCCAATCTTCTCCAACAAGCCAATAATGAAGGCCAAACTGCAGCAGCCACTCATACATACGAATTTGCACCCATTTACCTCAAGTCACATTCAAATCCCCATTAATTCAAAACCTCATCAATTCAAATTAGGCTTGAATCTTTTCCGCAAAATTCCCATGTCATTTTATTTCAAAGGGGGTCGAAAATCAGGATGTCACAACAGATGTCGAAGAGGATAGATGCCAAAGCTTGATGTCACAGATCAACGAGGGATGCTGCTACTTATGAGAGACGTCGGAAGCTAGGTTTTTTTTTTCAACATCTAGTGGGCAGCTAGGGTTTCAGCTCTGATATCAAGTTGAAAGGAATGTTTTCTCGCTTTTATTTGATGATGCTCAATATTTGTGTGTGTGTGTGTATACATATATATATAATTCTTAATATTCTCTAAGTACAGTTGAGGTGATTGCGTTCGTCACACTCATCTTATAGGGTTGCATATTAAGTGTGGTCCTTGCAATGGATTCCAAAAGGGGTGTGAGTCCGTTGGTCAGAACTATATTAACCGTTGAAGAAGAGCAAAGTAGTCTCTATTTCAGAAAGATGAGTTTCTTAAGGAGAACCACATCTTCTTCTAGTTCTGTGTCTAATAGGATAACAAAAGATATTGGTCATGTTAATAGAGAAGAAATTAACATTGAAAATTCCAATCGATCAATTGAACATTGGATAATCCCAAAGGTCAAATATATAAGCTGAAATTTATGAAATCTCTAATTGGAAAATTTTGGGAAATGTGATAATTGCATATTGATCGAGGAAAGAGATATTCCACTTCTGAATCAATCTCATCGATTCAATTATTTAACAAATAATCTTTGAGAAAGTATGCTCAGAAGTGGCAATGCTTACACATTGGTCTTGTCTAAGTTAGAGGTAAACATCTAACTAAAGAAGGTTTAGACACCTCTTTGCTTATAGTCCTAAGATATGCCAAACTCTTAAGATATGAAGATTCTATTCTTGCAACTGTTGAAACAAGTCTTTGCAATGGTCCAATTCATTTCAATTGTCATCCTAGATATTATGTATCCTTAAGGAATAAAAATATTTTAAAATACCTCACTTTACAAGTTAAGACCTATAACTATTCGATAGCAGAAGGATTGATACCTTTAGCTATCATTTAAAGAGTTTATTACAAACTATTAAACTCTTCTTTTGGTAGTAAGGCTTTTAAAATCAGCCCTAAAGGACAAACCCCTGTTCTTTAGACTGATTTTTCAAGAGCCAATTTTATCATTCCTCGAACTATCCAATGGGATGAAGTCACACTTCTTGAACAATGGGAATTGGAAAACCAAATTCCCCGACAAATTATTCAGCACATTGAGCCTACCAATGTCATTCAACATCCTAAAGGAAGAGTCACTATTCAATTTTCACAAATGAGAATCAACCCACCTATGAGGTCTTTAGACATTAGGTCCATTTCTTCTCATTTCACTTCTTCTAGACGATCGATAGATTTATCTTAAATCTTGATTCCTGAGGAAGAGCCTGAGCATTCTCAAGCTCGAACTCAACCTCAAAATCCTTCAATTCAAGGGATTGATGATAAGTCAGGAATTTCTAGACTAGTGTATCATCAAAACCAAGAGTTTCCTGAACCCACTCCTTCTAAAATAGAAAATCGAGAAATTAATGTCTTAGAAGTCAATTCTGAACCAGATCGTGTATTTCTTGATAATGACTTTAATTCAGAAAGAAACAAAACCATTAGAGAATGGTATTATGAAACTTTCAATTCCCAATTTCCACAAATCAAAGAAGAATATTATAATTTTATGTGTCAAAATGAGAAATAGGTATTATTCTTTGATTGGCTTGAAGAACATTTACTTAATGAAAAGGAAATTTATGTTCTAGAACATCTTCACAAATGGAAAATGAATGACGGGCAGATTAAAATCATCTTGCTCTCAGACAAATCAAATTTCCATTTAGAAATGCTGAAATTACTATTTCTCCTTTTAAATAAGCCACATATATTGATAACACAAGTATTGAGAAAATTCCGGAACAAAATAATTTTCAAACCAGCATCTTCATACTATTGGAAAACAACTCAATAAAATTGACACAACTATTCAAACCAATTCTTCTCCAATAATCCCCAATTTGAAAAATTCCTCTTTGAAAACTCCCTTTTTTAAACCTTTCAAAATACCACAAAATCCAAGTACTGATTTTCTTAAAGCAGTAGAGGCTAGAAAAGAAAATGGGCATTTCAATGAAGAAAAACCAGTTATTGAAACATCAATTTTGAGAATTTTAGTTATTAAGGATACTACGGATCAAATCAACACTATAGATATTGATTCCTAATCTATTAATCTCAATGTGTTGGACAAGTTTGAAACGGAGTAGAATTAAACAAGATTACCTGGAAAGACCTTTAGAGATTATATTATTCTAGAGCCACTCCACCGGATGTAGCTTTAGAAGAAAATAATCTCTAGCCACAACACAAATATTCTTCAAGATCCATTTATGAATGGACTATAGGTGGAATTTTTGAGCAAAATCTCTTAAATGTGCTTAACCAAATGGTTATGCTTTCTAACACTTATAGAGACATTCCTAATACTACTAATCAAACAATAGCTTACCTCTTAATTGCTGGATTTTCAGGACAACTAAGAGGTTGGTGGGATAATTATCTCACTAAAGACCAACGTTCCTCGATTGTCAATTCCTACAAGACTGATGATGATGGACAAGAAATTGTTGATGATAACAATCGTCCCATCCAAGATGTAGTCAACATTCTTTTATACTCTATTTCTCAACATTTTATCGGTGATCCTTCTTTGATTAGAGATAAAAATCTTGATCTGTTATCAAATTTAAAATGCAAATCGTTAGGAGAATTTAGAGAATACAAAGACGTTTTCTTTCAAAGAGTTCTTCTTAGACCAGATTGTAATAAATCATTCTGGAAAGAGAAGTTCCTTGTTGGACTCCCTCAACTGATTGGAGACCAAGTTCGCAAAAGAATTAGGGAAAATTATGGGGAAGAAATGCCCTATGATTTACTGTCTTATGGAGAACTTGCATCTTACGTTTATAAAATTGGAACTAATTTGTGTACAATTATTTGTCTTCAAAAGCAACTCAAAAAATAACAAAAGGATTCTCACAAAGGCTTAGGAGATTTTTGTGCACAATATGATCCATCATTTGTTACCCCTGCAAGAAAATCTTGCAAAAAGGGTAGCAAATTCAAAAATTGTTTTCAAAAATTTGACAAGAAATTTAACAGGAGATTTTCTGAAAGATCCAAAAGAGATCAATCTTCTAACCAAAACCAATCTTTTCAAAAGAAAAGAAATTTTCAAAACAAGAAAAGTTTTAAAACTTTAACTTGTTTAATTGTGAGAAAAAGGATCACATTTCCAAATTTTGCAAATTAGCCAAAAGACTTAATAAGCTACAACTGGAAGAAGAAGTCCTTGAAAATTTCCTCCAAGTCATGGCTGAAGAATCATCTTTGGATGAAAATGGTCTTCAAGTGAATGACATTGAATCCTCATCTTTAGAGGATGATAATGAAGAAGAAATTTTCAAAGATTTTGATGACCTTGAAATCAATGTTTTGACAAAAGAAGAAGAAATCATTTTGCAACAAATTGATCGAATTCCTGATACATAAGAAAAGGTTGAATTTCTTAATAATTTAAAACAAAAACCTTCTTCTTCCTCTCAATTGTTAAAATTCCTTATAATTTGAATGAAATTTTGAGTCGAGGAAAGCAACCAAAGTCTCAACCAGTGTCAGTCAATGATCTTCAACATGAGATCAATGAATTGAACTAAGAAATTCATGACATAAAACTTTCCCAACTAAAATTACAGTTAAGAATTTTTAATTTAAAAAATGAATCACAAAGAAGAATCACCTAAACCTCCTGAACAAAGATATTTATTACAGCTTTCTGAGATTACATCAAAAAAGTGGTCAATCAATATTTCTATCAGAATTAATGGTGAATTTCTTTTAGATTCTATTGGTTTATTCGATACAGGAGCAAACCTTAATTGTATCAGAGAAGGCTTGATTCCGACAAAATATTTTGAAAAGACGACACATTCCTTAAAAGCTGCTTCTGGAGAGAAACTAAAAATTGAGTTCAAAATCCCCTAAGTAGAAATAATTAAGGAAAATGCCTCTTTTAAAACTCCTTTCATTATGGTCATGAATTTAAAACAAAGAATAATTCTTGGCACTCATTTCATTACCTTGATTCAGCCTTTCACAGTCACTGACAAAGGCATTGGAACAAAATTTTTGTACAAAAAACTAGTGTTCGAGTTTATCACCAAACTCGATTGCCAAAAACTAGGAATTTGAACATCATTCAGGAACGTTGTATTTCTGAGATCAATTGCCTCATTGAGAGTAAAGAAAAACATCTCTTTTACCTTAAAGAGGATCTTAATCACAAGAAATTTGAAACTAAACTTTCTAATAAAAAAACTCAAAAAAGATTTCCAATCTGGAAAATCTTTTAAATAACTCCATTTGTTCCACTCTTCCTAATGCATTATGGGATATGAAAAGCCATATTTTTTTGTAATGGATGTGTTCGGGTCAACTTGCGCGCACCTCGACTATTCCTCGGAGGAGACTAGCATAGCAACCCACTGCCATGGCCCTCTACTTAAATCATAAGCGCTTCCCTAGGGAATCAAAGCCAAGACCTCAACAAAGTGCAAGTTTGCCCTAACTAGCTAAACTATACATGGATGGGTATGAAAAGCCATATTGTTGATCCTCCTTATGAACCAGAATTTTATGAAGTTGATATTCCAATCAAGGTCTGACCCTCTCAAATGAATCAAGAAATATTGAAATTTTGTCAAAAGGAAATTCAAGATCTTCTTAACAAAAAACTCATCATGAAGATCCTCTTAACAAAATCTCCACGGAGCTGTTCAGCTTTTTATGTAAATAAAAATGCAGAACTTCAAGAAGGAGTTCCTCGTCTTGTGATTAATTATAAACCATTAAACATATCCTCAAATGGATCAGGTACCCAATGCCTAATAAAAATGACTTGTTGAATTGGCTTTATAATGCCATGATATTTTCAAAGTTTGACATGAAGTCTGGATTCTGGCAGATCCATATCAAAGAATCTGATAGGTACAAAACTGCATTCACTGTTCTCTTCGGGCAGTATGAATGAAATGTTATGCCTTTTGGATTAAAAAATGCTCCTTTAGAATTCTAACGAATAATAAATGACATTTTTAATCCATTTTCAGATTTTATTCTTGTTTATATTGATGATGTACTTGTGTATTATGCATCCATTCATCAACATTTCAAACATATTGGACAATTTTTTAATATAACCAAGAAAAATGGACTTGTTGTATCACCTACAAAATTGTCTCTGTTCCAGACTAAGATATGACTTTTGGGTCATTATATACATCGTGGGACCATTATTCCAATTCAACATTCTATCATGTTCTCAGAAAAATTTCCATATGAGATTCATGATATAACTTAATGGCAGCATTTTCTCAGTAGTCTGAATTATGTAGCAGATTTCTTTCATAATCTTGGAATACTATGCAAACCATTACACCAGTGATTGAAAAAGAATCCACTCGAATGGAATGAAGTGCATACCAACATTAGGAAACAAATCAAAAGGGAAATCAAAGATATCCCTTGTCTACATTTAGTAGATCCAAATGTATACAAAATTGTTGAAACTAATGCATCTAAACTTGGTTACTAGTGGCATTTTGAAACAAGTAAAGTATAATAAAGAATTAATTGTCCAATTTGTTTCAAAATATTTGAATGATTGTCAAAAGAATTATTCTATGATTAAACAAGGAATCATTGCAATCATTCTTTCCATTTCTAAATCCCAATGTGATTTGTTGAACCAAAAATTTTTGTTACGCATCGACTGCAAATTTGCAAAAGATGTTTTATAAAAAGATGCTCAAAACATTGCATCGAAGTAGGTAGTTGCCTCATAGCAAGCTATTCTCTATGTTTTTTATATTGATATTGAATTCATTAAGGGTTCTTCAAATACTCTACCTGACTTTCTAACTAGAGAATTTCTATAGGGACAATGCCTTCCAAACCCAGTAAATCCTTCTCTGAAAAAGGGAAATTAAAAGACGAAGTCAAGCCTTCCGAAGGAGACTCATAGACAATCGCACATGGCTGCAAGTAGCCCAAAAATCAAACAAACCATTGAACCAAAGGAGGAAGATGCCCACAAATCGAGGTACAATCATCAATGGTTCCACTTGATTTCTCTAACATATCACATGAAGATGCCCTTAATCTCCTCCAATTGACTGTCCAACCTGCAAGTAGATCAATTCAACCGAAAAATGAGACTTCATCAGTTTAGGTAAGACCTGCATTTTTTAGTGAAGTAATTATCTCAATGGATAGATATACTCCTATATCAAAATTTATTGAAAAGAAATTTTCCTCAAATCTTTGTGCAATTGAAAATTGATTTTTTGGTTGAAAACCGATTTGAATGTGCCAAATTGATGTGCACTAAAAACTTTCATTATACTCCGCATGATCCTTATAAAACTGTGGAATATTTTGAAAGAATCTTGGTAAAAACCAAATCGGCAACATTCAAACATTTTGAAGGACAAAATCCCAATTATTCAATGATTCATATCAAAAGGATCAATCACCCTTCCTCTTGGGAACAACCCCTAATTAAATTCTCCAAATTTAGACCACTGAAGCACAGCCTTCTTATCGGTCTCAGTTCATCTATTTCGATTATCGCCAAGCATGATGGAATGTCCTATTTCACATAACTTCTAAAGGCACCTACACTTGGTTAATTTTCCTGGACAATATAAACACCCGGATTTTACCCTACTGGTTTGTTCGTTAGTGGGAAGAATTTGGCCCAATAAACGAAATTACATCCACGGATTAAACTTGGATTTGATTCTTTCATGGGAAACTATTCTCCAGATTCTCAAGAAAGTATTCCCCAAAGACATTATTATACCATTCCAACTTTGGAATCCCTTTGGTATTATCTTGGCACTATGATTTCAGAAGAAAACAACTAGATAGTAAAAAAAATTTCTCATCATGAAATATCAGGTCAAATGATGGGATCAATTTAAAAATTGAGATAAGGCCGAATATTAGTCTATTCTTGATTGGTTAGCCAAAAATGCTAAACCAATTTCAGACATCCCACCTACCATTACCCCTTTCTCCATGGCAAAGGGTTCCCACTATCAAAACTTGCTGCAGCAAAAACACCACAAGATTAGCCGATTTGCTCAAACAATCCCTTGAAGAAGCTAAATCATGCACCTTAGAAAGTGATTCACATCATAGTGGAGACATTAATGAGGATGATTGCTACGGCATCCCATGGCATGAAATGGTGGAACAAGCATCAGATTCGAAGGAAGAGCCAAAGAGTCTGATAAGAAGCAATCTAAGAAGAAGTGCCAGAAGATAAAATGTTGAAGCATTAGTGTTTTTTAAATTATGTTAGAGACAACGTCATTTCATTGTCGGAGATATTATTCCACTTTAGAAAAAGACGGTGGACTCTAATTATTACAAGAAAATACTGTATCATTGTACACTTTAGTACTATTCACCTTTCACTATTTGCACAATGCCCATTCAGCTACTATTTAACTGAATTGAGGTAAGAGCAAAAAAGGAGTCGAAGTCATGAGCCTTTCAGAAGCACTCCTTCTCCCAAAACATTCCTTTCACTATTCAATATCTATATTTCCAAATTTCGATCTCTCTGCCATCAGATAGAAGAATCTTGGAAGTGTGACCATTTTTCCCACAATTAAAACAAGTTAAAGTTTTAAAACTTTTCTTGTTTTGAAATTTTCTTTTCTTTTGAAAAAATTGGTTTTGATTAGAAGATTGATCTCTTTTGGATCTTTTAGAAAATCTCCTGTTAAATTTCTTGTCAAATTTTTGAAAATAATTTTTGCATTTGCAACTCTTTTTGCAAGTTTTTCTTGCAGAGGTAACAAATGATGGATCATATTGTGCACAAAAATCTCATAAGCCTTTGTGAGAATCCTTTTCTTCTTTTTTGAGTTGCTTTTGAAGACAAATATTTGTACACAAATTAGCTCCAATTTTATAAACGTAAGACACAAGTTCTCCATAAGAAAGTAAATCATAGGGAATTTCTTCCCTATAATTTTCCCTGATCCTTTTGCAAACTTGGTCTCTAATCAGTCGAGAGAGTCCAGCAATGAACTTCTCTTTCCAGAATGATTGATTACAATATGGTATAAGAAGAATTATTTGAAAGAAAAAATCTTTGTATTCTCTAAATTATCCTAACGATTTGCATTTTAAATTTGATAAGAGATCAAGATTTTTATCTCTAATCAAAGAAAAATAACCAATAAAATGATGAGAAATAAAGTATAAAAGAGTGTTGACCGCATCTTGTATGGGACGATTGTTATCATCAACAATCTCTCGTCCATCATCATCAGTCTTGTAGGAATTGACAATCGAGGAACGTTGGTCTTTAGTGAGATAATTATCCCACCAACCTCTTAGTTGTCCTGAAAATCCAGCAATTAAGAGGTAAGCTACTATTCAATCAGTAGCTCAAGAATACCTCTATAAGTGTTGGAAAGCATAACCATTTGGTTAAAAACATTTAAGAGATTTTTGCTAAGAAATTTCATCTATATTCCATTCATAAATGGATCCTAAAGAATATTTGTGTTGTGACTGGAGATTATTTTCTTCTAAAGCTACATTCGATGGAGTGGCTCTAGAATAATATAATCTCTGAGGGTCTTTCCAGGTAATCCTGTTTAATTCTAGAATAGACTCTGTTTCAAACTTGTCCAACACATTGAGATTGTGAATCAATATTTATAGTGTTGATTTGATCCGGAGTATCCTTAATAACTAAAATTTTTCAAAATTGGTGTTTCAATAACTGGTGTTTCTTTATTGAAATGCCATATTCCTTTTCTAGCCTCTAATGCTTTAAGAAAATCAACACTTGGATTTTTTGGTATTTCGAAAGGTTTAAAAAGGGGAGTTTTCAAAGAGGAATTTTTCAAATTGGGAATTATTGGAGAAGAAGTGGTTTGAATAGTTGTTTCAATCCTATCCAATTGTTTTCCAATAGTATGAAGATGCTAGTTTAAAAAATTATTTTTTTCAAAATCTTCTTAATACTTGTGTTATCAATATCTGTGGCTTTTTAAAAAGAGTAGTAGTAATTTTAGCATTTCTAAATCGAAATTTGATTTGTCTGAGAGGCGGATGATTTGATTCAATAATCTGCTCGTCATTCATTTTCCATTTGTGAATATGTTCTATAACAAAAATTTCCTTTTAATTAAGAAAATGTCCTTCAAGCCAATCAAAGAATAATACATGTTTCTCATGTTGACACATAAAATTGTAGTATTCTTCTTTGATTTGTGGAAGTTAGGAATTAAAAGTTTCAAAATACCATTTTCTGATGGTTTTGTTTCTTTCTGAATTAAATCATTATTAAGAAATACACGATCCAGTTCAAAATCAACTTCTAAGACATTAATTTCTCGATCTTCTATTTTAGAAGAAGTGGGTTTAGGAAACTCTTGGTTTTGATGATAAACTGGTCTAGAAATACCTGACCTATCATCAATCCCTTGATTCTCATTCTTGAAAATTGAATAGTGACTCTTCCTTTAGAATGTTGAATGACATTGGTAGGCTCAGTGTGCGAACAATTTGTCGAGTAATTTGGTTTTCCAATTCCCATTGTTCAGGAAGTGTGACTTCATCCCATTAAAAGGTTTGAGGAATGCTAGAATTGGCTCTTGAAATATCAGTCTAAAGAACAAGGGTTTGTCCTTTAGGGCTAATTTTAAAAGCCTTACTACTGAAAGTAGAGTTTAACAGTTTGTAATAACTCTATAAATGATAGCTAAAGGTATCGATCTTTCTGCTATCAAATAGTTATGGGTCTTAATCTGCAAAGTGAGGGGTTTTAAAATATTTTTATCCCTAGGGATACAAAATATCCAGGATGACAATTGAAATAAATTGGACCATTGCAAAGACTTGTGCCAACAGTCGCAAGAATTGAATCTTCATATCTTAAGAGTCTGGCATCTCTTAGGACTAGAAGCAAAGGGTGTCTAAACCTTCTTTAGTTAAAGGTTTAGCTCTAACTTGGACGAGACCAATGTGTAGGTATTGCCACTTCTGAGCATGTTTTCTCAAAGATTCTTTGTTGAATAATTGAATCGAAGAGATTGATTCAGAAAGTCGAATATCTCTTTCCTCGGTCAATATGCAATAATCATTTTTCCCAAAAATTTTCGTACTAGAGATTTCATAAATCTCATCATATTTGACCTTTGGAATTATCCAATTTTCATTTGATCGATTGAAATTTTCAATGTTAATTTCTTCTCTATTATGACCAATATTTTTTGTTGTCTTATTAGACACATAACTATAAGAAGATGTACTTCTCCTTAAGAAACTCATCTTTCCGAAACAGAGACTACTTTGCTCTTCTTCAAGGGTCCAAATAGTGCTAACCAACAGACTCACAACCCTTTGGGGATCTATTGTCGAGACCGCACTTAATATGCAACCCTATCAAATGAGTGCGACAAACACAATCACCTCAACCATACTTAGAGAGTATTAAGAATTACCACCCCCTCAATTGGCTTCGATACCAATAATACTATATGATATATTGAGGATGTTAATGTGTAGATGTATATATATGTATATATAGACACACAAAATAACAATCAAAGATATAATAGGAAACTAAGAGTCCTAAAAATTTCCACATTACTATTAATACTTCTATCACGTTGCAACTAGAGACGTTCTACTAGTAGGCATTGGGTGGTGCAAGGACTAGTAGCAAAATTGAGTAAGAGGTGGCAGCATTAGTGGTATGGGAAACACCAATGACGAGGATCGGTAGATTAGTAAAAACGTAGAGAAAGCAAGAATGGGTATTGACATGAGTTGGAGAACTTTGAATCAAGCTACTTCGTCGAGCTCAATGAGGAACTAGTTTGGTAAGGCAATGGCATAAGCTACAACTCAAGCTGGTGGGAGGAACAGGCAGTGTCAAAAGGGATTATCAAGGATTATAGTGACAGGTTGATCACTAGGAAGTCAGCATGTTTATATAAGGATTGGCTCGAATAACAACGGGTTGTTGATAGGTTAGGCTAATGGCCGACCACAGGACTATGTCCCTTAGCTAATCAAGTCAGTAATGATGTCAATATGGCTAGTGTTGGCCAAAGTAGTGGCAACAAGTGACTAGGTTTAGTCAAGGACGATGGTGTTTGGCCACAGGTTTAGTTGAGAGGGGGATGCCACCAATGAGGGGGGGTTCAACGGCAATAGGTGTTGGTTGAACTCTCTTTTGTTAGAGTTTAAGATGACAAAACTTATTCAAGTCTAAAGATATCAGACATGGACACAAATGTTTAAGTCTAAAGATATCAGACACAGACGCAAATGTTCAAGTCTGAAGATGTCAGACACATACGCAAATGTCAGACATAGACACAAAAATGTTCAAGTATAAAGAAAGTTAGGCACATATACAAATGGCAAGGTCTAAAGAAAACCATACACAAATATCAAACTCAAGTGCCAAAGTCTTACTACTACCAAATACGGAAACTAAGATACGATATCTTAGTTCATTCCTTTTCGGAATTTATTTCTTTTGACTCAAGACAAGTTTTCTTGTTGGATTCAAGATTGATAGTCCTCATTCTGGATATGATCGATCTTCAAAAGGCAAGTAGATTTGGAAGGCAACTACTTATGGATACTAAGATCCTAATTGTATGGGCGAACGAGATTGACGAACTTTCTTCACGATCCTTAATTGACTCGAGATCTCCTTAGTTGATTATGTCCAACTGGTAGTTTAAAAGAATTCCTTCGGATAGTGCCAACGGTCTTGTAGGCATAAAAGAGTATTTAAAGGACGTTTTCTTGTCTTTTAGGGTATTGGTGATTAAGAGGAAAATTCCAAAGTCTGAAAGCTTACATTTCACTTGTCATTTATTGAGCTCATACTTTGTACACAAAAAGAGAGATTCTTAGTATAGCTTTGTGAGAGTAGAGAACACTCATCAATGAGAAGCTCTGAACAAATTGTAATTCTCTTTTGATCCATAGTAAAATCCAGCCAGTCGGCTGTCAACAAGGAAAGTGGACGTAAGCTTAACTAAACCGAACCACTATAAACTTTGTGTCAATTTTCTCTTCCCTTACTTTAATCTAGATTGCTTATACCTTTGTTCTTTAATCTTAGCATTCGAAAGAATCATATTTTAATTCTTCCGTGTAAATTTATTGTTGCACCTATTCACCCCCCTCAATGTATTCATACTAGCCCTAACTAACATCTTTCTCTCGTTTCTAGCATGTTTTGCTCTATGTGTTTTCAGAATTATTTGCCAACCTGAATCTCTGAGTCTATTGTGGCATATATAAAGACAATATTAATGTCAAGGACACCTCAACTTTTTGTAATTCACAAAATTGACCCTAGATTATGATAATTTTTTTAACTAAGTTCTCAATTGGTCAAAATTTACAATTTATCTCCAAATTAAGGAGGGATTTCAACCAAACCCTTCCCATAACGAGCTAGGGAAAATTCCCTAACTTGAGGGCTTAGAATTCATAAGCCTTAACCCATTTTAGGACTTATTCTTGTTACTGGGCTACACTATTTTAGTTGAAGCTCCAATTATGCATTTGAGGGGCTGGAAAATTCAGCCACTTCCTCCTTGTTGCTGACCAAATGTCATTGGTGTGAATGCCACGCCCGCGTGACTAATTTCGGTTTGTATCACCACTAGTCTAATGCTAATATTATGTAAAAGCTACTAAAATATTTTAAAACTATATGCCATGCAATGTAAATAGAATATATTTTTTTAGGAACCAAATAATTAATCCCTAATTCTTTATGCAACTTTAATCCTAAATGACCCATTAAAAATTAGGTATCAAGTGATGTACGAACTTCACCTATATGAACATAAGAAGTGGTACACAAAAATTGAATGAATCTTTGTAAATGTTCATGATCTGTAGGAAGGAGCACAAGGCCATACAAGTGCTAAGGCATAAGAAATTTCTAACGGAATGTGTTTAAATTCATATTTGTTATAATTTGACTAACAAATGAAATCATCACTCCAAGTTTTATTTACCACTGATTTCATTGATAGAATCGTTTACACTAATTGAAAGTCCAGACCTTGACAAGTACATGAATTTATGTAAATTAGTCCAAATAATAAACTAAGTGAAGGATTTTTGAAGTAGTTTGTAATCATGAAAAAAGTGACTCTTGTTTATGAAAGACATGACTCTTGATTATGAAAAGATGTCTCTTAGTTATGGAAAAAGAGGTGATTGTTAATATAAAAAAATGGTGATGGTGGGGAAAAGATATTTATTCCCAAAAGATGTGTTGATTGATTGTCTAAAAATAGTATCAAATCATGCAATGTTTATTACAACTATTCAAGGATCACAACTATTCAAAGCAACAACTTCTTCTTCGCAACTCTCTCTTCTTCTTCTTTTTTATTTACACAACTTTGATAACACATGTAAGGTGAAATTTTAAGAGAGATATTGAGTAATTAGTGAAATCATTTCTCTACGACTTTAGTGTATACTTTGGAGGTATATTAATTCTCAATCTGGCAGCAATAATGGTGAAGCTAAATAATACCTTCAAAATAGTAATCATTGTCATGCATCAAAACACAAAAATTTATAACTATTTCTCTATTCTTGCCAGCAATCAAATTTCTCTAACAAACGGCTGAAAGGGTTAAGCGAAATGGTACCATTGTGTTTGGAAAGAAATTTGAAATGCCCCCATCTCATTCCGTTGCGGCTAAGCGAAATGCTTAAACATCCTTCGACTACCTTGAAGGATCCTTTTGCCAGAACACATCAGCAGTGAATCATTTTCCAGATATAACGAGGTTGGTCAAAACGCGTCATTGGTTCGAGCGATTAACATCTCAATTTTTTAGAAGTCATCTCACTCTAATGAAAAGAAGGTTCCTTCTTAATCGGATGTCAAGTCTCTCTACCTTTTAAGAAAATGGGAGGAATCTGAGGCCACAACCTCATTTTCTCCAATCTCTATTTTCTACGACTGTTGTCGTGATCTCAAAGTTCAAGAAATCCAATGTGATAAAAAAAACAAAAAACAAAAGTAATGAGGGCTATGGGAGCTTTAATCGATATTTATCCTACTGCTTCTGCTTTCAACGCGAACATCGCTGGTAAAGGACACTGACTTATCCCAAAGATGCAACAGAAACACTATGAACATAGCAGGCAAGGACAGCACAAGCTAAAAGCATAATCGGTTCAATCATGTTCAGTGAGGAGATGCAATGCAAGAAGCACTATATCACAGACAGTCCTTACAGCTAAGAGAAGCATGCAAACCGTAGTGTTAACTATAAGCAGATTCGTGTAAACAGCAGAACAATATCGATGGAAAGGAGCGCTACTATCTCTATCTCAAAGACACTGCTTGCAGTGATTAGTTAGATATTTCACACAAACAGCGCAAGCAAACATTAGGAGTTAGGACTATTTTTCACTTGTAAACTTAAGGTAAGTGTGAAGTTGAGGCATGTGGCATATGCAGAAGCCAGTACGGTCAACATGGCATGACCGGTCAAATTCGAGTTTGTCCAGAGCGGCGGGTGTCGACTACTCCCAACCATCAGATTTCCAAGGCGTCAGAGCAAGTCACATCCAAAGGAAACTTTTGCTAAAACTTGTGGAATAGAATACTCGATTTCTAGTTTCCACCAGTTCCCCAACTCCAAGTTCCGCTTTGCTTGGAAACAACTGATATTTTCCTCACTTCTTTATGAGGATTTTTTGAGACAAAGCATTGCCACCTTGGGACTACATTACTAGTCAGCATGCCGGTCCACAGATTCTATATGTTCTGTAGAGTTATCTTAGATATCTAAACGGTTTGGGCCCTGAACTTTGACCGTTGGAGGTAATTTGAGTTTGCGGTCCTCACCTCATCACATAGAACATACCCAAATGAGATCGGCGAATGCATTGAGGACCAGATACCAAGAACTCTAGGACGAACACTCTGTCTAGACACGAGTATCCTCTCTCTCTCTCTCTCTCTCTCTCAGCATTAATGTATGACTATTAGTGGTCTTAAAGAGTCATTATCAGGATGCACTTCCAATGAGGACACTGCAAGTGCACTCTCCAAAAGGCTATTCCACTACCAATAATTCCTTGATGTAGCATTATTCCCTGTACTACCTTCAACCACTAGCGACCACCGATCACTATAAAAACCCATCACTTACCAAAAGTTTAAAAATGATAATAATAAAGGGCTATCCGCGAAAAAGATGATGCAGACTCTTCCAAGTCATTACATAATTGTAAGGTGAGGGCTTGAAGGAGATAAGGTTCGCCATCTCACAATTGGAGAGAGCCATAGTCAAGCACTCAAATATCGGTTGATGAATATTAATTAGACCTTACAAGGGGGGGCCCCATGCCACATGGAGCTAAACAGGAAAAGGCCAATCAAAGGCTAGAGAGTGCTCATGTTGGACCATGTCCAGGAGAAAGCGAGTCGGGATACCACATATCTATGTACGTAGTTTTCTTGATGTTCGAAAGATTTCCTCTAGAGGGTCTATGTTTGACTTCACAGCGTGATCCAAAAATGCCGGAATGAAACTCCAAGCTCTCTTTCAGGACGCTAACGGCCAATAGGAGCAAGTGGCCACTTTTTTCTGTTGGTCTGAATTATTATTATTTTTGGTTGCGTCACTGTTTTTTGTTTCTTTTTTTTTTTTTGTGCGCCTCTGTTACCAAAGAAGACAAGCCCGCGCAAAGGTTCACCAGTAGGGGCTTTTTGATATAAAACTTTGGGAACTAGTGCTGGAAATTGAGGTATATGTGTTATTTAGGTATCTCTATAGACATTAGATAAGTTTACTCTTGATTATTTGGCCACGCAAACAGTTTTTAGATGTTTATGGCATCTTTTTACCCTATTTTTTGCTACTACAATGTTAAAATTACATTGCCTAAATATGTGCACTCAATGCATGTGGGTTGCCATTATATGTGAATCTTATTGAGATTCACATAATCTAATCGAGTATACATGACGATCATTCTAAATGCTTTGATGGGTCCATTGTTAACATATATAGACAATAATTATGTACCAGGCTTGACTCTTGCGGCATCGTGGAAACTAGATAGGAACTGGTCGTAAGCGACAAGTCCTTATCTTTGGGGTTTGGACCCACTTTATAGTTATTATTAGAGGTAGGAAGCAACGGAAATGAGAATTCGACCAAAAAAAAAAGGACATGAGAAAAAAATTAAAGAAAATTCTAGGTAAGTAATGAGGGAGAAAACAGTTTTGTGAAGAAAGCAAATCCCTAATGTCTAGCGAAGGACACATTTCATTTATGTCAAAGCCCTTTAGTTAGCTTCATTCCGCTTTCGGTCGCCCAGTTCTATTCTATCTTTACTCGTCCTATTGCTGACAAAGATTTACTTGCAAATACAAATGGGCGTACATGAGATGTGTTATGTCGTGCCAAAAAGTATGGTCACTGCAGACTTCGTGTACGATTTAGTAATGTTTTCAAAAACCTACAAATAATGTTATTGGATCTAGGGGGGGCTAGTTAAATTGAGATATGATCAAATAAGTTTGGTTGTTTCCACGATTTACCTCCTTTTTTTACGCAGAATCAAATCCTTTTTCTTTCTTGAATTATGCAGTTAAGTTATTTGGTCATTATGAGGTAACAGTTGACACTACAAAGTCGGCCACCAGAGAAGTCGTCAGCACCGCCTCAGCATCCAAGGCAAGCCACCTCAGGAGCGATTGACAAGCAATTGCAGCCATAGCCGACGGAGGTGGAGGAGCAAAGAAAACTCAGACGGGATGGGTGAGAACTAAAGGGGCAGAAAAGAGTCCAATTTTTATTGGATTCCATGTCAATCGTTGAGATGGCAACATGGACAGGTGTAATTTGTGAGTGGACGTGTAAAATAAATACATGTCACATCAGCCATTAACGTGATGGTTCAAATAACCGAATATTTTCTCATATTATGAGGATAAAACAAGAGTTTTTCTCTAAAACAATATCAACTTCTCATGGTACTAGAATTGATGAGTGATTAGATTGAATGAATTGGAAGAATTAAAAGACTTGATTGAAAAAGTTAAAGAGCTAACTTATAAATTTAGCCGAACTAAAAGGGTCGGATGAGCACTTAAATTATTAATGTCTCGATCAGTTTTCTTCAACACCATCGCAATGGTACTTTGTCTTAGCACACATGTCCACTATATATATATATATATATATATATATATTCTATATTTTAAGCATGGATTGTCTTAGCACCTATGTCCCCTAACATTGCAAAAATGACATTCTATATTTTGGGCATGGACCATTTCTAAGGATGCTATTTTCTTACATGTAAAACTAGGTTTTCTCTCATCTTATTCTCAAAGCTACGTTTTCTTAGGTTACTCCATTTGTTATGTCCCTTCAAATTGCTCACATGCCCATCTAAGCACGTGGAAATCTTATATCAAAGTTTTAAAAAAACAGCAGTTTTGAATTCTTCTTTTTCTCGACATTTATGTCGATGGCTCTCCTGCACGTACGCCCATGCCATCTTACCACGCTATGAGGCCAGAAAGTCACGTTCCCACACAACCGTCAACCGTCTTCCTCTGCGACTTCATTATCTTTTTCAACCAGAATCAATCTAAGTGGTTGCTTACATTCAATTCGGAACGTATGGAAACAGATGACACATCATGAAACCCACAAAAAGATTGAAAGCCATCGTTCCGCTTTTGGATCTGTTCGTCGCATTTATTCCAAGATCATTAACTATCGAGCAGAGGATGAGTAGCCTGGTGTGGTGAAGCGACACGTTTCATGACCGCGCTTTTGGTGGGGCTGATACACGACTTTGAAGCCAGCAGATTCCCATCACATGCTGGCTTTGGGACATTAGCCAGTTTTAGCTAAATTTCATTCCTATACTTAGTCCACATGAATATTGTTTTTCTTATAAAGTTTCAAGAAAAATGATTTAGTACCACCCCAAAAGCTTAAATTTCCGAATAGATGACCAGTGATTTGCAAAGATACGGACGTCCTTTCTTCACTTGTAAATTGGGTTGAACATCGAGGAATGAGCCACATAGGAATTCAAACCATCACCAAATTACTCCAATACCAAAAGATGGAAAGCTGCTTTTGATGTTATTTTCTGAAATTTCAGTACAGATGCTCATTAAACATTTATAAGCGAGCCTCGGTAGCTTCAACCAGAGAAGGCCCGGATAGAAGGGAAAAAAAAAGGAGGGCAGAAATCGAACGCTAAATTCATAGAATTGATCCCATCATTGCACCAAACGCAAGGACAAACGAGAAGATCACTGAAGAAGACCTATACAAAGATTCAACCAAGCAGGGGGCAGTTACTTGATGAGGACAATGATTCTCTTAATTTGTACCGACGTATTACATATGTTCCACAAGAAACCGTCTTTCGTTTTCAAGGTTTGTGCTTTTGAGTGTAAATATAATCGAGGTGAGCAGCGAGAGTCCTCCTCGTCAAGCACTCCTCCTCGCCAACTCCTTCGCAGCTCTCTTCAACCCCCTCAACGTGCTCTGCCTCGACCCTCTGAGAACAAGAAAAGAACGAACAAGAAAACCAAATATGAACACCACTCGGTTCATATGTTCCTTTCAATACTCATATGAAAGCTTCTGAACAAAATCAACTTACCTCATGATGAGATGTCATGGGGTTTTCTTGAGGAAAGGCTGGGTCCGGTCGCCCACCGAAGGCTTTAGTTGAGCAGAGAAGGAGAGAGATCATCAAGAACAGGGAAACCATCTTCGCCATATGTAATTCCTGGGGGTGGGATGTTTTAAATTTGAATTTTGGGCAAGAGTTGAGAGAATCACATAAAGTGAACTATGAATGTGGGGGTATTTATAGGCCGAATAAGAAGAAGCGAAGACAGATGCTTTTTTGGTGTGAAATCAAGACAGCCAAGGGAGAGACTTGTTGGCTCGAAAAGAAAAACAATGGCTGATTTAGGACGACCACAGGAATTTAATCAAGAAGAACCAAAACCAAAAAGGGCTTTCCGATTAGATGCCCATTAAATACGGCACGAGAGTTTGTTCTGCTTGTCCCTTTCTAGAGAGAGAGAAAGAGAATTATTTTACGAAAGAGAATTGGTGCTTGATGTTTTGTGGGGACTCCGCATTTTCCACCAAATGTATGTTGGGAGAGATGTGCAATAAGAGACAACAGACATCATGTGAATTGGTCTTCCATTTTGGGGGTTCTTGTATTTTCGTGGTTATAAGCTTCGAATCATAGAGAAAGCATATGATCATAGGTTGAGACAGGAATGTTAGACAGAGGTTTGACCACATGTTCATAGTTTAATCGATTGCTAGAACGACCCAGTAAATTAAGGACACGGCAAAGCGTCGTATTCCAACTTTTCTGTGGGTCATTGGGACCCTCTTTGACACACTAAGGCGAAGGCATCCTAAGACTTTGACCTATGGTTGTTAAACTCGATATCACTTGACAATCAACAGTCACGACCCAACAAATACTCCAATAGCTGGCGCTTTGTTAATATCCCGGGTTAGGAATGAAATTTAAGCCTATGCGTGCTAAAGTGTGCTTCAAGATATTGTTATGTGCTATGATAAAGATAATACCGTGGCAAATTTTTATGGTTATAGAGAGTCACTAAATTGATCCAAGGTAGTTGGTTCTGCCATCGAAAAACTTCTAATCAGGAATTGAATGTCACCATTTCAAACCCTATGAATTGTTCGGGATCATTTTCATCTGCGATATTCAAAGACCTGGACTCAATTAGCTAAAGAAGCTGGACATTCTATGAGCCTCCAAATAATCAGTCTCTGCATTGGTGTCTCCTACTCATGTAAAGAAGAACTCGATGCCTATGCGAGCGAATAGTTCATAGGAAAAACGACGAGCTTGCTTGTAAGTTCATATTCCGAATTGACCTGAGGAGACTTGTCACCATCTAGTGCTGAGAGAGCAATGATGGCAGAATGGAGAAACTTTTATCTAGTTCATAGTCTCTCCTGGAAGAATACTTCTGTACCAAGACAATTCCGTCGACTTGGAGAGTCAACTTCACATTTTATTCTTTCTTGTAAGCATCCGGAATAACTTAGTGCGGTGCGATATTTTTCTACCCTAAGTGCCTTTTCCTTTCACACTAGTGCGTTGTCAGCTTTACTTTACCTTCTAGAAATCCCCAAAAATCAATACTCTGTTTTGTTATAAAAATATATAGCATCAAAACGTGTTAAGAAAAATTCTTCATTTTTCAACATTTGACTCTCTTAGGAAAATGAGTCAATAGATAATACTTTCCTAATTAATAATAAATATTTTCCTAACAAAATTTAAATTCAAGAAAATAATTGTCTCTTTGGAATAATATGAAAACATTTTTAAAATATGACTAGATATTGACGCTTGAACTCAAAACTCTATTCTTATGCATGAAAATCCTGAAATTGCTAGTATTAACACCTAGAGGGGGTGAATAGATGTAAAAATAATATTTCGCAGAATTTAGTAAAATAATATTATTTTCGGAGAAGTCTGAAGAGCGATGAAATGCAATGTTCATATGTGAGCAATAACACTATAAACAAAATAGATGAGTTTAGGGAAGAGAAATTGAACACAGAGTTTATAGTGGTTCAGCTTAGTCCAAGCCTACATCCATTCTCCGACGCCGATAGTCTACTGGCTGGATTCCACTATAAATCAAAAGAGAACTACAACCGTGTTCAGAGATTCTCAATGAAGAGTCTTCTTTCTCTCACGAAGCTATTCTAAAAATCTCTCTCTTTTGTGCACGACTTGTTGATCTCAGTAAAATAACAAGTGAAATGTAAGCTTTCGAACTTTGGAATTTTTCTCTCATTCACCGGTGCCTCAAATGACTAGAGATGCATCCTTTAAATACTCCTTCATGCCTTATTGACCGTTGGCACTTTCCAAAGGAATTCTTCCAATCTACCCATTGGACAGAATCAATTAATGAGATCTCGAATCAATTGAGGATCATGACGAAAGTCCATCAATCCCATTCGCCCATGCAATCAGGATATTGGTTTCCATGAGTAGATTCCAAATATACTTGCCTTCTCAAAGATCGATCGTATCCAAATCAATAAGGATAGCCAATCTTATATCCAATCAGGAAGTTGTCTATGAGTCAAATGAAATGACTCCTTAAAAAGGAATATAACAAGATCTAGCATCTTAGTTTCTTTATCTGATTCAATCTGAGAGTCATAACACTTAAGTCTAATCGTGTCTTCAAACTTTACTATTTGAATCTGGTCGTGTTCTCAGACTTTGCTATTTAAGTATGACTATCTTCAGACTTTATCGTTTGAGTCTAACTGTCTTCTTACTTTATCGTTTGAGTCTGACTATCTTCAAACTTTACTAAGTTTTGTCATCTTGAAAACATGAACAAAGTTTTCTCTAACAAATCCATATGTCGTTTCTTAGGTCCCGATACTCGAGATCAATTGGGACAAACTCATCAGAGGCTGACGTGGCTCAAGCTCGCCAATTGGGTGAGGTCAAGGCCTAGCCAATCTAATGAGACTCAAGCTCACTCAAGCAAGGCCCGTGCCTTGCCGATCTAGCAAGACTCAAACTCACCGACGTTAGGCAAGTTCAAGCCTCAAGCCTCATTGACCTCCAGCGAGCTTGTCCTAAAACCAATGGCCAATTGCTGGCCATCATTGAGGCTAGCCACCAGCAAAGGACAACTGAGGAAGAAGGAAAAAAATGAATGAAAAAAATAAAAATGAAAAATATTTTAAATAATTAATTTTACTTTTTAAAAATTTAAAAATTAGCGACTTTTTTTTATAATTTTGTACATATACCAAACAATAGAAGATGCTTTTCGGGTCTTTTCAGAATTCAGCCAAAATTTAAAAAAAAATGCTGAAATAAAAATTAAATGATTTATTTTAACGATGCAAGTGCACCCAATAAGAGATATTGGCATTTATCAATAATTTAGAGATTAAATTGAATATATTAAAAGTTAAGGATCACATTATACATAAAATCAAAGTTCAAATGTTATTTTTGATATTTTGATGTTGGGGCTCATAGAATATGTGATATTAGATTACAATGATGCCCTCGAGTTACCCCATCCAGTAATACTACTGGAGTGGGAGGCCCCCAGGACTACGTCTGAGAGAGTTGCTATTCTAGAATTTGAACTTATGATCATACTTTCTGAATTACTGTCTGGTAGCTTTTTCAACTCGGCATCTTTGTCAAGGTACATGGGTTATACTTCTTTATTATTTGATGGCGAAAAATATTATTTGCGGAGTTGGATTTTTACAAATGATAAGTGGACATATCTATTTATTTACTCTAGAAAGAGGAAAAAAATTGGACCGTTAATATATTCATCATTATTTGATGATGTGGACTATAATATTTAGTTTTGAGATGAATATTTTACATGGATAAGTCGCATGTAAATCTTTTTAAGTCCACTGTTTAAATTTAATAGATTGAAAGTTACATCAATAGATGATTTGAAGTAATAGAATAATCATATTGAACATATTCATCTAGTCTATGGAGTAAATTGAATATTTATTGATATATCAGGTATCACATTTAACAATTTAAAGGCTAACTGCCATTTACGGAAGGAACTGAGAGTGGTTTTAAAAGAAGCGGTAATGATGATATCATGTTCAATACAATTATAAAAATGGCCGGGCCATGCTATTTAATGCTCTCCTTTTTTTTTCTTTTTTTGGTTTTTTTTTTTTTGGGGGGGGGGGGGGTGGTGTTTATATGTTGGTCATTGCTCGAGCAGTAAAAATTACGAGGACCACAAAGCTGGAGACTCATCAGTAAATGTTGATAGGTCCACTCTTCAGTCAAGTGCAATCTACTTGCTTATATAAGATCATGAACAATAGACAAGTTATGTAACGCCCCGGCGTTACCCACAGTATGGATATTGTCCGCTTTGGGCCCACTGGCCCTCACGGTTTTGTTTTTCTCGGTCTATCCGAGAAAACGCGTCCACACTGTTAAGGGACCCACAGCTTTATAAGCTGGCCCAGGACTCCTCCCTAGGCGATGTGGGACAGGGATATCACAATATCCCCCCCTCAACAGCACAGCGTCCCCGTTATGCCCTCATCGGCACCAGCGAGCGCCCCACTGTGGCCCCACACGCGGTCGGGAGTCGGCTCTGATACCACTTGTAACGCCCCGGCGTTACCCACATTATGGATATTGTCCGCTTTGAGCCCACTGGCCCTCACGGTTTTGTTCTACTCGGTCCATCCGAGAAAACGCGTTCACACTGTTAAGGGACCCACAACTTTATAAGCTGGCCCAAGACTCCTCCCTATGCGATGTGGGACAGAGATATCACAATAAAACTTGGCTTGTTGCGAAACCCATCTTTCGAGTTGCATTCGTGTTCACAGATTGTACGCTCGTGTCCAAGTTCAAGTTCAGATTGTGCGCGCGAGGCATAGTGCTAGTGCAGGGAAGAGCTCTTTGCAGGCGCAGTACTTTGCACCCTGCTCGTTCTTCCCAGTGGGCCCAAAGCGGACAATATCCATACTGTGGGTAACGCCGGGGCGTTACAAGTGGTATCAGAGCCGACTCCCGACCGCGTGTGGGGCCACAGTGGGGCGCTCGCTGGTGCTGATGAGGGCACAGCGGGGACGCTGTGCCATTGAGGGGGGGATATTGTGATATCCCTGTCCCACATCGCCTAGGGGGGAGTCTTGGGCCAGCTTATAAGGCTGTGGGTTCCTTAACAGTGTGGACGCGTTTTCTCGGATAGACCGAGGAGAACAAAACCGTGAGGGCCAGTGGGCCCAAAGCGGACAATATCCATACTGTGGGTAACGCTGGGGCGTTACAAGTGGTATCAGAGCCGACTCCCGACCGCGTGTGGGGCCACAGTAGGGCGCTCGCTGGTGCTGATGAGGGCACAGCGGGGACGCTGTGCCATTGAGGGGGGGATATTGTGATATCTCTGTCCCACATCGCATAGGGAGGAGTCTTGGGCCAGCTTATAAAGTTGTGGGTCCCTTAACAGTGTGGACGCGTTTTCTCGGATAGACCGAGAGAACAAAACCGTGAGGGCCAGTGGGCCCAAAGCGGACAATATCCATACTGTGGGTAACGCCGGGGCGTTACAAGTGGTATCAGAGCCGACTCCCGACCGCGTGTGGGGCCACAGTGGGGCGCTCGCTGGTGCTGATGAGGGCACAGCGGGGACGCTGTGCCATTGAGGGGGGGATATTGTGATATCTCTGTCCCACATCGCATAGGGAGGAGTCTTGGGCCAGCTTATAAAGTTGTGGGTCCCTTAACAGTGTGACGCGTTTTCTCGGATGACCGAGAAACAAAACCGTGAGGGCCAGTGGGCCCAAAGCGGACAATATCCATACTGTGGGTAACGCCGGGGCGTTACATTTTAGACCATTTCCTTTCTAGTCTCGGGTAGCCTATATATGACCCCCCCTTTTTGTACAAAGATGTATATTAATGAAGAGGCGGATGTTTATAGTATGATGTGAAGGGTTGTTATTTATTTATCTCGATATCGTTGTATATGACTTTGATGTATCAGAAGGCCAGCAACCTACCTGGGAGGTCGCGATTTTTGGCCAGTCAAGGAGAGAGTAACGGTACTACCGCGCGCTCAGGAGCAGGGCGTGACATATTTTGCAGGTAATGGATTGCCATCGATTATGGATGTCCCAACATTTATTGCCAAGTACTTTCATCGATTTTTCTGAATCGATTCAAAAATAATGCTTCTTTTGGCTTCTTCAAGGTATATAGATCACCTTCACGATTTCCAATTGTCAGAACTATTTCCATTGTCCTATAATTTATCACAAAACCAGTGGCAAAGAACTCAAAATATAGGGGATAGTCAATTATAAATTGGCTTACTGACAATAAATTCTTTTTCATTTGGGGAACAAGTTAAAAAAAATCAATGCTATTTTAGCCCAAATTGATATGAGCATCACCAGTATGGGAAATTTTAAGTGAATCACCATTTTCAACCATAATGTTATATTTCTAATAAACAGTCGTAAGTAGAAAATATCACCTTCATCTCTGACCATGAGATTTGAAGCTCTAGTATTACTGAACCATATGGAATCCTAACTATCTCCAACAGTAAAAGCAACAAATGCCTTTGGAACATTTGATGGAGGAAAGGTTGATTAAATCGATTAAAACAATCCAAAGCAATATGTCATTGCTTGTTACATATTTGATAGGAAACGACTTTGTCTTATCCTTTCACAAGCTTCTCAATATTCCTTTGATTGAATTGTGGCTCGTAACCTTGCAATTGCGCAAAATCAGCTTGAGAATTTTTCATTCTTGGACCATTGTGAGAAAAACCTCTTTCATGGGTAGAAAAGTAATTGTTGCTAGAATGTTGGAATTGTTGTGCCTTTCTTGTTGCTCTTAAAATTACTTCTTTGATCAAAGAAAGCAGTCCATGTTGAATTGCAAGAGAACTTTTATTTATGAACCAACTCTCAAAACTTTGTAGTTGCGAAATCAAGTTAGAGAATATTGGTGTTTGGAGGCTTCAACACAAAGGTTGTGAAGGAATAGTATTGATCACCTAATCATTCAAAACAAAGAGACCCTTTTTTTGTCCTCAATGGGACATCCAATAGTAGATAATTCATTGAAATATTTTGAAAAGCACTAAGATATTTTTGAATCTATAGAAAAATTGAGACTTCACATTCTTCAAAGACCTTAGAAAAATATTTCATAAAGCTAACCAAACCTCAACATACGTTTTCAAGTCTACTACTTGAGCTAGAACTTCTTTAGATAGCATCGCCATGATCAATCCTGGCAGAAGGTGATCTAACCTTCTCCATTATAAAAACTCTGGATTTTTCGCTTGCTCTGAGACTCTACCTTCTTTTCCATAATCAAAGGGGGTGATAATGTTGGACTTGGCATTTGGTGCTCGCCATCAATAAATCCTACAAGATCTTGAATTTCAATTAG
Source organism: Melaleuca alternifolia (assembly GCA_019926035.1). Lineage (NCBI taxonomy): Eukaryota > Viridiplantae > Streptophyta > Magnoliopsida > Myrtales > Myrtaceae > Melaleuca > Melaleuca alternifolia. The sequence goes on from JAGKPW010000048.1 coordinate 2,638,792, forward strand.
TGCGAGCATTTAGGCTCTCCAACAAGACTAGTTTGTTTGTGTCAATTCAATGACACGAAAATGCTAATGTTCAAAGATGAGGGTTATGGATACTTAAAGATTGGTGGAAGCCGCAGTTAAGGATCAATTTCTTTCGAAGGTTTGCTTTAATACCATAAAGAACAAGAGTTTGATTCTTGATCTCAACGTACAATTGTTGAGATGATTTCTACTATATAAAGACAATACAAGTGTTACACTTTGTAAAGAAACAATATAACAATGGGAAATAATAAATGAAGAGATCATTATATTACAAAAAAAAATTAATCACTTGATTCTAATATCTTCTGAGAATCGGCTTGTGTTTTGTATTTGATATCTGTAGATTATTTTTTTCTTAATTGATAAATCAATGCATTTATCCATGCCATTGAGATTTGTATGTACACATGAAAAGAATTGAAGGATAAGAAAATTGGTCAGTCTGCTTGCCAAGAGTTCTCTCAGTGAAAGAAGGAATCATGAAATAAAACTCAACTCGGATCAAGAATGCAAATTCTAAGAAGAACCTTTTGTATCGGATATTGTGCTGCTTCTGAGAGAGAAAGGTTAGCAACATTCCAAGTGGAGGTATTATGACGATCAGGAACAGAGACATCCATAAACCCATAGTTGAGGATTAAAGTTGGGGTGTAGAGAATCAAATTATCTCTGAATGCAAGCTAAAATTTTCATTTACTTGGAGATGGAGCTATTTAATCTTTTTGAACTTGTCTTTTTCATATTTACTATTCATCTTGTGGGTACGATGATATTTATGAGATCCACGTGCATTTACTCTCGCAACTTTCAGCTGCCAATTGTATGCTTGAAAGGTATTTCGCAAGAGTGATTTTTGTGGGAACATTAAGACTATTGTTAACATATTTAGTCACTCTTCTAAAAGGCACTTGCAATGCAAAGAAGGTTTATTCTGTTCAAAATTCACTGAAAAAGTACTTCTAGAAAGGGTTCTAACAATCATCACATGTCCATCTGTAATTCATTTACAAACGAGATGGATAAATCAATCATAGCCATATAGATCACACTGTTCAGGCAACGGTCATGGAAACAAATCTTTTTATTGGGCGAGGACTAGATAAAAGCTTGTTTTGAAATGACTCTCAATTACCCTTGTCTTGGCCACAGTCATGGGTTCTGATTTACTCTAAACATGCACCTCTCTTTTACAGCTACCATATCATAAATAAATCGTCTTTGCTTTGACAACCATTTCTGCACTATCTCTTTTCAATTGGACAAATGAATGTCTAATTCAGTGTTGATGCTATAAGATTACTGTCAACTATTCTAAAAGTTTAAGTCGTTAGATAAGGTGTAAATTAATATTTAATTACTCTAAAACACCCCTCACACTTAATGGGTCTTTTCATTTAGTACTAAGCGTGGAATATATGATTGGGAAGACAAATAAGGGCCTGGAAAGATTCAAACTTAAGATCTTATATTCTAATACCATGTAAGATTTTGTGAGATTACTGCCAGTTATTCTAAAAGTTTAAGCTATTAGATAAATATGATGGTTACTCCAACAAATGCACGCTCTCAAAGGACAACCCTAAACTGTCCTACTTCAAGCATTTCTCTTTCTCTCTCCCTTAGAAGCTGTATACACATATCTGGGAGACTGAATTCAAAATCATTCATTCCAAATTCAGCTACATTTGTGGAGTTAGGAAGGGAAATATTTCTGTGCTTTCCAGAAATGAAGATTCCAAAAGGGAAAGAGAGTCAAGACCGTAAAAAGCATTGCATTATTTTCCTTTCGGTGATGTTCTCACTCTTGTTGATCTGGTCCACGACACGTAATTTAACTGGTCTCCATCGAGGTACTTTGTTGGAGGGATTACTACAAATGGAATATCAATTCCAAATAAAAGGTGCAACATTTAAGCCAAGCGAACAAAGTCAATCGGCACCAAGCAAAAAAAAAAAAAAAACAAACAAACAAACAAAGAAGAGAGAAAGAACCCTATGTTTGGTGGCAGAATCATTGACTTCCCCACTGGAGGGCATCTTTAGCAAGTTGATGTCTCCATGCCGTTGAGATCTGTGCGTACACACAGAATGAGTTGGAAGGATAAGAGGATTGATCAGTCCGCTTGCCAAGGATTCTCTCAATTAAAGAAGGAAGCATAAAAATAAAATTCAACTCTAATCAAGAATCCAAATTCAAAACAAGAACCTCTAGGATCAGATATTGTGCTTCTTCTGATGGAGAAAGGTCAGAAAACATTCCAATTGGAAGTATTGTGAGGGTCATAAATTCAAGTTAAAAACTGCATGGTTAGTTTTACCTTTTAAACCCAAATATTTCCCTTATTTCGCAAAATTTGTGAAGCGCATCTTTTTTCACCACTCATATCTAGCATCGACACCTTCAAGCGGTTCTGGCAAATAAGTAAATGCTTAGGTCATCTAATCATTTTATTCAGGATTTATGTGAAGAAATCATCTGATAGAGTTCATTGCCATGCTGGATTTGGTTCTTGAAATGCATTGCAATTATCACGGGGCAGCACACTTTTTTTCTCAGATGCAACTAAATCTTGACTTCAACCAAGTTGCCTCATGGAAAATTCAAAGGATGATGCGGATAGATACCTGATGAAGAGCCATCCATTGATATCTCCTCCTAACTTTTCGGCAGGCTTTTCTGCTCAGTTCAATGAACACTACCCACCTGTAAGCTCTGCGCTTATAAAGAGAATATATTCTAATATGGGGAGCTTAATCGATTACCTATGAGAGTTATAAGAATTATTCCATGCTTCCGAAAAAAGACAAATTAAAGTGAGGATTTGTATAAAGCAAATTAATTTAAGGAGGTCATACTGAGATATTGGTGGGCTCTGGAATCTGATCTCATATTTGCTTCCATTCACTATAAAAGGGCATGAATGCAAGGAAAAAAAATTAAATCATTGGACTTGAGTAGGAGAAGAAGAAGAGAGGCTAACATGAAGACAAGAATCTCATCTGGTAGCCAAGGATGACTTGCCTGCTCTAACTCGATCTATTCAAACTGAACTGAGTGTTTGAGTAGTCGTGCGGGTTTCAGGCAGTCTCCTTGGCTAATCAGAAAGTCTCTTATCTTTCATGTTAGGCTTCTTCTTCCTTCTAAAAGCAACTACTCCTATAAGATACCAATTTGGCAATTCTTTTTATTCATCACATCAGACTGAGAGGCATTGGAATCTTTTTGTGAGGAAGAGAGGCCTTACATGACACGACGAGTCTTGTTTGTTAGCCAAGGATGACTTGCCTCCTTGCAAAAGAGCTTCGATTAGGGGCGCCATTCTCGTTGATCGATGTCTACGATTGTAGGGTGACGAGGCAGGTCATCCTGGCTTATCTGACGTGCTCTTCATGCTCGTGTTAGGCCTTCTCTTCCTCTTTGAGGTACCTACCTTTCTTGGGCCACAGTGCATTGGAAGTCAGCAGCAGAAGGTTTGCCAAAACTCTGAATGGCTTATTAAAAAATGAAACGCCGAAAAGGAAGGGAGAATTGAAAATTAATTCTTGCGGTTCTGCTATCTGCAGAAAGAGCACTTTGGCGCGCAGGTTTCATTGTCGAAACCATCTTTCGAGGGATTATTCAGCGCATGGCTTAGTGCAGATGATGAATACGTCCAGAAACTGTGGCTCTATGGACTTTCTATGATACATACAAATCGATAGTATTTCACCGAGGACTGAGCACATCCTGTCACTCTCCAAGTGTTCTACACTGTTGTCCCCCAAATTTTGGTGGCCCATTTAGTTATTCCTAGCATAGAAAAATTAGGATCGATTCTGATCCCTAAACAAAAATATTTGTTAAATTGTATATAGATACTAGAGGCATTTGCATTTAATCGTATTAAGCTCACATTTACATTTAATAGTCTTTTTTGTAGTGACTGAAATCTCCGTGTGTACTGTAGATGGGGTTTTACGAAATAAAAAATCGGGGTCAACGCGACAACACGCTGCCACGCCTCACGGTTGTCGTCTAATCTCTGCTTGGCCATCTCTCTACCGCCACTATGCTCGTGCTTTATTGTCCATCGCTCTGCTGCATGCACTCAGTTTCTTGGCTTCGCTCGCGTATCTCATCTATATTTACAGCAACTAGACACCATCATGTATATATGTACCTAGGCAGATCTTCTGCTTTGAATTGATTAAACTTCTTCTAGATGCTTGGATGACTAAGTATGAAAAGCTCTACCACAAGTCCAGAACTATTCGAGCGATAGAGCCCAAAACTTCCAAGAAGAAGGATGGCTCAGTGGTCATCAAGTTTGACCACTCTCATATTGGAAAGTGCTATCATTTCAACCATCCTTATCATGAAGCCATGTCTTGAATAATGAAGAAAGTTTAAAAAGAGATAAGCTTGAGATGGAAGCCTTCAACTGCGAGGGTCATCCCCTGGTTTGCTTCAAATATGCAGTTTCGGGTTATTATCCCTAAGATCTAAGCTGCCAATGTCAAGTTTGTTTGGCACCGAAATAAGACGAGGATGATAAGCCTTTGAGAAGAAAGGAAAAGATAAAAAAACTCCTTTTATCAAAAATAGGAAGAAGAGGAACCTTCCATCAGGCCACTTAGAGAAGACGGAGGAAGATATCAATTTCCAGTATTATGTTCCCACGACTCAAAAACCAATTCCTTGGAGTCCTCCGCCTCCGGTAGAATTCCCCACAAAAAGGCCACCCACTCCTCTTGTCAACCTTGTCGTAAACCCATCTTCAAATGGGTCAAATATATACAGCTTATGATCCTATTATCTATGAGTCTTATCAGATAGAAGAACCCATTCTCTCCACTCCCCTCAGGGCTTGTATGTTTAATGCAGCTGACTTTCCACCGTTGGAATCTTTTACCAGCCCTACTGATATCACCGTCAATCTAAAGATCCAATCCAACCGAAGCTGGTGCTACTGGATGCACTAAAGAGCTCAGCCCTAGAGAGTCTGTACGAAATTGGCAAACAGAAAATGCCTTAGCACAAAATAAAACTCTTATTATGCTAAGATCTGACTAGCATGGAGGTTTCACTGCGCTAGCATGAAATAGCAGGAACCAAGACTTATCATGATCATGTCCATCAATATGTTGACCAGACCTCAGTGATACAAAATAATCTTCTCCAGCTCTACCAATGGTAGCTGCAAAAGATGGAAGCAGGGTTAATAAGACCCAAACACTATCTTGATCATAAAAACATTAAAGTGGAAAGAGAAGCATAATCCATCGACTTCTTCCTTTTAGCCTCTATTTGTCCCCATGTGGAAATAATCACCTTTTCCAACCGGTCCCAATTCCACGCCTTCTCCATCTCTCCTTTCCTTTTTATTTAACTTGCTCCTTCCCGCAGACATAATGTGAGGGCCATCAAAGAAATATTTTAGCAAACGTCCAAACCTCCACACGGGAAAAAAAAAAAACTCCATAGTTCTCACCAAGACGTCCGGATCCACCAATTCCTCATTCGTCGCTTATGATTACAAACCCCCTTGAGTCAATTTTTAGGGGACATGCCAAATCAAGCATCACAATGGTGGGCAATCAAAACAACTAGACCATGGAAAATTCTTCTGCTGTTACATTTGAGTCCAAAGCCTCAGAATCTCAGTCTGATACGACATCTTCTTCTTCAAAGGAAGCTGATTTAACCCAATCCACCTCATATGTTGAGAATGCCCTTGTCGGTTTCATGGTGCAATCGGAAGAAGAAAGATAAATTATCCATAAACAAATCTTGGGAACAACAAATATTGCAGCCTTACCTTTATAGTTCACGATATCCCTTATCACAACTGACATGTGAGGCTATAAAAAATTTTATGCCTAGATAAATGCCAAAGCTACAGATCTAGAAAACGATCAGTTTCATATATTTCTAGAGTTTACTGCCAAATTCCTAGGTAGTTTGTTAGACTAGTGGTTAATTCTTCTGATCAAAATACTGTACTAACCTAAGATTTCGACCAAGTTATCCACATATCTTGTCTTTCCTTTATTAAAATAATAGAAGATCTTATGGAACAAAACAGAAACTAGTTCTTTGAACGAAATTGTTGTTCTTACGAACGAAAGGACTGTGAAATATGTTCAAGAGATGATGAAGCTCTATTATGCTCTAGGTAGAGACCCTTCTCTCAAGCCAGTCTTTTTGTCATTTGTCTCCAAACAGGTTGCTAGTGTGGCTGACGTACACTTTCATGTGAAAAACTAAAGAACCTTAGATGCCTCACTTGGAGAAATCCAACAAAGAATCCATACTGCCTTAAATGAGTTATGTCTTGGCAAATATGTTTCACTGACAAATAAGATGCTTGACAAAGCTTGCAAGAACCAGGGCTCTAGATAAAGTGTGGGCATACTGATTTATCTTGTGATAGCTCTTAAAAAAAGAAGAGACCATGCAAATTCTCTTTCAAAAGCAGGAAGAAAGGGAAGTGAAATTTATTCAAAAAAGTAGAAAGCATGGAGGCAATGAGAGCAAGAAAGGAAGGAAATATCCTCTTTGAAGATCTGCATGATCTATTATAAGTCTCTCAAAGAAAGGTATTTTGCAAGTATGGTGGAGTATGCTTGAAACCATTGGGACTACATCCTAAGTATTCATTCTTATATCCATTAACCATCTGATCTATAGAACCATTTTCTGAAGAATTCAAATGGTTTTTCGAGCAACTTATTAATTTTCGTACAAAAGCCGTTCATTGTGCTACAACTAAAAGGCCTCTCATTGGCCAAATCATTCTAGGAGAAACAGATTTTAAGTGTCTTGGAGATTTCCTTTCGTGGTTTGAAACTTTGGGAGCATGTATATTAGTTTCCAGCAACAGAGATCAAATCTTGCAAGCTTGATATAGAAGTACACAAACAATTTTATTTTACAGACCTTGGATGTTCGTCAAGCCAAGTGGCGACCTCCAAAAGACTCCAGCACGAGTTGGTGTTTCCACTTTCAAACCACAACCAGGCATCAATGATATTTATAAAACTCTCACCGAGAAGATTCGATAGCTCCCTCAAGAATATAGCCAACTCCAAAGGATTGGATGTCAACACAACCGAGTAATCCCTAGAGATATATGGTCAAGCGGCAACACTATCTGGAATCATTCTAGTCTTGAATTCTCAAATACCATTTACTAAGTTTGTCAAGCCTTAAGAGAATTTCATAGAGACGATCTAAGCTTTAATGAAGACTCTGAACTTGATTCATCCCAATCTCCTTAGGGTGAACCACTAGGTCAAAACCCAAACCCCTATCTTTCTACGGAATTATAGTTGGCTTCACTACCTTTGAAAACTGGTCTATGTGGTCACAACCACAAGTGGACTCACCATTTTCGAAAAAAGGGACAGATGAGCCCCCTTCATTTATATGCCGTAAGATATCCCATGGGACACTACTGCTAAACAGCTCTTATCACAATGGGAAATCCACGACCTTGTTCGGGCTTTTCATAGAGCAAAGGACGAAGACAGCTCTGATGACAATGAAGAATGAATCGAGACCAGATAGGAAAGCGATGCTTTTAGGTGTTGTACATGTGACCGTTTTAGATACTCTATGCGATGCTTATGTGTGTCGCTAGAATGTCTATTCTAGATGCTCTAGCATCTATTTTTACTTTTCATCATACTGTGCTTGTCGTTTGTATCCTCCAATGGCTATATAAGGAAATGTATTTTGAAGAAGTGAGGGAGAGGAGCCTTCCAAAAAAATAAACCTTCTGTTATGATATCTCTCATGGCTTTCTAAACTTTATCCCTTCTTCACCTAGAATGGTTACTTCAAATCAGAATCTTGATATTAGCTTGGTAGCATGATATATTTAATATGCTCACCACTTGCTACTCTATGGAATCTATGAATAAAAAATTATGAAACTCAATTTCAAGAGTTAGCCATGAAACTAAAAAGTAGGCTTATGAAGGTATGGTCGAGGAGTGCCTACGTAATTGGGGATAGCATACTTGTTTTGATTTTTCTCTTGAGCCTCCCTCTTTTGTAGGAAAGAACGATCAAGTTGTATTTCCGGCTAAACAGTTACGTATACCTTACGTGATCATGACTTGACCATGAACGCATGTGAGAGCCAAATGTGTCTTGTGGAGGATTGGAGACACTTGAATTGATGTTATAAAATTCAATCTATGTACAATGAGATTATTTATTACAACTTATTTAAATCTTTAATTGGTACATAAAAAGTTATGTTAGAATATTTAAATAATATTTTATGTTTATATCTAATAATTTAAATTTTTAGAACAATTGACGGTAATGCTACCAAAATCTCACGCAGTATTACAGTATGAGGTCTTGAATTTAAATCTTTCAATCCCTAAATTTGCCTCCCCAATTGCAAATTTCCATGCTTTAGGCTTAGACCAAAATCTAGCCTACGTGTGAAGGAGAGTATTAAAATATTCAAATAACAATTCATGCTTTCATCTAATAGCTTAGGGTCACATTTTTTTAAAACAGTTGGCAATTGTTGCACAACCAAGATGCCTACACCTTTTGTTTACCCTAAAGCCCTTCTTTTTTCATTGTATCAATTTAATTTTGGTCCCGTTCGAAAATATTTAATATATTACTATTTGGGTTAGTACAATTAAAAATCTCAAACTGATATCCACAATATATTTATACCAAGTTAATTTTCATCTCATGAAAAATCTCAAAATTATGCTCTTGTTCCAAATCTATTCTTCCCATCATATCCCAAATTGCTAATGGATGGTATTTTAGTCATTGTACCAATTTAGGATTTTTTATGAAGGAAAAATAATTTGAAATAAATGTGTCATGTAGTATTGGTTTAGCTATTTTAATGATATCAACCCTTATAATTTTAAAGGAGGCCCTTATTTCATCATCATATTAATTTTTTTCTTATACATTTCATTGAGAAATTCCGCTAAGTCATGAGGCTATTACCTTGGTTACTACAAGCAACTATTTATCTGGAATTATGAATTTGCAAAATTATTACTTATGTTGTAACAATTATGATGTCATTAATACCGTTGTAGCATGCTGGTGCTAATACATAGTATATACACACATGTTTCATTTTTTAGATCCATTTTTATTTAATCACATCTTTATTTAATAATTACCCTTCAAAAACCTCGAATTTACTAAAATTATTTTTTTCCCATAAAAACTTTTCAACTTTAGGTCATGTCCAATATTATTCTTTTTTTTTGTTGCATAAAAAACCCTAACTTTAGGTATAGTCCTAATCTGCCCTAAACCACTAGTAACTAAGTTTCGCATCTACCATTGTTAACCCCTTGCTTAAATTTTTCCTAAACAACCGAGACGCGAAAAACTCATAAGTGCAAGCTGTTCAAGTGTCCTAAGCCTGAGCTCTTCCACCACAAGAGATGGGGGACTCCTGAGCACAAGAGATTGAATGCTGAATGCAATATCAAAGATCCTCCCGCGAAATGGAAGGAAAACTCTCATAAGAGTAAGAGTGATTAAAGAAGGCCAACCTTAATTGCTGTAATTTTTACCCAAGTTTAGTTCTAAGAAGAGACCATTTAGACTTATGTGGAAACTCATCTTCGAAAAACATATTCTAGAATCTAAAGTTTGAATAAAAAAATTACGCAATGACATGAAATGCCACATCATTAAATGTGATTTTGGATGGAGTTTTAATAGAGATAGATATGGAATTCAAGTAAAAACTGATGGTTTTTTATAAGGAAAATTTTATAAAAAGAGATTGATGGTTTTTAACCCAAGTTTTAGTTCTAAGAAGAGACCATTTAGACTTATGTGGAAACTCATCTTCGAAAAACATATTCTAGAATCTAAAGTTTGAATAAAAATTACGCAATGACATGAAATGCCACATCATTAAATGTGATTTTGGATGGAGATTTAATAGAGATAGATATTGGATTCAAGTAAAAACTGATGATTTTTTATAAGGAAAAATTTAAAGTAAGTTTATGATTGAATTTAAACTTAAGGGTTTTTTAAGCAACAAAAAAAGTTTAAGAGAAAAATGAGGCTCGACCAAGAGTAAAGGGTTTTTTAAAAGAAGAAAAAAACTGTAAGTAAAATTGAGACTAAATCTAAATTTGATGGTTTTTTAGGATATTATATTAATATTTTTTATTTTTTATAAAATATTACATTGCAAGCATATAATAAAGAAAATAGAGAGAGATTAAGGCTCTGTTCGTTTCACAAAAAATAACTTTCAGGAAAATATTTTTCGAATTTTCCGACGTTCGTTTTACAAAAAACAAAATAGTCAAGGAAAATATTTTCCACCAATGGAAAAAAGAAACCTTCAAAAGTGGGAAAAAATGTTTTCTGCTTTCTTTGTTTACCTTTAAATATCGCGACCTCTAACAGCGTGCCTTGACCTCACCCAAGGCAGGCAAATTGATGGCCTTTGATAGCAAGCTAGTAGCCTCTAGAGACGAGTTCGAGGCTTGTATTGGATTGGCAAGTTCATGATCTCTTGTGGCAAATTGGGAGCTCATGGGAGCCTTTTGAGACTTGTAACTGGCGATATGTCAATGTATAACAAAAAAAGGAAATAATTTTAAAATCTTTTTTTTTATAATTTTCCTTAAGTTTTAAACGAACACCTGAAAATATTATCATTTTCCAAGAAATTGATTTCTTGGAAAGCATTTTTCAGAAATGTTATATTTTCCGTGAAACAAACGGAGCTTAAGTAGAGAAAACATATAAGCACCAAATATAGTAGAGAAAGTACTAGATAAATTTATATTTCAACTTCTTAATGACCAAAACTAAGCTCCTATTTGTAGGAAAACAATGATGAGCTAAGCATTAATATCAATGTATTGAATAAATACATACATGGAATAGGAAGATGAACTTAGAATATAATATACAAATCTACCATAATAGGTACATTAGAGATGATAAATATAATGAATATCCATACAAGTACTTCATCCATTTCATGTATTTCATAATGTTCCCCCTTGAATATTCATTGTACTATATTAATTACGAACGTGTATTGAATAATACTGCCTCGCTAAAAACTTTAAGTCAGAAAAATCCAATGGGATAATAAATCGGACAATGGGGAAAAAGAATACAGAGCACAAATTTTATGGTCACTCCATTTTATGGATGTGTTAATTGCCTTGTTAAAAACATTAAGTCGAAAAAACCCAGTGGGACAAAAATCGGACAAAAGGAAAAAAAATACAATGCACATAAGTCATAATATCTCCCCTTCACTTAAGCCATATAGCTACTAAATTTTGATGACTATAAACTCAAGATAAAATTGGAAGTAATGATTTTTGAAATGGGTTTTGTAAATGAGTGTGATGCATGCTAAAATACTGTGCTCGCCACTGACCAAGGTTGTGTGGCCAATGATGTTCCCGGAAGAGTTCCGGTTGATGTTAGCCTTCTCGTCGAATGGACTTCGAGGGAGTAGACCTTGTGAGGTATACCCGGATTTTGAGTCGGAGGGTCCATGCTAGACGGGGCTAATGCATTGCTTGAGTTGTGGTCCAAAAGGCCAAATTATTATGGAACCGGGGCCCAGGGGGGCCAAAAGATTAAAGAGTAATGCATGTGGTGATGTGTGGAAATGTGATTTTTCTCAAAATGGGGCAAGGTTTTTGGAAATCATTCTTACTTGTTTTCAAACCTTTACTTGTTGATTACGAGACCGCCTCTTAGGCGTGGTTTAGAATTTCTACTTACTGAGTTTATCTCACCCCGTGGTTATTAACATTTTCAGGATTACCTCATGGCTAACCCCGTGGTTTTGTTAGGAGTACCCATCGCCATCACCACCGATGTTGAGATTATCACCAACTACCTTCCAATCGCGACCCTTGAGAGGCACGTGACCACCGTTTGGGTAAACGAGGGTCATAGTTATGCCGTCCCTCACCTCTACGAGGCTTGGTTCATTCAGTTTGACGACTTCATGACCGAGCCCCATCCTAGTGATTCCATGCCTCTAAACATGACCGGAAGCTCACCGGAGGGACCCATCATGATTTTGGACTCGGAGGAATCGGACCCGGAGGAAGAGCTGGATTGCGAGGGTTAAAATTGGCTAACCGCGATCTCGTCCCTTATGGTGTAGGTACTAGGTAGCGGAGCTAGGATAACCAACCCCCGATTTTGCTAGATCGTGATGGAACGTGCTTAGACATGATATAATCATGTTTTGTTGGGATTGCTATGGTTGTGTGTGTCTTGATGTTGGTATAATGGTCATGATGGTTGGGTACCTTCCCTTATGTTATGTGAATATTTGGATGATATGTAAAATATATGTTTATGTAATATGATGCTTGATGTTAACTAATTGTGTTAATGCATACTATTTTTCTTATTAGAATTAACTACCTTTGTATGAGATTGCTTCTGCATAATTAAATGGTAAAAGTCGACAATGGGATCTTAGGGTAAGATTGTCGCATGTAAGATTTAAAAAAAAATGGATTTGCCACGCGCTCAATGGACCGGGGCGTGGTAAGTCCTTCTGTGACGTGCCTTTAAGCTTAATTAAAATAATTGAGTTCGTTATATTATAAATTGGTGCACGGGGCGTCACATGTCGGTTTGGTATCAGAGCTTAGGTTATGGCCTGGAGTGATAATGAGCAATGGGAATATGGGTAGTTAGTAGGCATAACTCCCGATTTGTGATTGATGTTTGGTTTTGTAGTTTCGTGCTCTTGGTTCTAACTTGTCGCGTTGAAAATTGTAGCCCATTAAATTGTGAATCATGAGTGATCCCAACCTAGGAATACGAGAAGGACAACTCAGGGCCAGTCAAGTTCTAAAGGAAAATCCCCAGAAGACCCCTGAATTAAGGGTATTCTACAGGCATTAGAAACAATCGGAAATCTAATCGGCCAGCAAGCTCAGAATCAGGTTCCCATTGCCCCAGTGAATGGCAGAAATAATGGACATGAGGATCGACCAATGTATAAGTTGGTAGAACAATTTCTCAAGTTGAAGCCATCTAAGTTTTCTGAAATGGTGATCCAATAGAAGCAACTGCTTGGATTGAGGAACTGGAGAAAATCCTTTCTCTCCTCTAGTGCACTGATGAAGTCAAAGTTACCCTGGCAGTATATCAACTAGAGGGAAATGCTGAGTATTGGTGGAGGGCCACCAAAAATGTTATCTTTCCTGAAGGCACTAAAGCCACTTGGGTCGCCTTCATCCAAGCCTTCAATGACAAGTATTTCTCGGAGTGTGTCCGATATTAGAAGATGGCGGATTTCCTGCAACTCAGTCAAAACACCTAACCATCGACCCGTATGAGGCAAAATTTGCTGAGTTGTCCAAGTATGCAAGCCGCTTGGTCGAAGACCTCGTCGATAGGGCAAAACGATTTCAGGATGGCCTAAAACCCGATATCCATATCCAACCTGTGCCTCTAAACTTGAAGGACTACAACGAGATATACGAACGAGCCCAATTAGTGGAGAGAGACATGCTGGAGAGAGCAAGCACAACTGTATCACGCTTTACCAAAAGTAACCAACTGCAAGGCAAGAGACCCATAGTTGAAGGTGAGAACTCCTTTCCTCCAAACAAAAGAAATCACTTTGAGAAGTCCACCTAGCCGCCATAGAGAATTTGTCAATCGTGTGGAGACAACAAGGAGATGCCCCATGCCCCGCCCGAATTGAAGCCTACTTTGACTATGGCAAACTTGGACATCACGTGACGAATTGTCCGTAGCGACAGCAAAGCACACTGCTGCAATCAAGCCAACAACGTCAAGTGATGCCACCTATAGGAATGGTGCCACAGAACAACCGACCTCTAGCTTAAGGAAGAGTGTTTGTCGTCACTCATGGGAAAGCGAAGCACCCTCAAACCATGATCACATAATAAGGTATGGACCACCGTAGGATGTCCAAAATGCAAAATCATTGTAAGATGGCCATGAGAGTGCCATAGACCTAGCTATGCTGACGAAAGCACTAGCAGCTATTAAGGATCTAATGAATTGGGTATTCCAATCGTACATCGATCGATTTGTTATTGTGTTCATCGACGACATCTTGGTTTACTCAAAGGATTCTTGGGAACAAGAACAACACCTAAGATTAGTGTTGCAAACCTTTCGTGAGCACTCACTCTATAGGCAATTTAGTAAACACGAGTTTCGGCTTAGACAAGTAGCCTTTCCTAGTCACATCATCTCCGGAGAAGGAATAGCAGTTGACTTCACCAAGATTGAAGCCGTCACTGATTGGCCATGGCTGGCGAAGATAATCGAAATCCGGAGCTTCTTAGGCTTGGCCAGGTACTATCGGCGATTCGTGGAGTGGTTCTCCATCATAACCGTGCCTTTGACAAGACTACTCAAGAAGAAAGTGAAGTCCGAGTGGAACAACAAGTACAAGAGTGGAACCAGTTTAAAGGAGTGCGAGGCTCGAAGTACAAACTGGAGCGTATCTTACGATCCAAAAGATCATATGGGAAGACACGGAGAAAAAGAAGTGAAATTTTCATGTAGCAAAGGATGGAATCCTCAAATTTCGAGAAAGGTCATGCGTCTCAGGTGATGTAAGAAGAAATATTATCAGAGTGACGAAGCGAAAGCATGGTAGACATCGCCAAATTTGACAACAAGTGAAGTGACATTTCTTGGTCACATCATCTCCAAAGAAAGAATCTCAGTTGACCCCTCAAGGATTGAAGCCTCATATGAAAGAGATTGCAAAGTTCCGGTGTGTTGGGAAGAAGACGGGGAAATAAGGATCACTAGCCCAGGGTTAGTCCAGATCTTGGTAAAAGCCGTTTAAAGTATTAGAAACAGACTTAAAACCACCTAGAGCCAATGAAAGAGGTATGTTGACCGCTGACATAGACCTTTAGAATTCAAGGTTAGAGATCATGTGTTCCTAAAGGTGTCACCCATGCGAGGTATGTCATGATTCGGCAAGAAAGGTGAAGTCAGACCCAGGTATGTTGACTCTTTCGAAATCTTGGATAGAATAGGAAGTCTAGCTTATTGACTTGCCTAGGTCCATAGCGTTTTTCATATGACCATGCTAAGAAAGTAGGAGCTCAATCCAACCCGTGTACTCAATGGTAAGATGATTATCACCAAGTGTCATATGTCGAGAAACCGGTGTGGATCTTAATTAGTAAAGAGCAAGTGTTGAGGTATAAGACCATCCCCTTCGTGAAAGCAATGAGAGAAACAATTCCTTTATTTACGTGAAGGATTAGAATATTCATAATTTCGAGGACAAAATTCCTTTAAGAGGGGGAGAGTTGTAACATCCTCGATTTGGAGCCCTGGTTAATAAATTGATTAAGGTGTCAAGACCTAAATAGTAAAGTGAGGTAATTAGCCCACTAAAGCCTTAGGTGAGGACAATCATGGGTCGACACGCCTGATCATTTAGAGTACTTGGCCTTGAGCAATTACTCGACCATAAGGATCAAGCAAGAAGGTCTTGTACTAACATAGATTTTTACATGATGACTCAAAGAAGAGTTCAGTGGATGATTTTTGCCAATTCATGAGTGGTGATAATTAATCTTGAACCAACTTTGAGATTATCTAATTAGAAAGACATCTTGCCGATTACATGACAACCGAGGAATACTCTAATGATCGGCGAGACTCAACACGGAATAACCGCAAGACTTGCAAGGCAACACCCTGTTGATCATCATTGAGAAAGGACTATTTGAGGTCATCGAAAGGCGACACTTAATCACAAAGTTATTAGATTAATTTTGGGCACTAAATTGAGAGAGATGGGCTCTAACCCCAATTAAGGAATTAGAGGTGGGCCAACCTAGGAAGACTAGGTTTGACCCAAGAGAGGTGGACCAAGAAGCTTGGCCCAAGGTGGGCCAAGGCCATTCGGCCAAGGGAGCGCCGAATAAAGAAATGGAGAGAAAAGGAAAGAAAAAGAGAAAAAGAATGAGAATGAAAATATAATGAAGAGATTTGGTGGTGTCTTGATGAAGGAAACAAGAAAATCTAAAGTGGTTTTGACATAAGGAATTATTAATTCAAGGGGTACAAGTGCAGGCTGATTCAAGATGACATAAGGCTAGATTGAAGTACCTATAATATATTAAAAGAAGGCCACATGTTGGGAGGAAGAGGAGAGAGTGGCCGGTGGCAATTGAGGAGAAAAAGGAGAAAAATAAAATAAAACAAGTCAATAATAAGGCTATCTTCATATTAGAATTAGGCATGTGGCCTAGTGAGCTTAGGGTGATGTAATGTGCCTAGAAGTAGGATTAAGTCATCCTAGAAGGCTATTAAAAGAATAGGTAATTAAGAGCCTAACTATAATATGATCATGAGAATTAGATATAGCCATGTGAGCTATTAGACATAGGATGATGTAATGTACCTAGTTATAGCATGAAGTCATCTTAGGAAGCTATTAAAGGATTGAGCAAATAAAAAGCTAGTTGTAGTCTCATTATAACAAATAGAAATAGACATATGCCTACTAGATTAAAATAATATGACTAGCCTTAGTACCTATAAAACAAGATAGGATAATTAATGACCACATTGACAAAATAATCAATAAGAAATAGGGGAGGAGTTCGGCCAAGGTAAGAGGAGGGGGAAGAATGAAGAAAAATAATGTATAAAGGACAAATACATTAATGATTGAATAGTAGTCCTATAGTTACTTTATGGAATTAGACCTTAGGCAATTATGTGTGAGATAGAACTAGCCTCGCGCCCCAATCTTTCTTGTCTATAAATAGAGAGCAGCTCACTTCATTTGGACACACACCTCAAGTAAGAACTCTCAAACCTCTTCTACCTTCTGCTGGAAATTTGTAGCTCGGAAAACCCAACCATTGTTCTACCTTCAAACATTCACCAGTAGCCATTTGCTTCATCAAAACCCTCCACCACCTTCTTATATACTTTCATACCGTCCCTCCTGCAAAATTTCAGCCCCAACGGAGCTCTGATTTCTCCCGAACCAACTCTGGAAGTTACAGACCCCTAGACAGAAATACTGAACCATCGACCGTTCTGTTTGGCCTTGGTTGACTGATCAAACGACCTCCGAATTGAGTGAAATCAGCTCCATTATCTTCGTAACATCCAAAGCTTTCCAACGCCACTAACCACGCTCCAAAATGTTGAGTATTCACCGCTGTAGGGCCCTGGGAAGTTGTCCGTAAGGTTACCGAGCTGGACAATGGGCTCTTGTTAGACTGCTCCGATTAGCTTCTGCTTTTGTTTCTTT
Organism: Melaleuca alternifolia; assembly: GCA_019926035.1. Taxonomy (NCBI): domain Eukaryota; kingdom Viridiplantae; phylum Streptophyta; class Magnoliopsida; order Myrtales; family Myrtaceae; genus Melaleuca; species Melaleuca alternifolia. Next base: position 2,656,098 of record JAGKPW010000048.1, read on the forward strand.
GACTCCTCTCTGTGTTTTTGAGTAACACCTGTCTGTAAGTGAACTTTCCAACCCTCGACAAGGGCGTGGTGATGCGTGGTTAACTTGTAGAGCAATTTTCCTAATTTATCTATGCGCTTTGGTCTTCCTAGTCTTGCTGAAAAAATTGTTCTATGTTCTGCTCTTCAAGTTCAGCTTCTTTCTTGAACTGAAATGCTTATTTTTTGCAAGGCATTTTCTTGCTTGAACTTGTAAAAGAGTTATTGAGCTATGGTTTTACTAAACTTGTTCATAATATTCTGTTTTACTCTCAAAACTTCTGCATTCAGAGAGTAAATTTCTGCATTTTTTCTTGAATGCAGCAATTTTGAGAGTAAAACAGAATATTATGAACAAGTTTAGTAAAACCATAGCTCAATAACACGTTTACAAGTTCAAGCAAGAAAAAGCCTTGTCAAAGTTAAGCATTTCAGTTCAAGAAAGAAGCTAAACTTGAAGAGCAAAACATAGAACAGTTTTTTTCAACAAGACTGGGAAGACTATAGCGTGTAAATAAATTAGGAAAATCGCTCTACAAGTTAACTACGCATCACCACGCCCTACCCGAGAGTTAGAAAGTCCACTTATAGATAGGTGTTACTCAAAAACACAGAGATGAGTCAAAGAAACAGAAGTAGGAGCTAATCGGAGCAGGCAAACAACAGCCCGTCGTCCAGGTCGGTAACCGTACGGACAACTTCCCAGGGCCCTACAGCGGCGAATACTCAACGTTTTGGAGCGTGGTCAGTGGAGTTGGAAAGCTCTGGATATTACGAAGAGAATGGAGCTAATTTCACTCAATTCGGAGGTTTTTTGGTCAGTCAACTAGGGCCAAACAAAACGGTCGACGGTGTAGTATTTCGGGCCAGGGGTCTGTAACTTCCAGAGTTGGTTCGGGAGGAACCAAAGCTCCGTTGGGGCTGAAATTTGCAGGAGGGACGGTATAGAAGTATATAAGAAGGTGGTGGAGGGTCTTGATGAAGCAAATGGCTACTGGTGGGTGTTTGAAGGCAGAATAGTGGCTGGGTTTGCTGAGCTACGAATTTCCAACATAAGGTAGAAGAGGTTTGAGAGTTCTTGCTTGAGGTGTGTGTCCAAATGAAGTGAGTTGCTCTCTATTTAAAGGCAAGAAAGATTGGGGCCCAAGGCTAGTGCTATCTCACACATTAATTACCTAAGGTCTAATTCCATAAAGTAACTATAGGACTACTATTCAATCATTAATGTATTTGTCCTTTATACATTATTTTTCTTCATTCTTCCCCCTCCTCTTGCCTTGGCCGAACTCCTCCCCTATTTCTTTATGATTATTTTGTCAATGTGGTCATTAATTATCCTATCTTGTCTTATAGGTACTAAGGCTAGTCATATTATTTTAATCTAGTAGGCATATGTCTATTTCTATTTGTTATAATGAGACTACAACTAGCTTTTTAATTGCTCAATCCTCTAATAGGTTCCTAAGATGATTTCATACTATAACTAGGTGCATTACATCATCAAGATTACATCATCCTATGTCTAATAGCTCACATGGCTATATCTAATTCTCATGATGATACTATAGTTAATCTATTAATTACCTATTCTTCTAATAGCCTTCTAGGATGACTTAATCCTACTTCTAGGCACATTACATCACCCATCTTACATCACCCTAAGCTCACTAGGCCACATGCATAATTCTAATATGAAGATAGCCTTATTATTGACTTGTTTTATTTTATTTTTCTCTTTGTTCTCCTCAATTGCCACCGCCCACTCTCTCCTCTTCCTCCCTATGTGTGGCCTTCTTCTAATATATTATAGGTACTTCAATCTAGCCTTATGTCATCTTGAATCAGCCTACACCTGTGCCCCTTGAATTAATAATTCTTTAAGTCAAAACCACTCTAGATTTTCTTGTCTCCTTTGTCAAGACACCACCAAATCTCCTTATTCTATTTTCCTTCTCTTTCTCTTTCTCTTTCTCTTTTTCTTTCTTTTTCTCTCCATTTCTCTATTCGGCCCTCCCTTGGCCGAATGGCCTTGGCCCACCTTGGGCCAAGCTTCTTGGTCCACCTCTCTTGGGTCAAACCTAGCCTTCCTAGGTTGAAACACCTTTAATTCCTTAATTGGGTTTAGAGCCCATCTCTCTCAATTTAGTGCCCAAAATTAATCTAATAACTTTGTGATTAAGTGCCGCCTTTCGGTGACCTCAAATAGTAATTTCTCAATGATGATCAATAGGGTGTCGCCTTACAAGTCCTGCGGTTATTCCGCATTGAGCCTCGTCGATCCTTAGAGTATTCCTCGGTTGTCATGTAATCGGCAAGATGTCTTTCTAATCAGATAATCTCAAAGTTAGTTCAATATTAATTATCACCACTCATTAATTGGCAAAAATCATCCACTGAACTCTTCTTTGAGTCATCATGTAAAAATCTATGTTAATACAAGACCTTCTTGCTCGATCCTTATGGTCGAGTAATTGCTCAAGGCCAAGTATTCTAGATGATCAGGCATGTCGACCCTTGATTATCCTCATCAAAGGCTTTAGCGGGCTAATTACCCCACTTTACTATTTAGGTCTTGACACCTTAATCAATTTATTAGTCAAGGCCCCAAATCAAGGATGTTATACTAGGGCTAGTCAATCTTATATATTGTGAACTCGTCGCATACCAATGATATCTACTAATTTCTCAAAAGCTAACGTTGTCAATGATTTGATAAAAAGATCTACAATTTATGGATTGAATCTGTTTAACATCAACTTATCAACTTTCTCGGAGTTTGTAAGTATAGAATAATTTCGGCAATATATGCTTGATCCTATCACCTTTGATATATTCTCCCCTAACTTGTGCAATACAAGTAGTATTATTTTCATAAATTATATTGGAAAAATTTCTAATCAATATTAAACAACAAAAATTATAAATATGCATTACAACATATTTTAACCAAACTCATTCTCTTAGAGCTTCATATAAAGCAATAATCTCAAAGTGATTAAAAGATGTAGCTACTAGCGATTGCTTCGTAGAAGGCTAAGAAATGGCAATGCCGTTATTACAAAATAAATAATCGGTTTGAGAGCAAGCCTTATGTGAATCATATTTATATCAAATGTTAACATATCCGACTAAATAAGAGGTAGTAGAATCATTGAAATAACATAATCCCAAATATATGATTTCTCCGAGATTACAAAAAATATGTATAGCTCCATTCCAATGTCTCCAAGTTGGCTCAAAATTAAAACGTGCCAATAAATATATCACAAAAGTGATATCTGGTTTTGTACATCATGCCAAGTACATCAAAATCCAAATTGCATTGAGATATGTTACTCCACGACCAAGTATCTCTTCATCAGATTTTTTAGGACGAAATGGATCCTTTTGGAGATCTAAAGACTTTGCAACCATAAGAGTGTTCAATGAGCGAGCCTCATCCATGTTCAAGCATTTAAGTAATCTTTCAATGTATGTCAATTGATGGACAATCATTCCATTTGCTTTATGCTTAAACTCTAGACCAAGACAAACATTGGTTTTACCCAAATTTTTAACTTTAAACTCTCTCTTCAAATACTCAAGAATTTTTGCTAATTTTTCTGAAATTGTAAGTAAATTTATATCGTCAATATAAATTGTTATGATGGAAAATCCGGATTCTAATTTCTTAATAATTATGCATGGGTGGATAGGATCGTTCTTATACATTTCCTGAATAAGGTACTTACTTAGGCATTGATACCACATGCAACCGGATTGCTTTAACCCGTACAAAGATCTTTGCAACTTTATTGAGAATAAGTTGCAGTAAGTGCACACATCAGACATTTTAAATCCCTCTAGAATTTTCACACACACACACACACACACACACACACACACACACACACACACACACACATATATATAATCCAATTAGCCATATGGATATGCCTTCATAACGTCCATAAGAGATATTTTCAATTTTTCAAAGACTACCAAGCTGATTAGATAATGAAATGTAATCATATCCATCATAGGTGAATATGTCTCATCATTATCAATCTCAAGTCTCTAGGATAATCCTTGAGCAACGAGTTGGGCTTTATACCTGACATTTCGTTTCCAGACAAATATCCATTTATATCCGGCAGGCTTTGGATAATGGGGAATTTGAGTTACGAATCCAAAAACCCCTCGTTTAGAATTCAGCCTAAATTGCTTCATCCCAATTCAGCTAACTTGCATTTGACAATATTCAATAATAGACTATGGCTCACAATCATCATCCATAATTTTATGAGCAACTAATAATGCAAAAATGTCATTAATGATGATTTCATTCCGATCCAAAATCTTATTATAATATGTAATAGAATTCTCAGTATTCCCAAGATTTGTGATCTTTTCATGGATTTGTACCTCTTCAGGGGCAATAAGCTCTTTGGGAGCAAGCACAACGCCAGGCTCTTCTAGAGTGGATTCCTAATTTTTTCCCCTTTGTTTTCGAGGAATGGTATATTTTACTCCTATTGATCTATCACGCTTCAAATGTAGGGGATTTCAATCTATTTTCTTAGCTAGAGCATTTGCAGCTGGAATATGAGACTTCATTACCTTAGCAGCATCATTAAATGGGTCGAGAAGTCTATTAGTCATAGCTTATAATTGAATTATGCGTTGCACCTCATTTTCACACTCAAAATTTCTTGAGTTTAATTGAGATAAATCTTTCTCATTCTAGGAAAAAAAAACTTAACTGGATTATGCTTTACAACCATGGAAGTTGTAAGTGTTCTGATTAATGGAAATAGTCTCGTCAAAATGACAATATCCGAATCCAGCAATTAAAAGATCACTGATAATTTGTTCCAAGAAACTAATGATGGATGGTAAATTAAACCCAATATAAATTCCTAAATGACGTTAGAGACCCATTTTTGTTCTTTTTAGTGGTGATATAGGCACGTGTACTGCCAAACAAAGGTGAGTAATTGTGATTTATCAAGTTCATAACCAATGACCATTTGAAAGGTAGATTGTAAGAGACTAGTAGTAGGGCGCAATCTTATTAGGGCTGCGCATGCAAAACTGCATGACCCCATACTATATCATTGAGACTCGTTCTCAATAGTAGAGTGCAAGTAATGATTTGGATACATTTAATCAAGGATTTTGCCAATCCATTTTGAGTATAAACATATGTGGCCGTGTGTTCAATCTTGAATCTGAGTGAAGCATAATACGCATCAAAACTCTTTGATGTAAATTCACCAGCACCATCCATCCTTATGCTTTTAGTTGGATAATAAGGGAATTACGCCTGGAGCTTTATAATCTATGCAAGTAAACGTGTAAATATGACATTGCGCATAGATAATAGTCAAATATGAGATCATCTACATAATGCATTCACTATGACCATAAAATATCAAAATGATCTACTTGGTGATTGTATTGGTCCACAAACATCGTCTTGAGTTCTTTGCAGGAATACAGGGGATTCAAGATTAACCTTTATTATAAAAAAAATTAGGTAATGAGTTTTCCTTGTGAACAAGCTTCATTTGCATGGTATGTGTTGATGCACTATCAAGCAAACAAACATTTTTTTCTCAAAATTTTCCATTTGCATGTATATTTACAACTTCATGTGTCAAGTATCATAAAATTTTCATATTAGTTATAGGATCAAAAAAAAATAAAACAATATATAAAGTTCATAAGCATTTCAATACATAACCATATTAGCGAACAATTAAAGGTAATACATTTAAAGAAAAGCAACTAGAAAATAAATTATTAGAAAAATAAAATTTGAAGTTTAAATTGTCATAACCAAACTGATGCCTCATCAAGGCAATTAGAGGTCCTAAAAAAAATCAAAGACATATAGAGATGTATTTGCCACTTTTAGAGTAAGAGGAGTCCCACCAACGGAGATATTTTTTGCCTCAGCAGTGGTTATGGCAATAGGATTAATTTCAATGGCATGAGATTCATTATGCTTGCTTGTATTTTTTAAAGATGTCTGATATTGATCAATAAGTCATTTGGTGTTCAACAAGTATGTGACTAGTGCCCAGTCATGCCATATCGGTGGCAAATACTTTCATTAGTCACCTTCTTTGACTTATTTTCTTTATCATAGTTTAAGCCAAAATTAGATTTCCCAGGGTGGTCAAATTTCCTACCACCCATTCAAGAATCATGTTATTGCTTGCGCTTATAACCCTTAAAATGACCAGTATTTTTCTTAGAGCTAGCATGTGTTTTAAGCAATGCTTTAGAGTCAATAGGTCTAACATCATACTTTTTAGCAACAATTCATTAGTTTGCTCAATAGTGAGGAGCACAAGAATTAATTCAAATTATGTGGCCAATTAACGTTGTTGGGATTATTGTTGCAATATGAGGCATAGAAGGTGGAGAAAGTTTCATCTACCAGTTTCGCATCAATGAGCTTGACAGCGTATAACTCAAGCCGAGAAACAATATCAAATAAAGTGGAATTATGGTCAGGCACTGATCTAAAATCTATCATATTGTACTTGAGGGAAGATCACAGTCTTGGTATGACCATACATATTTCTCCACCTCTTTCCCATGGTCTGAGGGTCTCGACGGATAAATGTTGATACTATAGGCTTTCATGCAAATGACGACAAATAAAAATTAGTTCATTTACCTTATCTTTTGCATTTGAGGTTTCGTCTTCTGTAATTGCATTAGCAAGACACAATTATTTACACTCTCCTCCATGATGTGGAATTTGGGCTTTTCAATATTTGCCATAAATCTACACTAAAATGAATCCTTAAATTAATAAGAATGATTTCCAAATATCAATTGCCACTTCAAGGGAAGGATGATTCTTTTAGATTTGAAATTGGTTTCAGGCCTAGGAAAAATAATAATGAATAATTGATAGAAGAAGATGAAGTATTAGTTGATTAAAAAAATAAAAAATATATATTTACCTTGCAAAAATTAATTACACAGTTGGTAGATCTTCGTGCTAATAACATGTTATAAAATATCATTTTGCAAGTATATAATAGAAAAATAGAGAGATATTAAGTAGAGAAAGCTTATAAATACCAAAGATAGTAGAGAAAGACATAGGAATTTTTTTTTATTTCAACTTCTTAATAACCAAAATTAAGTTCCTATTTATAAGAAAGCAATGATGCACTTATCATTACTATTAATATATTGGATAAATACATATATTGGGTATGGTGATGAACTTAGAATATAGGATATAAATGTACCATGGTATGTACATTAGATAGGATGAATATAATGTATATTCATACATGTAATTTATTGTTTAATGTATTTCATAACATTATCAATATTTCGAATATATCTTCACATTAAATGACTTAAAAGCAGCTAGTTTAGCTTTAATGAATAACATTGACGGGAAGGTTTATCACCTTGATGTTAGTTATTGGCCATATTGTGGTAGCAGCATGCTTTAAGGCTTGGTTTGTTTGCTGATCAAATCGGTATGTTAGTTGGGTTGAATGTCATAAAATAATTCGATCAATATTTTTTCTCATAAAATGAATTAATTTTTCATAAGAAATAATGACACGATGGATTTATAAATTGGCTTAATAGTTCTTGAACTTTTAATTTATTCAATGCAATCCTTGAACTTTATCTCAATGCGTAATGTAGTTTGTAAGCTTTTAATTTGTTTAATATAATTAATGAACTTTTATTGCATGTTTAGTTTAGTTCTTAAATTATAACAATATTGAACATGCACAAAATAATCTAATGTCAAATTGAATTATTTAAAAAATTTAGGAACACATCACAAATTGGGTTAAAATTTCAAGTAACAGTTTGAATAAATTAAAAATTCACATTGAATCATATTGCACATTAAATGAAAGTTCTAGAATATTTTGTGTCATTTTGCGCTTTTCTGATGAGCTTGTTGCTTCGTTTTCCTTGGAGAGATTTTACTTATTCATTGTTTTTCTTTTTGGGGCAGAACGGAAGCCTCCTTGTCATAAGAGAAAGAGGGGGGTGGAGAGGACGGGCGAAGAAGATTCTTGACACTGAACATGGCGAAGTCTCTGCAACGCTTCTCGAGCCATGCTTTCGCACTCCGTTCGTCGCTGTTGGCGGCGTCACGGCCTTTCTCCGCCGACGCCGACGCACTGGTGGAAATCAAAGCCGGCGAGATTGGCATGGTCTCCGGTATTCCCGAAGATCACCTCCGCAGGCGGGTACGAGCTTCTTTCCCCAAAATTAGATATTTGTTTTTAGATTATTATCGTTGCAACACGATCGAATCTGGGTTCTTCGTGATATGGCTTTCCGGGGGACTGTATTGATTCTATGTACCTGTAAGTTGGTGCTTTGTGAGCGTCTCCACTTCGGACTTTGGGAACCACAGTCGCAGTTAGGGTTCGGTTTTCTGGGTTTCTTGTTGTGCATCGTTTTTCGTGAATTTTTACCAGTAGTGGTAGAATAGGTATTGCGAAGATGGGGGATTTATGGCCTTGAAAGCCATCACATTGGAATTGTAGCTGTCTCTTCTCTTTCTGGTTTCCCTTTTCTTAATATTCCACTTCTGTTGTAGGTTGTGATATATTCACCTGCGAGAACCGCAACTCAGCAAGGATCGGGAAAAGTGGGGAGGTGGAAAATTAACTTTTTGTCAACTCAAAAGTATGTAGCGCAATCTAGTTGGTCTCTTCAGTTTGGAAAATTTTGGGCCATTTTATGTTGTGCATCTGAATTAGTTTATCTTAAGTGCTTCCATATGGTGGGTATGCTACTTCCCAATCTTTGGATCAGTGCAAACATAGCGCGTCTTTCCTCAGCTGAACATGGTGTGTATCAGCTTAATACCCACATCTACATGTGAAAGTGTTCTGTTTCACGAGTAAAGATACAGTGCTCCAGTAACCATTGAGCTTTAAAATACTTATTTTGATTTTGGTGTTATGAGTCTCTCCCCTTATACTTTCCTTGAGACACTCGCATAGGTGCGCGAAGTATGAATGCATGTATCTCTCTTCAAATTAGGTACCGAGAAGTTCATCATGTCCGATAGATCTGCATCTTCATAAAAATTTTAGGTTAGATTTTTTGTTGGTGTCTCATTTAAAATCTACTCACATTTTCATAATTCTTTTCTTATGTGATTATCACAACTTCTAGTTTTTCGTTATGAAATCGCAGCATTTTTATTTTTGTCACAATAAGTAATGATGATAACCAAACTCTCACTGACTAATTTGTTATCATATTCTAAATATTTATAAGCTTAAATTTGGAGATTGATGCCGAACCACTTTGAATCTCCTGAACGATTTTCTGTCCCAACTGTTATTTGTACTTATGCATATTATGTTTTTGCTCATTTACTTTGATAGTAATTTCATTTATTGTTAATTGCATTTATCCTATAAATCTTTTGTAACAATGCACCCTTCTTGTGTTGTGACCATTTTTTCGAGCCAACTACTGAATATTCATCTCTTGGTATGCTATCTTAGTTTGTAAACGAGATATGTCTGCAGGTGGGAAAATCCATTGATGGGCTGGACATCCACTGGAGACCCATATGCTAATGTTGGTGATGCTGGATTTAATTTCGACAGTGAAGAAGCTGCAAGATCATTTGCTGAGAGACATGGTTGGGAGTATGTGGTATGTGTAGAAAACTGAATTTGTTTTTAATTCTGTTCTATCCCCGTTCTGCAGATGTTCTCAGTTGCATGTTTGCTTGGTCTACTGGTAATCCATTGAGAGAGTTGAGTGTCCATTTTCATCCTTATGCTCAAATACACGTAGACTGGATTGGTTTGGATTTGTGCATGTTCTTGTGCATCCCCTTTTATGGCTGAATTAGTCTTTATACAGATGTCTAAGCACTTAAAGGATAAAAGTTTGCTTTTTATGCATTCTTCATCAATTAGGATTTCGGGTCATGCACATTATTGTTGCCATAGTAAGAACCTTTGTGCAGCTGTATGATTGCTTCATTGTGACCTGAAGTCATTGGCTGCAGTGACTAAACAGAAAATCCTTGTAATTTAGATTCTTCTCAGACCTTGTAATGGCATGACCCTTCTGCATTCTGGATGTCTTCTTTTCCTATTGATGAAAGCCTGAATGAGGAGGAAAGTAGAATCAAGCTCTTTTTTTGCGTCTCACTTATCTGTTTTATATACTTGCTTCTTGTACAGTCCTTTACTTCTTAATTTCGGATTGCAAGAGATTTAGCTATGAACATTTCAAAAATCTTTGTATATGTTTATGTGGGTCCAAATGAGCTTGAGCTTGTGTTCCGGGATGAAACTTGAAATTGGCAAGTTGGATGAATAACAAATTGGCCACTGATAGACGCTTTGTTTCTGTACTTATTTAAAGTATACTGGAAGATGAGATGAAAAGGCTTTCTATTATAAACTTTAGGTATCTTCAGGGCTGGATGAGTTGGTTGGGTCAAAGGGGAGGGTTCTTTCAATTGATAGGATTAGGAGTACAATACCAACCCTAGTGGAAATCACTTGGATGCTCCAACTCTCAGTTTGTATTGGCAAGCATCAAATAAGATAGAATGGGAGAAAATTAATCTGTCCATTTCTTTCTTTGCTTGTTCCTGCTGAATATTTAGATGGATATTGACTCCATATTTAGCTATGTATGCTAGCTTGTTGATGTGCTACATTTGCAAATTATTAAGAGTACATGCTATATCAACTCTCTTGTCTTGAAGTTTATGATTTCAGTTGTTATCTCGAGAAAGCCATAATTGAACACACTTATTTCTGCAGGTCAAGAAGCCTCACACCCCTTTATTGAAGGTATGAGCTCTTATTTCACGTGTGCTGTCTGTTGTTTGCTTAGTCATGTCAGATCATGTTATTCTATTAGAGTTGCATGTGTGAACGCCTGTATAAAATGATGTCGATTTGGTGGGATGTGGTTCTGGTTGTGCATATCATTGGGATCTTTGTTATTATTAACAAAATTTGAGGTTAATAGGTCATGTTGCTTAGTAGTAGGCTATTGATTGTACAAATGGTCTTGATAGCTTTTGGGGATCTAATACTCCATTACATTAGGGCAAGACTTATTATAGGCATTCTTTTAAAAAAGCTTATGTACTCTCTTTAGTCTAAAACTTCGAACAGTGTTAATTTTCATTCCCTTTTTCTTTCCTTCTCATTTATTCTCTTTAACTTGCATCAACAGGACCTTGGGCAGTCTTTATGACTTTTTTTCCTTGCCTTTCTTCATTGTCATTCTTGTACCTTTTAATTTATCTTTTGATTTTGGGGATTTTTTGAACCAATTTGCTTTAAAGTGGGCAATTCTACCACCTGTACAATGGAGGCCAATAGCAATGATGATGATGATCATAGCTGCACAATCACATTTTCTTTGTACTGTCGTAAAATAAATTTTTATCTCTATGAAAATCAAAGCAACTGGACAGTCATATCTACTTCCTAGATGTCTTTAGTTGCCATAAAATATAATGGCTGTCCTGCACTATAGAGAGAAGTGGCAGCAGGTAGTCTTCTGGTGAACTGCAAAACTAATAGCTATGTGATTGGTTTACTGTAGTGTGGTATTTTCTCTTCCCTTATGATACATTGCTCATCTTCTAGGGTGTCATCTGGCTAAGCGCATGACACATGGATTTGGTTCCCATGAAAAGTGTTTGGATCAATTTTCTTTATCCTCATTTAGCTTCTTAGTGTTTTGCAAATGTGTGGATGGCAACCACCTTAGGCCTTTGATGGCAGATTGCACTGAAGAAGAGATTGGATCGTGTGTGCTTCCATTCATGATGGATGATGAGTATAAATGTTTATGCACTTGATAGAGCAATGGCAGAAGAAAATACAAATACCATGATCTATTTTCCCCTGGCCCAGGAAATTTCCATTGCTGGTTTTTAATAATTTCTTTTCCTGGTAACTGCAGCCAAAGGCCTATGCTGACAACTTCAAGTGGAAGGGCCCTCCGCAAAATTGAGGAACATTGATCTTTCAGTTTGGCCTTACTTCCGTTCATATTGAAGAGAAGTTCCATCACAAGCTGTCTTTTTTTTCTTTTTTGTGTCGTGTCTTGGACATAGTCCAGACTTTGAACTCCATTGTTCTTTGTTGTGTCCTGGATGTATTTTTACTTCACGATGATAACTCAGTGGCTATAATAATTGGCTGGAGAATGGTTCTTTTTTGCCTTCAACGTTCTCAATCATAAGATTATGTTTTGTTTGCAATTTTAATCAAGGTCGCCCTCAATATTTCCGTTCATAAAGCTGAAGAAAAGCTGCAAAATTCGTGTACTCAGTGTATCCATTCTCGATGATGCACGTCGGCACGATTGCTACAGAAGCATGTGGCGCTATATGCTTGAAGAGCATGAAGTGTGAAGCGACAAGATTGTGAAGGCCAATAAAAGTAGTTCTCTTGGTGTAAGGGCGCGGCTTCAGAGGCCAAAGTATCGTCTGTTCGTGAAGAGTTGGCTCTGAATTTGGAGTAGACTTTTCTCGAGATGGCGGTATGACAAATTGGAAAACTAGGAACATCTCACGTTTGTTGGGACCTTGTTAGGGGAACCGTGGTGGACTTTTGTTCTTGTTTGAATAGCCCGAGTAGTTTAGATTTGTGACACTAGTTAATTAAAATTGCCTACACACCTCTTGCATTTTCACCTGTTTAACTTTGCCTCCTTTCATTCTTAAACTCGCTTTGCCTCTCGAACCAGACTTGCATGAGCAGAATAATTTAAAATTCATTTAGAGAAGGCACTCGTGACACTTTTATGTTCAAATCGCTCACAGAGCTTGATTCTAAACCCTAACCTCTCCTTATTTTTTGGCTACAAAAAGTATGGAAAGGAGAAAAAGAGAATGAGATTTCAGGCGGCCAAGGGAGAGCGTGTTGGTGTCTTCATCATCGCCAGAGTTTGGGACGAGATTGCTTGTAGTCATTAGATAAAAGATTATTTCCATCGTTTCAAAGAGGGTCGACTTTAACTCAGGATGTCTAAGTTTAAGCAAAGTATTCAAACTTTGCACTAGAGGGAAAAAAAATTTCAAACTCTGGAGGAAATTTAGTTGCATTGAGTACCGCATTTTTTTTTGTTAAGTCGTGTGCAATATTCCAATTGGCATGTCTTACTATATTTTGATTTAGTCGAATGTGCAATATGATTCATGACCTTTCAATTTGTTGAATGTACTCCTTAAATTTTAATCTAATGTGTAATGTGATCTTTAAAATTTCAATTTATTCAATATGGTCCCTTTAATTTTCGATTTATTCAATGTATCAAAATATTCAATATAGTTTTTCCATTAATTTAATAGGATCACTAAACTTTTGGTATATGTTCATACTAATTCTTGAATTATATAAAAATGTTTAATGTGATCCTTCCATTAATTTAAGCTTATGACAACATTAAACATTTTAATCTCTGAATATAAGCTTGAATATATATCAGAAGTTTAAGAACTACATCGGACATTTAACCAAAGTTTAGATATCACATTGAACAAATTAGAAATTCATGAGTCACGTTACACATTTAATCAAAGTTCATGAAATATTTATGTCATTTTTCTAATATTTTACTCACGTGAACATGTCTATTATTATTCTTTTCAAATGACTTATAAAGTCAACACTATTCAAATTGTCACCTCAGTAAATTTCCACCTCAGTCGCTAAATGAAGTACACAGTTATCCAAATCTAAGTATTGTCAAAATTTGCTTGTGATCAACTGAATCATGCAATCTGAAGTCTTGTCACCCTCCACACATTCATCGCGAGCCACAAAGTCCCAAGGCCATCTTTACAACTGATAGGTCGACCTTGTATTGACCCTATAAGATCATCAACTCCCTCCCTCCTCTCTCTCTCTCTCTGCGTATTTCAATTCACTTCCTTCTAGTTTTCCCATTTTGATTCTTTTTTATGGTATTACTTTTCTTTGAAAAATCTGGAAATGCCAAGACACGACACAATGTTAGCAACTCCTTAAGGCTTTACCGCAAGAATCCCATGCACATTACAAAATATTCACTTTAAGCCATAATCACTCATTCCACTAGTAGGTATATGAGCCCATTACTTTAAACCTACCGGTGTGCCGAAAGATAGGATATCTCTCCATAAAAGATAGCAAATGTTCAAGACACAAACCGACCGAATGTCTGCTGATACCACGACTGGAATGTTGTGATCTCATGGGGTACAGTGAGACACATCTACCATTGGGTTATAATGCTCAATGGTGACATGGGCACATTGCCAATCTAGATCCAATATTACCCAGCCTGAACAATCTTGGGCATAATCCCACTAGAAATTATGGAAGCCAGCGTGAAGTTGAATTAATTGATACTCAACTTGTTTTCAACTTTAGCGTGTAAGCCGAAATTCACTAACTTCCTATGTTGTAATTATATGGAGAAAAGTACCAAAAGATTCAAAACCTTTTGCACTGGTACTATTTCAATGATAAAATTTTTAGTTATGCCAATTTAGTTCTAAACATTATAATTTTTTATAATTAAGCCCTACCAATCAATTTTTGTTAGAAATAACTGATGTAGACATAGACACAAATTTTCTATGTATGATAGCCAGTGCTAATGTTGATAACTTCTACAATTTGAGAAAAAGTTGAATTAGTAAAAAAATTTCTTTCGTTTTCTTTTTCCCTTCATTCTAGTGAGGAGCCTTGATCAGGACCATTGTGGCCTCGCCAGCCATGGGCAAGGGCACAAAAGGCCTCGCTAGATCTCTCGCCCGGTGGCCCTATGTAAGATGACCAACATCCACATTAGCGGTATTTAACAAAATTGGCCAAATAGACTCAATTGGCAAAGCTATAAAAAGGTTTACAAGCAAAGTGGCACAATTTAAACGTTTAAAATTGAATTGATACATATTTAATAAGTTTTGAAAAACAAATTGGTACTTTTCCCTACTTATATATTTAAAATATAATTTCATACACTTTGGATCAGTTTGATAAGCTTGCTATATACTGGAATATATTTTATAAAGCAAAAATCACCTCTTAAATATCTTTTCTGTTTATACCTTTCCAGTTATTTAGATGACTACACAGTGCCAATGAACATCGACCAAAGAAAACATGGTGGATGTATTGTTTTCACTATAGTGCCGAATGCACGGGTTAACCACTACTAGTGATCAGTGGACACGAATTCAGAGTGAAACAACAATGAACAAAATTTAATTAATTAATAATTAACTTGTGCAATTGCTAATTACATTTGCTGCCTAATGCGCTCCATTACAAATGAAATAAAAATTAGGCCGACAAGAACTACGGTTTTGCCTCACAGCGGAATAAATTTACCAAAGGTGGAAATACAGCAATTTGAAAGGCTACATACCTGATGAAAATATTCATCCTGCTACTACAGCAAACCTCCAGAAGACTATATTTAATGGAAAACTGTAATTCCGCTATTGTTGGGCGACAGCTTCTTCGTGTAGTACTTAGAGTTGCGAGACAGATTGATCCTTTTCCTTCTCTTCTCTGGTATCAGATCAATGGAGCACTGTGAGAAGCCCCGCCTTATAAACCTATACATAGACAAGGACAAGTAGTTGCGATTAAATGAGTACTCAAAATGCATATTGGATAGGGAGGGAGAGTGGTTGACTTATGTATAGAAGTGATTCCACTGCAAGAAGCAAACATGTTCATGTATTGAGAACGACGATAAGGAAATGTACCAATCTGCAGTACGGGTTGTGAGCAAGAAAAGCATCTCCAACCCAAGAGAGGATGCTTTCTTTTCAATATAATCTGTAAATGATGAACCATAATCAGTTGATATGGCAACCACCAATTAAAGGGAGCAACAAAGAATCACCACAAACCAGTAGCACTTTATGTTTACGTAATTAAATTTCAATGAGGTCGGAGTTGAACACAATAAGCTTTTCCCACAGGCAATAGAAAGGGCGACAGCGCTGTCTTAAGTCTCTATTTTTGCAGGACCGAGATGCAAACACCAAGACACAAAAATATATCACAGTATACCAAATCTGCCAAACTACATATTAGAAAATAGAGAAGGATTCCAAAGTCTCAAACTTCAGCATAAGTGAGATATTCAGAAGCTGAGGGGCATTTTTAAGAGAATAAACCTGTAATTGACCAGTTTGCTCCCACGTATCAATTTATGTTGGTAATGGCCATTTGTACCTCCCATCCTTGAGGAAGAGGGTAAGGATTGAAATATAGCAACTCTGATTATGTAATCTTGGTATTTGGAAACATAGTATGTAATCTTGAATTCAGATTAGTCCATCATAATGTTTGGAACTTTGGCTTCCAAATGGATTTATTCCCATGTTCTGCACTTGCTTTGCCGATTGCAATAATTAATATTCTAGATTGCTCCATTATATCATTGCCAACTCAAAATTACTCTTTCCATAGACGGATAAAAAACTAAACACTGATTTAGATCCCATGAGGACACTCTTATTCGGAAGGCAATTAATTGCAAGTTCAACAAGATAGATTGGATGCTTAGTTCAAGATTCTAAAGTTAATTAATACCCAGAGACATTGCAGATACGCAACCAAAATCAATTTGCAGACCACAATCAAAGATATGGAACAACAAATAATGCTGAAGCCATAAAGTTAGCATCAACTTCTTACCCAGTAATTTATCTCCCTGTCCTTGTCCACGACAGTCGGGAGAAACTGCAATTGCAGCAACCTCCCCACACTTCTCCTCAAAGAAAGGGAAAAGAGCAGCGCAAGCTATGATCTGACCTTCTCTCTCTACCACAACGAATGAATCCAATGCTTCAAGTAGCTATCCAAAATGTAAAGGGCAGAAGGATATACCATCAACTTCAAATAGTAAAGTAAATAACTTAGAAGATTTATTCTCTTCGAAAAATCATTAAAATTTCAAGAGATAGCATGAGGAAAAAATTTGCGAGATTTAGTGACCAGAAGCCCAAAAAGGCAGGAGGCATAACCTCTTGATCACTCCTCTTGACCAATGTGCCAGAATCTTCTAGAGGTTTTATTATCTGTCTTATTCCAGAAAGGTCTGTTTCCCTTGCCATTCTGGTCCCCTCATACAGATCACTGGAAATAAGATTAACAAGATTTAGCAACAAAAGAGACAGTGTCAAATATAAATTAAGTTCCTTGCAATGGTACATGAAAATGTGTGATTTTCTATTTCAGTAGAATCAAGGAAGCATTCAGCCACATCGATCTATCATCCGAAAAGTATCTGTTAAATGCTATACAGGGATACAATCTCATGTAACATGACAGCACAGGAGGAAAGAATAATGTCTGACAGTAATATACCTAAACATTAATAAAATAACTTTTAATGATCAAACAGATGCCAATTGAGTAATTTTACTACCCTCACAATAAGGATATAAAAAGAGAGACGCAATGCACATGACAAAAAGGTCATGTCAATAATTCATCAACATGGATGATCGTGTGCCCATAGGAAAATTAGAGGCCAATTATTATGTAGCACTAACTAATTGACATTACAACCAAAGCGCTTGCCCTAGAAGGTTGAGGACAAGGATTTTAACTTTCACCTCAAGTGGGTGATGGAATAAAAGGTTTGATACTAGAAAACTAAATATGCAGGAATGGAGAGTATAAGCACATTTTCATCATAGCACCACGATAAGAAGAAGTAAGACTCTACTTTAACCTATTGGAAAGCATGAATACATCAACTATCGGGACAGTCATCTCACACCTTCCTTCTACTGTTGTGTTTCTAGACATGGCACTTCGAATACTCCAAAAACATAACATTAGCAAAGAACAAGAGGGCAGTAAAAGCTAGGACGGATGTGGGAAGAGCGAGAATGGGGAAGAGAGATACTGTTACCTTCATTGCCATCAGTGAGAGAGCAACTTTTACATAACAAAGAGAAAAGCCAAATTCCTTCAGCTTTTAAATTACAATAACACAAAGCATGGACAACCGTTGTAGAGAGCTTTGCATTCGTGCTTTTGAGAAAAGCAGTAACGATACCCCATTTCCTCACTGGTACTTGAAAATTGGGGATCCAAAAGAACCCATAGTTTCTTTCCCAAGGCGAGGAAGAAAATGAGGAGAAAGAAATTGGCAAGAGTTACTTCAGTGTAGAACTGTATGGTTTTCACCACTCTGCTCTTTTAAACAACAATGGAAGTTACCCTCATTCACTGTTGCACTTACATTGTTCGATTCTTTGCATAACCTAAATCTCATGCCATTTGAAAAGTTGAATGGCTAACCATTCTACAAAGCACAAATCAATAAGTGGAAAAATTTTGGAGCTTACTGGAACAAAGAACTATTGGAGTAGAGAATACACACCTAGCCACCATAGTACCAATTCCATCTCTCTGAAAGAGTTCCAGCAGCAAAGCCCCACCTAAGGTGCCATCTACCAAATGAACCCTCTGAACTCCACGCTGATTGAAAAGCAAGAAATAGGATCAATAGCAATAATGTGGAAAGTACCGATACAGTGCGGCTATTTCTTCAAACTTTGTACAGCATACAGGAAGAAGCAGTTCCAGGGCATGATGATATGAACATTTAGTACTGAGACAAGTGCTAACAGTGCACTGTTCTGATTATATCAAATAAATTATAATGAATTACGTTAACAGAAATGGACAATATATGTGGCAGCATCAAATGTTAATCAACTTGCAACCTAATCCCAACAAGACAACCTTTCTCTTTTTCCTTCTACTGAACTATAATTTCTAATGATAGTATAACACTTTCTAGAATTGCTTGAGTGACGTGCAATAGGGAAGATTCAATTTCTCTGAGTTCCAAGGCATTTACCAAGAAAGATCATAATGGATTCATTGTTTGCAAATAAAGTAACAAAACAAACAGAATAAAAAATTGTGCAGTATAAGATACAGTGTTCAGCAGAATATGGTAAGTATTTGCACAGCCACTCAACTACTAAGCTGTTTTTAACATTAAGAATGCAACAACTACTATTATCTTGGCAGTCATTGCACAAGATCAAAACATCTTGCAGCAAACAAAAGCTTCAACCGGACTCTAAAACAATGATCTGTATAAGATCACATTGAACCATTCATCTTAAGATTAAATGCTCAACTAAGTATCTAAAAGACTCGACATTGTTCTGTTAGTCTTCGCAGATTCTCCAAGCAAAACTGAAGACAAACAA
This sequence comes from Melaleuca alternifolia, assembly GCA_019926035.1. Classification (NCBI taxonomy): domain Eukaryota; kingdom Viridiplantae; phylum Streptophyta; class Magnoliopsida; order Myrtales; family Myrtaceae; genus Melaleuca; species Melaleuca alternifolia. The sequence continues at coordinate 2,675,355 of JAGKPW010000048.1, forward strand.
AATGAACTGTAAATTGCCTAGACATAAATTTGGGACAATTAAATTTATTGGTCTTTTTTTTTTTTTTATAACCGAGATGTCCGGGCCAGCTTGCACGCACCTCGACTATTTCTCAAGGGAGACTAGCACAGCAACCTACCGCCATGACCCCCCACTTAAATCACAGGTGCTTCCCTAGGGAATCGAACCCAAGACCTCAACGAAGCCCGAGTTCGCCCTAACCAGCTGGGCTACCCATGGGTAGATTGGTCTGTTGGTCTTCACAATTTTCAAGTTCAAAGATTCTTGCATTACAACCCCTTTTTCTGTGGAACTAGTCTACGGCTCCCTCAGCGAATATACAGTAGGTGAAGGGAGTCCCAACCCAAGGTTGTGAGCCCTAGTTGATAGCTCAACTGAGCAGGCACCAAAAGATCAAAACCTGCCAATAGAATCTGCAGCAGGACATATTCCAAACATGATAGTATTGTGCATTTTGCACCAATGCGATAAAACCATGCCACAAATATAGAATGGGACATGTCCAAAGACCATTTTCTAGTTACAACAGTGAATAAGTTAATTATTAGACAGAAAAAGTAAGAAGTTACCCTGCAAACTAAAGCAGCGACGGCCAACTCTGCCAGATAACCATTCAAACGACTTTGACGTTCCAAACCTCCAATAGCAAATCCTTGTTCACTTCCCCAAAGTCCATTTCCATTGTCAAAACCAACACCGTTTTGAAAGATAGCATTCCCTTTCTCCAGGAAACCCTCTCCATTATGTGAAGGTGCGAAACTACTTCTATTATATGGCAGAGCAGCTCCATTACAGTTGTTGCCTCCAAGGCAGGTGCCAAATGCATCACCTTGGCTAACAGCTTCCACATAGTTAGCTGCTGTTTCACTTTGCTTAGCTCGTTTTCTTACCAATGCATCTGCTTCATCAAGGGTTAAAAATCTGATAAGGTGTCCATTTTCATCAAGGATTGGACCATCTATGATGCAAATAAGTTTCTCTGCACCAATAGCCAGAGCACAAGCTGTAGCGACTTCATAAGTGCTGCATAGATTCAACATGAGTTCATCAAACGACATTTAACAATAAAACTATCAGGACATGGACCATATATTAAGCATCATATCCATCAGTCTCCTTATTTTTGATAGTTGGGGAGATCCTATGTCTAAAGCATCAATTTTGAGATATTACAGTGAATGTTCAGTCAGTATGTGCATAAACAATTCAGCAGACACACTTACAATCTGTAAACAATTCCCTTAGCTTTGCTTCACTAAAAATCACAAAGAAGACAAGAACGAATTCAACTTTCCCTATACATTGCTAATCAATTTAAAAATTATTTCTACACGTTTTCTGTCACCCATTAGACTAAATCCTCAACTCTGTGAAATTAACATTTCCACTCTCCAATCATCGCCGTGATAGATTTTTAATCAGCTTATCCACTTTACAAAAGAAGTAACACATGGGTGTTCAAGACACCCAAAACTGTGAGGTCTCATCTGTAGTAGACAAAGATAAAAATCTAAACAGAACAAATTGAATAGAAGTTAAGTCCAAAGTAAACATCACCTTCCTTTTGAAGACAACTGAACATAAGGAAAGCAGAGGATATGGTATGGCAAGACAATTGCATAAGCAAAACCAAGCTATTAAAAGGGGATAGACATCAAAATCAACAATCCGTACTTGCAATTCAGAACTTCTCCAGAGCTGGAATAGCCCAGGTTGCTTAATATAACTACACATCCACCATCAAGCCTCTCGCGAATGCGAGAAACATCCACTTTCTTTACTTCACCCGTTGCCCCATAATCAACACCTTCAACAACTCCCCTTCGCTATAGATAAAATGATCAACATTACTATAGCTGCCAAAGCAGAACAATGATAGGAGACAAGTGAACTGTTCATTCAACTAATTTGAGAGATCAACCAAGAGAATAAGCAAGTAAACCTCACCTTGGCTGCAAGAAAGTTGCCACTTGCAACACTTACACCAACTTCATGCAAACGGCTAATGTCCCCGTGACGACGTATACCACAAATTGGGGGTCCAGGAGATAGTTTAGCCTCTATAATTAAACGAGTCCCTCCAGCTGCTTCCATAGCTGCTTCCAGAGCTTCAGTATCTGTTATCCTGTATCTTCCAACATATTTAGGCTCATGTCCTGCAAAGACATGCTGCATTTCAGAAAGTCCAGGTCCATTGTTGAGCATTGATTTTATAGAGACAAAAAGGGGCCACATAAACAAGACCTAGCCACTTTTGAATACAGATCAGTGCAACAGACATAAAAACAAATGCTCAATTGCACCTCATGCAAAACTTAGCAGAACATATTCTTTATTGACTTTATTTTTCGATAAATAAGAGTTAAGTCAGCTACAAGGCACCAAGGGTGTGCAAACCCTTCTACAAGAAATAGCTCAATATCAAGATAAAGCGCCCTATCTATTAACCAACGAATCTACATCCACATGCCACCATACTCAGAGTCTGAAACTTTGAGCCAATTTTTGGAACAAACAATACAAATGGGAATGTTTTTTTGAAGTTGAAATTCCTGCACATGCATTTCAATGTAGATGGCTCAAGGAACCACATTAAAGAGAGGCTACTAATCATTTTGCAAGCATGTGATTCACAATCATGGGAAAAAAAGATTACAGATACCATCCCGGATATTGACAGAATAAGTTTTGGTTGACAGGGATGTTTTCAGTTTGCAAGCCATAATTGTGGACAGATAACGCCATCCTGATTATATATAACATATGGCCGATACAGTTGATATTGCTAGACACAATGGCAAGTACCATGCTTCTAACACAGTCAACAGAATGGAAATCATATTGCAACATACCAAGCACATAACAGGATGAATTATGAAAAGACTCACAGCAAGCACATCTCACTGACCTCTCTCCGCCAGGAGTTCATCAATCTGCACGTGTGTCCCTGGAACAAGAACAAACCTAATCCCCAAGCCATGAAGGAGTGCAATATCCTGCACAAAGAATAGTAGCTAGTTGTAAAACCAAAAACCAACGATCAAGCACCCAAACCCCTCCAAACAAAAATTATTAGGACATGCAGATATTATGCAATGAGTATCCAAAATGTACCAGGAAAAATTAAACTCGAAGAAAACTTAATCCATTGAAGCCTGAAGAACACGAATGCATTCTGAAGAACACGAATGCATTCACTTGCACAACGGAACGGGTTCGGCCTTTCCTTCTTTCTTAACCTCTCACTCTTAATATTACCACGCAGCCAAACCACAAATCAGAAGCGAAACAGAAGAAACAATGAAAAGCCGCGCGTGCCTTGAGAACCGGATCCAAGTGCCGGCTGCCGACGATTTCGCCGGAGACGACGACGACGAATGTGCCACCCCTGTGAGCTCTGAAGTACGGCCACGCTTCGCGAAACCAGCGCACGAACTGCTCATTCTTCTCCGAGCCGCCGCCGCTCTCCTCGTCGCCGCTGCTCTCTTCGGGATCGGCGAAGGCATTGCGCCTGAACCCGAGTCCTCTCGCGGCCTCAACCCTGAGCCCTCCGCGCGCCGCCGGAGCGGAACGACGCGAGAGCCATGACGACTTCACCGTGGAATTGAGGGAGCCGCGTGAGGGGGAGGAGAGCTTGCCGCGATTGGGATGCGAATGGAGGAGCTCGTTCTGCGAGGGGATTCCGCGACAAGAACAGGAAGAGGCCATGCGTAGGAGGATTTGAAGCTGCCAAGCGATCTTCAGGGGCGTTGGAGAAGAAGGTGGAGAAGCGAGTAGTGTTGGAGAGCTGCGGACTTCTTCGGAGTACGTGGCGGCGCGAGAGGGCTCAAGAGGAGAAGTCAAAGCAAACTAAACCTCGTTGACGGACCAATTGAAAAATGCTAAAGAGGGTGGTTCAATTGGGAAAGTATCACGGCAAACTCTGAAATGAGTCCACTGCAATATCAACATTCCCAATTGCCTTTCGTGTTATCAAAATTCCATAACTTGTATCAATGATTTCGTCACAATCTCTTGAATATAATTACTACAAATTCGATTTAAGCAGAATTTATTATAAATTTCTAAAAATAAAAGCCTAAACTTTGCTTAGTGTACATTAATGTCGCTATTTTTTTTTGTATCACTAATACCCAAGATTTATACCGATGAATATACATTTCGTCATAGTTCCATTCAAGACCATCGTTGAAATTAGATGGGGCTTGTCGTGTCATCATGGATTACTTTGAGGACCCGAAAAATTGCTAAAGAGATAACTCATTATCATATAGATCTTGGTTTTGGAAAAAAAGCATGGACATTAACAAGTTCTCATCATGAAATGAGAGTTCGCATCAATTCTGATATCAATCAAACCATATCCTTGTTGAATCTGCAAATGTATAAATACCGTCACTTTGAATTTGGGCTAAAGTCGTGTTAGATCCACTTCACCTCCACTTGCCTGATGGTATCCACACAACTCGCCATATTGGTTTTTAAAAAGTCGCATTGAAACAAAACCGTGGTAGAATGTAGTTTTGGGTTATTGGTACGAGTTTGTGTGTATTTGTAACATGGAAAAGAAAATGATCGGAGCATTAGTATGCTGAGCAAAATTCAAGCTTTTCTAGTGCTATGTCCTAAGCCACATAATCCACGTTAACTACCTTTACCTACCACTATCCACACAATGTGATTTTTTAATGGCTATTTTGGAGGAAACCGTGGCAGAAGATATCTTTGGGTCATTAGTGTAATTGAGAGCTTTAGTATCACCCAAAAAAAAAAAAATTTAGACATCGGTACTAAAATGAGCATAATTTTAGGCAATCTGCATATCATCCAACCAATTAAATATGAGTAACGACTCATTTTGCCACCTCTACTTTTTCACTGCCCCGCCTTCCGAACCTTCTCTCTCTTTCCAATGTGCCTGATTCTCCCACTGTCCTTTATTTCTCTTTCAGTATCCCCCCACCACATTAGTCAAGGTTGTGCCCCATTAGAGCACCAACCTCGAAATGAGAAAGATTGGCTTGCACCATGGACAACCTTGATGGAGGTGGTGCGAGGCGGCCTGCGAAGTCCAGAGTCCTCGGATTGAGATTATCCATGGCGACTCACTAGTTTCAATCGAGGTCTTGTGCCAGATGAGGTCATCCATGGTTGTCTACCACATATACTCTGCGAGTGTAGAGAGAGAGAGGAAGAGAGGGAGGGCTGTCGACGGTCGGATGTAGAGGCGGTACGACATCAATGGCGGCAGGAGTATACATCGGACAATGGCGAAGGGGCGATGGCCGACGTCCGTCGACGGTGGTGGCCTATGGGGTGATTAAGGTTTACGGTGGGTGGACTAGGGTTTGCGTGGTAATCGGGAGACCAATAGGGGTAGTTTAGTCTTTTAATACACCTATCATATCTTTAAAATATAGATGAACTTCTTATAGTGCGTTTGGTAACCATTCTCATCCAATGAAATAGTTTTTTTAGAATGAGTTCTTTTTAGAAATGGTTCTCGAATGAGTTTTTGGGAAGAGTAACGCATTTGATTAAATCGATTTTTTCTTTCTCATTTGAGACGAGAGTAAAGGCTAAGTAAAAAAAATCGATTTTCTCTTTCTCGTACTGTGCATTTTCATTTGAGAAACAGAAAACCAAAAAAAAATTGGTTCTGATTTTCATCCAAAACCCATCCCCACCATTTTTTTTCATCCCGGGAACATAAATTTTAAGGGTATTTGCTAAACAAGTTTATCGTCCCAAACTCGCTCGAGGACAAGAAATCAAGAACCAAAATTGTTACCAAACACACGCTTATAAAGATTTAAGAAATTGAGACTTATTTCCCTAAACTCACCAAAATGTCATCTGCAACAGTGCACACAGGATGAAGCTTTAATTCGAATTAGGGAGAGTGAAAGTTATAAAAAGATATGTCCCCATCATTGTATACACAGTCGGGAAACTTCTGCGCAAACTATTTCCACGTTGGATACATATGATGCATTTTTTTTCATTGGAAAATCTAAAATAATATGCAAAGTGTAATAGGATATTTCCACAAAGAGATGACTCTTTATTGATGACTATCACTCGTAAATTATAAGTTATAACTACATAATTTTTTTCAATTCGCGAAAAATGTAATGTTTTTTTTTTAAAAAAAAGTGTTTTTCAAAACAACATTTTTCCAATTGAAACTCTCTATTTATTTTTAATTTTTTTCAAAAACAATAATAATTAATTATTTTTTCTCTTTTTCTTTTGCTTGTCCCTTCTTTCGTCGCCAGTCCATTGACGGCCGACCATTGGCGAACTCAAGCTCACAAAACAGAGCTCGTTTCTCAATTGCAATCGGCCGAGAAAGGAGGAAAAAAAGAGAGAGAGAAAAAGGAAATAAAATTAAAAAATAAAAAAATAAAATTATTAAAAAAGAGAATGAAAAATGCTTTTCGCTTTTTAACAAGCGAAAAATATTTTATTCAATTTTAGGTATATTTTATTAATGAGAAATGTTTTTTTTAATTAATTTATTTTTCGTGAAATGCTACGTCAAAAAATTTTAAAAAATCGAAAAATTATTTTTTTAAATGTACGGAACTTAATTATTATCAACAACTTTTCACTGATATATTAAGTTATCATTAGGCTTTATTTATTTCAGATAATATAAAGTCCAAACAACAGTTGTCGTCATATTGATCACAAAGGGCATATTCTCAACCCCAACAAAGAATCACGATCTCTTTCGAGAAAATTATGCAAAGAAAAGAATTTTATGGCAGAGGGTTAAGAGTCATTTTGTTGTAATTTCTAAGTAAATCCTTTTTGTTAACTCTGATCATCATTAAGAGTAATAATCATTCTGCTTATCCATTAAGAACGGTTTCCAAAGATCTTTAATGGCTTTTGAGAGAGCGGCGGAGCAGAGAGAACTGACCTTGAGGATGGAGTCCAAGCAAGGACCGGCGACGATCTCGCCGGAGAGGACGACGACGAAGGTACTCCCTCTGTGGGCGTGAATGTAGGGCTGAGCCTCCCGGATGTCGTCCACAAACCTCCTCTGTTGCTCCGTAATTCTATACCCGTACCCATCACCCCGTCCCTCGTTCCACCGGCACCCAGACGGCGCCGCAGCCGTCCCTTTCTTCTCGCTCCTCCTCCTCCTCCCCACTCTCGGCCCAGCACCACCATCGATCTTCAACGATCTCACCTGCCCTCCTGGTAATTCGCCACCAGAGCGGTGGTGAGTCTGTTGACAGAAGCTCCACCTCTGATCGGTCGGACAGTGTTCTTCCTGGTGCTTGCGCGTAAAAATCCATGGTCTCGAGTTGGAACTGGCCATGCCCTCTCTATTGAGAGAGAGAGAGAGAGAGAGAGAGAGGGTTGTCAGATGACTCTAGAGAGAGAAAAAATGAAGCGAGCCTGTCCAGGAAAGCAAAAAGCTCTGCAACGCGGCTGCTCGAGGGTGTCCTGGGTGAAGTAAGAGAGAGAGAGATAGAGAGAGAGAGAGATAGAGAGACGGTCAGAAGTTACGGCAGAGACCGGAGAAGACAGAAGGAAAGCTCCGTTAAATAACATGTGGAGGACTCTTGTGTTCGCATATGGACAGTCGGAGTTCGGAGTTTGGGACTTCTCTCAAGAGAAAGACACGCTCCTTCGGTCAAGAAGTGCCAATTGTACCTTAATTTAAGTTAACCAAGAATGGAAAAAAAAAAAAATCGACTCATCATAAAAATTTATTTCATATAATATCTCTTTAAGTTTTCAAAGCACGTTTAATAAGACTTAACAAGTGTCATAATGCACTCTTAAACATTTCCCTTACTTTGAACTAACGAAAAAATTTGATATAATCTATCTATCATATAAGTAAATTCATCATGTTGATAGCACGGGCTCATGGTAGAATCCATATGGTTAACAGTTAAGATGATATTAGTCCAAATGATTCATAGGTCATGCAATGACTTCTCCAAAGTTACTTCAACTTAATCAAAAGTCTGTCAACAAATAAAATCAAATGTGTTGCCAACCAGTAGAATCAAATTTTGATGTCAAATAGTTACGGTTAATGATATTTAATGTCATCGTTCAAACACAAGTTATGGGTTTGAATATGGTATAAACTCACGCAACTATTGGTGAGAAAGTACTAAGACCCTAAAGACAAAAATGAATCCCTTATATTTAGTAGGGTAATTGGTTTCTGAGTAGGTAGGTTCTAATTATAAACTTAGTTCTACCTTATTAGAACTGGCTCCTAGTTCTCAAAACTTGTAACATATCTTATTTGTCTTAGAACTAACCATATAACTTATCATGTATGTATGGTCTAGTTCTAAGGTCTATTGAGAATCGGGTTCTTATTTTTTTTTTCTTGAAAAAAACCAAGACATATAGCAATTATGGCAAAATAGTATGAGCAACAAAATTGCTCAAAGTAAAACATCAATATAAAAAAAAAAACAAAAACATAAAGCAATAGAGGAGTTTTATTTCGTGATATGTTGCTTATTCCAATTAAGCTCATTTGAGAACAATAAATCGTCTTCTTCCAACTTCAAAAAACAAGTTTTAATTGATTCCCAAGGTCAGTGGTGTGTAGGTTCAACACCCATAACCTGTAAATTGCTCGCACATTAACAATTTTAAATTTTTAGAATTGGGAACCAGACCTATTTCTATGAGCACTCCAATTAGGCCTAGTTCTCGTATAAAACTGAATTGGTTGCATAGCCCTACTTCAATCAGGCCAAAGTGAAAACTATGAGCACTGACTCATCAATAAAACATGTTGGGTGTTAATGAGGAAAGAGTAAATGATATATTGACTAGCACATAAAATATCGTATCATTTAACAATCAGACACCACTGTTGATCATGGGAAGCCAATATTTTGAAGTCAACATGCAAGCAACGGTTTTTTGTCTATCATACTAATAGCTAAGTCGATGTTAGTCAATTCAATATCAGTCAAGTCAAGAAGCATCGCCATCTACTCACGAAGCTCGATTGAAATCAAATTGGTTTCGGAGATACAAATGACAAAAACATTTACTGCTATCAAATTTTTAGGTGGGAACAATTATCAAAGGTGTCCACCGACAGTTGCAGTCAATCAATTATAACAGTAAGATCAATCAATCAATATAATCAATCTCTAAGGAGGAAGCTATTATACCATCAAGTAGGAGTCGGAATTTAATTATGAGTGGGAATGGTTATCAAAAGGGACCAATCATTCATGTACGAAAAAAAAGGAGCGAATCTAAGTAGAATGAGACGCACGAACTTCCCAAAAACAAGATAAAAATGCTCTTAACTCCCTTGCAAATTATTTCCACTCATCTCCAGGCATTTTATCTCCGGTCATTGCAGTTGTTTATTTCTGTTTGGCAATTGATCACCGGATCTTGTTCTTTGGAAGAATTTGTGGTATCATTAATCGATTCATTTCATCAACTTTGGATCCCAATTTTAGGTGCTCATTCCTTTCTCGATGCATAGTTTTCTGTCACTTCAAAGTACAAAGGCTACGATATGTGATCAGGATCGTTGATGAGCGCAATAATTCTACCCGTTGAGTCTGGCATTTGGAGGGGAGCGATTTTCTAGCAAACTAATAAAAAAAACGTGACTGGGGACTTCAAAAACTTTGCAGTGGGTCCTCTATCTCCCTAGACATCTTTCTGCTTACTTTCTCGAGTCTATCCTCACATGATAATCAGTCTTGTCCTGTCTCTCTCGTGGCAGACCAACTTCCCCTCATGAATTTTCCTGCAATTCCTAGGAAGATTCATACCAGATTGATTTCTGATGGCATTTTCTCCACCACACGATGGGCTTGTCACCAAGAATGGCATGTTTATCTTCGATTCCTCGCGTAGCCATCCCTGACGGGCAATAACCTAGGTGTATGCTCATGCTTTATGATTATGGCTCCTTCGAGAAAAGTAGTTTGTAAATGACTGATTACCCTCGAGTCTCATGATCTTGAATGTCACGTTGCGAGCCCAAACTTGAGGCGAAAAGGTGAGACTGAAGGTTCGTAATAGTTTAATATTTTAGAGTGATTACTAGTTGTCTCAAAAAAATTCCACATCTCATTAGAGTTGTTGGTCTTGAATTCGAATTTTTATATACCCCTATTTTACCTCTCATTAATAATTTCCAAGTTTTGTATTAGGTAAAAAGAAAAAAAAAGACCAAATTAAGCATTAAGGTGAATGATTGAAAAGTTAAATTTTAAATCATATCTTTATTTAAAACTTTACATATTTAGATTAATTAATTATGCTTTCACAAAATACCACATTTTGAGTGGCATGACGAAGATAGGCTGAGCAGGTGCAACAATGGGTGCCTCTCTTGGGAAGGACGGAGGGGAAAAAACAAAAAAGCGAAATGAAGAAGAAACAAAAGTTTACGGTGAAGGTATATTTGAGGCATCCAAAATGTATATGTGCAAATTTGTCTGCATATCAAGATATAGGAATGATCCTAATCCGTGAAATCTTGATCCTCACAAGTTTAACTAGGAATTGTCGCAAGATTGTTTATTTTGGTCATATCGAACTTCAATTTCACTGATGTCCATCATTATAAACATCATTGAAATCGAATTAGCTAGGAATTATAACAAGGTTATTCATTTTCTGGGTCATGATAAACTTCAATTTCAATGATGTCTATCATTATATGTGTGGAAAAATATTCAATTGTAATAGCTATATTATATCTCGGCCAAAAAGAAAACATGGCTTACTTATATGAATAGGTGTACGAGGTGACATTCAATTTGAGTGGGCAACCAGGCAAGTTGAATGACAATATGAATGGTCAAATGACACGCCATGTGGCTTGAAATTATCTTCGACATTATAAAATCATTTCTCGGAAATTATGTTGTGTAAGGTTTAAATCATTCTATACTTGCGTAGACTAATGTATCAACTTGAAATTTAATTGAACTATAAATGGGGTGGTGATGATTGATGTTTGAGATAATCACATAAATGATTCATGAATTTGTGACCCAATATGTAATGTGGTTTCTAAAATTTTAATTTATTTAATATGATCTTCAAATTTACCCCAATATGCGATATGGGTCCTGAACTTTTAATTTGTTTAACGTAATGTTTAAACTTTTGATACTCGTCTAATGTGATATTTGGATTATATAAAATTGCTTAATGATGTTATTCCATTAATTCAAGATCAAGGGTAATATTGAACAAGTTTGTATCGTTTAGGGAATACATTGAACATGTTTCAAAAATCAATGTACCATATTGAATAAATTAAAAGTTAATGAATGATATTGCACATTTGGCCAAAATTTAGGAATCATGGACCACATTACACGTCAGATTAAGTTCATAGGTCATTCATATCATTTTCTCTCAATAGAAACAAACCAAAGCTCACGTGAAACAAATGCAAACGAGGTCATTGACAAAAGATGATAAACAAAAGTTAAAAGTCCTATGCATGCCAGTCAAATATTAATTGAGAAATTTTCCACTTTCCAATTCTCCGACCTTCCTTATGTTATGCATGATTAATCTTTTTAAATTTGCCTTTTAATTTTATATTTGCTTTAAATATGTTTGACATGATATGATTTAGAAGGGTCCCAATTCAAATTGTTATTTTCAGGGAAATGTATTTTAAATACGAAGAGATGGTCCACTCACATCGTTAAAATCAGATTTTGGGGAGCTTTTCTAGATTACTCATGTGTCCTTTGTTGTGCTTATATTGAACATCAACTTCGATGCATAGTTTGCCCAAGTGGACATCCTAGAGATCAATTCGACTGGTAGGAGGAATTGTCAAGACAATGATGATATCTTGTCGTGATCCGAGAACATGACACATTGTGGGGGTGTTCTTTTCCCCTTTTCTGGCCGCGTCAAAGTAATATTCTTTTGAGTTCATAATTTGATCCCTCCGGGCATATTAGGATGTGCTTCTCACGTTTGGAATTTTCATCGTTTTTCTGGGCAAGTTCATTGGGAGACTTCTCGACAAAATGAAAGGTTGAGAGGTCACCGTAGCCCAATATTGCTTTGCCATTGTAGTGCAATTTTTGAAAAAAAAATCGTTGATATTATCATAATTTTCGTATTGCGTTCATTTGCAAAATCTTGCTGTTAAACTATAACATTGTCTATAGATCTCCAATCCACACTCGTTTAGGAGCCACGATGGCCATATTTGATGATTGGAACCGTGTCAACCATCTTGAGAATGAAGTGAAGTAAGTCATTAATGTACGGAACGACTTACCAAGCGTTTTGGTCTACTACTCCAAGCTAAGTCTCACTTCACCTCCTGCACTTGCGCAACAACAATCAGATATTGATCCGAAATATAAGGGCAAGGGCATTGGAGATTCGTCCGCTACTAGTGACAAGTTATGGCAAGTGAAGTGCTGCGAGTCGCACCCTTGGCCACGCAAATGACCAATGAGGACAAACGAATATCCAAGCTAGAAGAGAAGCTCCAACAGTTGCAAGGCCATGAGGATCAAGTGCGGAGAGACCTGTCTCATTATGCAATCTTAGAAGTGCTCAAGAAATTCAAAATGCCAGAGTTTAACAGATACAAGAGACTCATCGGCAAATTTATCTTTTTAGGATGATAGAATACTCTGACAACGTATCACTGATGATCTAGTCCTTCTAGGAGAGTCTGCTTAAGCCTGCACTGCAACTGTTTATTATGAAGAAAACAAATTTGATGGAGACATGAGAGGAGTTATTGGATGTGTTTTTGCGCCATTACGATTTCGATATTGATATTGCTCTATCCGTTGAAGACTCGGCACGTATTGATGAGAAGGAAACTAAGTCTTTCGAGGCTTACGCCACGAGGTGGAGAGCATTGGCTGAACAGGCTACTCTTGAAGTGATAGAAAATGATATGATGGATCTATTCATGAAGGCCTTGCCCTATGTTTTGAAACCGGATGTTGGGTTCAATCTATGATTGGTTCACCCATTTGATCCTTATAGGATTTCGTATTGAGTTTGTCATACGTGATAATTGGGCATCAAAGTAGGGCAGTGCTAGTCAGAGATTCTTGGCCCATAATATAAGGAGCCCATCGTCCAAATCAATGCCATATATGAAGTCTAGACGATTCAAGTCATCGTGTCCCAGCAAAGCAAGGCACGTCTTGATGTTGGTCAACAATATCAACTAGAAGGGGATGAATAGGTAAATTCGGGTGCATTTGAGGAAAATATGAAATATTTGGTAGTCATTCTCAATAGGCTTTGATGTGAAAAACTGATATTGAGAATGCTGAAAACCGAAAGCAAGTTCTATTACTATTCAGCATTTTCCAAAATCCATTTCTAAAACCGAGTCAAATGCAGTCTTCATCCAACTCAACAAAATATTGAACTCAGGTGGGATGCCGATGCCAAAGATGGATTGGCAGAGTACGTGCAAGTGTATTACAAGATGCTTCCTGATTTGTATGATCAAATTGGTCACAACCAATTAAAGAACGACGATCATAGCGCCTCTTGTATGAAAAAAGAAGTGGTACACCATTTGACGTTACATCAATCAAATGCAATTTTTACTTCATCCACTTACAAATAAAATATCGAGTTATCCAGCATGGGTGAGAGACTTCATATATCTAAGTCCACCCAATGCTTACATTTGAGAATGAATTTCAAGATGAAAAACCAAGTGAGCGCATACTTTGCTGAAGCCAAACTACGTACCGAAGGTGTAGAAGTACATGCCTATTGCATTAGCAAGCGCTGCTTATAAATTGCCAAGCCATCATACATTGCATTGGACATGTCCGAATCTGTTCCACGTACAGTTGCAATTGTGTTATAACTCTCCTCGTTCCCTAGGCTTAGAGATTGATGGAGAAGTAGAGCTGAAAAGCGAAACTGTGTCTGGAAATGTGAAGGAAGATGTCGTTGATCGAAGAGCAGGTTTGTAAATAAATAAATGGTTTGGGGACGAGTTTGGGATCGGGTGCCACTCGAAAGTAAAATATAGTTTTGTGTGGACATCGAAGCTTGACTAATCATGTGGCAAAAATATCCTTTTAATGAAAGAGCAAATTAACATTCAAAATTCATCACATTCTTAAGCAAACCAAAAGCCAAATTTTAATATAAAAAAACTAAAGTGAACTTGGGATTAAATATTAATCAACGCATTAATCTAACAACTTAAACTTTTAGAACAGTTGGTAGTGGTTTCACAAAATCTCACATGGTATCAGAGCTAACTCTCGATGACATGTGGTGACCATAGCGAGGATGTTGTGCTGCTGAGGAGGATATGTGAAATCCCTGTTGCACATCGCCTAGGGAAGGAGTCTTTGACTAGCTTATATGTGATGTTCACCCTTGAACTATCGACAACGTGTTTTCCAAAATTTGCTCGTTCGTGAGTTGCCTCAAGGGTCGTGAAGATGGTAGACTCGAGGAAAAACAAAGCCATGAGGGATAGTAGGGGACCAAAGCGGATAATATTGTGGTGGTGGTGTGGAGGACGTTACAGAATGGGTCATGAGTTCGAATCTTTCCGGATCCCTATTTGTCTCTCCAATTACATATCTTCATTCTTAGTACTAGGCGAAAAGACCAGACTAAGCGTGAGGGTTAATCCATACATTCATCTAACAACTTAAATTTTTTTTTAGAACAGTTGATAGTGACCCCATAAAATTTCATAACATCCAAGTGCAACATTTTCTTCCTCTCTTAAAAAGATAAATAACGATGCTGATCCTTCTGAAATGCTTATTCTCTTTACTCTGTTTGGTACAACACGCAGTTGGATCAATTCTAATCCGTCTGCCCCTTATACCTTCATGGTCGTCTCAGTCAACCTTCTTCAATTTCTTTCGTCACAGTCACCATCTTGTACTTCAGTTCTTTTGTTTTGTATTCGACGTGCTAGACGAAGTTCCATCTCCAATTTCCGATTGTACCAAATTCGGCACGCGTGACATCATCACATGCTCAATTTCGGTTGACCAGTAAAGGCACATTAGTCAGTTCACTGTATAAGGTGTTAACTAAGACCAGAAAAGTCCACGGGAGGGTTGTCCCCATCACCAAAGGAATGTTTTCAAGGTTAAGACTTCCAATCCGAATGATCTTGGTCAATGTGATTGTACGTTTAGGTTTCTTCCGACGCATTTTCATTTTTCGGGTAGCGAGAGCCAAAGATTATTGATTGAATTTGACTAAACAAAGCTCACTTGTCCTCTAATCTGCAAGCTATTGACATAGTGGAAGCTTCCGCTTCAAATGCAGATGCTTATTAAAGAGTTGCTAATTTTGTGTGAAAGCTAGTCCAATTGAAGGTTGTTCATGGAGAAGATGATCCCGTTCAATCACTTTGTTTTCAATTCAACTCACCTTATAGTCTTGTTGAGAGTGTCACGTTGCTCTAATGCATAAAGTTAAGACTACCTCAAAAATATTTGTACTTTAATCTCGCATTATATAGCTCATTAAACTCTGTTGCTGTGAAAATCTTCAATAGCTTATAATCTCGTGAGATTTTATGCTAGAATATCAATTAACTAACAAGACAATGGACAGCATTGGCACTTGAGCACCAATTTTTGGTGAGATGAAAAATAATTTCGGATAAGTGTATCATTAATTAATGGTGTGAGCTTTTTTATGCGACCAAAATTAGTTGGACCTAAATAAGTCATAGACTCAGAGGATACTATTTTATGATTTTAATAGCATTACTAGTATCTTAAAAGATTGAGTTCACTGCGCCCACAAAGGTTGAGTCTTAGAGTAGTTAAAGTATTCCTCTCTAGAGCGAGCACCCTATGTAGTTAGGTCTTTCTTAATCTTTTTAAATTACGGTGAAGCCTCCTTAAATATGAAGATATCGAATTCATAGAAATCAAACAAGGCATCTGGCATATGGCCCCGTTGGTTGTATTGAGACATTTCTATGCATGTAGGAGTATCAAGTGCAAGACGTTTTCCACGTCCGGTTAAGAAGTGGACTGCGATACTATCACCCGAGAGATATTGCCGTGGTTGTTCATGAGGAATCAGACGGCCACGAGCTCGAAGTGTGAGATTTCCACCATTATGATCAGTAAATTCCTTAGCGAGGAAGATTACCAATTTTTCTTAAACCTTTTAATGAGGCCAACTTATTCCTAAATCTATTATACTTATGTCAATTTAATTTTAAACTTTTTATCGTTGCTGATTTATTCATAAATCTTTTGATGATGTGCCAATTTAGTCCTATATCTTTTGATAATTTACCAATTTAGTTATTCCGATCAATTTTGAATAAAAATGCTAATGTGATAGTCTATTTATTGCCAATCGTTTTACATAACATGGCCAACGCTAATGTAGATTAATTTTAAAAATTTAAAATTTTTATTATTACTTATTGGAAAAACCTACCGAAAATCCCAAACTTTGCCTACCATGACACAATTATTATGAACTATTTTTTGTGAATTTGTACTTGTGTGACACATTTATCTTACGCTTTTTTTATGGCATCAATAACCTCAAACCTATACCTATGTATCGCATTTACTCCAAGACCTTTTTTTACGACATCAAAAACTCTCAATTTATTATTTATAACGCTAAGTTTTGAGGTTAATATGTCAAACGGCTATAAATTTAGAGTTTTGAGTGTCGGGAGAAGAAGTTTGGGATAAATATATTACATTGTACAAGTTTAGAATAAATGTATTGCATGGGTATAGGTATAAGAATTTTGGTGCCACAATTTTTTTTTACGGATAATTGTGTTATAATATGTATAATTTAGGATTTTTCATGCCTTTTACTTGTTTTTTTTCTTTTTTCTTCTCTCTTTTCCTTTTCTTTTTCCTAATTGTTGCCTTTGCCTAGATCTAGGCGAGGGCTTAACGCCCTTACTTGTGGCATTTGCCTAGATTGAGAAAGTGGGTTGCAACCCTCACTAGCCAATAGTTGAGGGTCATCAGCCCTCATTAGCCCAGGGTAAGGATTAAAAAAAGGAAAAAAATAAATTCAAAACATTCAAAAATTTAAAAAAAAATAAAAAATTTCCATGCTAAGCCAAGCTATGTCACATAAGATGACTGGCGTTAACTAGACTACTATGTTAGTAACTTTTTTTTTATCAAAATTGGTCGGAATAATTAAATTGACATATCATAAAAAAATTTGATTAAATTTATACATTGTCGAAATGGCCAGAACTGAATTAATACAAATATGATTGGTTTAAGACTTTTTTTATAATTTCCCCTTCTTTAACGTAAGATTCTATTGTTGTTTGGATAGTTTAGAATAGAATTACCATCTTGGTTTGAATGTGAAAATACAATTAAGAGTCTGTTTGTTTGAGGGAAAATTGTTTGGGAAATTGTTTTTCGACATTTCGGTATCTGGAAGACGCAAAACTAATTGATCTACAAAAAAACATTTTCCATCAACTAAAAACACAACCTTATATTTCATTTTCTTTATAATAAAGAAAGCAAATCACTTTCCCCAAGTGGACAAATAAAGGAAAATTAACCATTTTCCTTAAAAATAATTTTCATGAAAAATATTTTCATTTTTCACAAAATTCTCGGTGAAATAAATGCACCCTTAATGATCGCTACAATATTTTATGATCTTACGAATTAAAGACGCGCAAGAGTGCGCTAGAACAAGTTGGAAAACAAGGTGATCTCCAAACTACCTCCTGTGCTTTGAGCAAGAAATCGAGAGGGAATAGTATATATCCATAAATGCATCTACCATGTGGTATTCTCTTCATGATATTCACTACCTATACAGTTCGCAAAATTCCATCACATCATGGCAGGGAAGCTAAACATTCAATGCTTTACCAGCTCTGTCTCTGAGAGCAGAATTCACGCGGCCTTTCGACCAAAACTTCTGCAGGCAGTGTGCATTGCAATGTCTGCAAAGTCATACAACCATAGATTTGTCTTTCCTTGGAAATTGTCCTGTGTGTTATCAGAGGAGCATCCAGAATACTTCTGTATGAACTGGTTTGCTTTTTTCACTCATTACACTTATTGAATATACTGCGCTTGCGAGCATCGGTTGCAAGTGTAAATTAACCTTATTGTGAGAAATTGGCCATTTGAAAGGGCATATATAAACCCTCACTAGTCATTAACTGTAAATCAACTGAGCTCAGAAAAGGAACGTCTCATAATCCGCGAATAAGAAACGTAAAAATAGTGTCCATATATACACATCAACAAACACAATTCAATAAATAAGACATCACAGCTGAATCATCCTGATCGATCACGAGGCTAATTCCTCCGTTCAATCTGCAGAGATGGAAACTGGAACGATCTTTCCCTGAATTCGTCCCGTCGGCGTGAGCCCACCTCAGAAAACCGCATCCAGCAGACAACAACAGCAAAGCGCGGCTAAGCTGCAATAAGTTGAGATCCAACACGCGCGCTCATGAGTTCAGGAGCAGAGCAGGGAAATAAACGCACCCACACACAACAAGCTATTTGAGTTCGAACCCGACCGGCTCAAATACAGAGTAGATTTGAAAAACGAGAAAAGTCGCTTGATTTGATTGAATTCTACTTCTCGACAAGCGAATTCAGTCGCGTACTCGACTCTGCCATATAGAAAAAGAGAGAGGGAGGCGAATGGATTACCATCCCTCAAGAAAGCCAGTGTCCTTCCGGCGGCGCGGCTCCTCGTAGTAGGGTTGGCCATATCCTTGCTGCGGAGGATATCCCTGCGGAGGATACCCCTGCGGATAACCCTGCGCCGGATATCCCGTAGGAGGATAGCCTTCGACTTTCGGGTACCCTGTAAGTAAATATTTTTGTTTGACAATTCAAAGAAAGACTCCCAAAAATCAGAAACGTACATGCCACAAACACCCGGGAGTATACAGATGATGAATTTGAAAAATAGCAGAAAAGCAGAAAATCAACAGTTTGCCATTCAAAGATGGCAAGCTCAAGAGAATAAGGTTACCTTGCGGGGGAGGGACGCCAACCGGCGGATGATTCTGGTTGTAGTAGGTGCTCATCTCTCTCTCTCTCTCTCTCTCTCTCTCTCTCTCTCTCTTCCTGCTAACGTTTTAAAGCGGGCAAAGACGAAGATGAGAGAGACGAGGGAGAGAGGGGTGGATTAATATAGAGAGAAAGATCGGACGTCAAGAGTGCGGCTAAGGAAACGCTTAAGAATTTTCTTCTTCTGGGAGAAGGAAAAAACCGACTCTACATGGCGGTCGACGAACGCGGTATTTTGCCTTCCGCAAGCAAGCTACGTGCGGCGACCGCAAAGGTTCGCTGTTGTGTTGTCCACGTCGGAAATAAAAGAGTGTTTTAGTTCTGAAACGGCAATCTCAGTCTTGCTCCCCTATCTTGAAATGGACGGAAATAGATCAGCTGCCTTAAAAGGCAGCTGATTTTGATGGGGGCAGCCGTTCGATTTGAATCGAATGGCTGATCTTTAATAAAAGAATACAAAAAAAATCTCCCCCTAATAAATAGGGGCTGTTGAATCTTAATCGAATGGTTGATTTTCAAGGCCACGTCACCTGTAGTTGCTGGAGGTGATCCGGATCCGAAATGGACGGCCCGATCTATCCAAAGTCCAATGGTATATGTAGGAATAAATAAAAAGAAACTATACCTTTGGACTTTAACATGAAAAAGTTCGCTCAGGATCAATGTAATTTAATCGAAACGGTTTATAATGCTGTTTGATTGTGTATGTCATCCGGATACTCTTTTCTTGGCTAAATAGCTTATTTATTGACACCTAAGTTATTGCCCAAATATGAATAAGGATAGTATCAACGCTGAAACTGTTGTGCAATACTCACTTCATGAAAAAGAATATCATACATTCATTTAATTAATGCCCCAACTTTTCAAAGGCGGCAACATAAGTGACCCTGACATTTTAACTTGCTAGAAAACCGGATGCCAATTTTTTTTTAATACAAAAGAAGCTCATAAGTCAATTAAATGGAAGATTTTTAAAATAGTTTTGGCATCATAGTGATCTCCCATGGAGCTGCGGCACTAATTAATGTTCCTAAAGTTTGGACACTAAAGAATGAATTGAGTGGCACATAAATTGTATGTCAAACGTCTTCGCGTACATCTATTTTTTACAAGCTGAAGAATTGACAATGAATTGGTTCCAGACGTACCCTAGCATTGCAATCCATTTTCACAAGGTTTGAAACTTTTAATTTTCATTTTTTAGAAAATGTCCAAATGATCACTAAATTTTGATGCAATGTGCATTGTCATCCATGGACATTTAATTTATTCAATTGGTCCTAAATTATAGGTAGATGTATAATATAGTATCTAGACTATTTTAAAATGTTTTAGGTTGTCATTCCATTAATTCAATTTTACAAAATCTCCTAATGTGGCTTTCAATTCGTTAATTTGAACGTTTGACAACAACGAAATTACAACTATAGATTATCCAAGTAATATTCTTATACAAAATCATGATATAATGATTTGTGTCCTCAAAGAAGGACGGACATATTAACGCCATGATTCTTTTTTCCCTTTTCTAAAGTAGAGTAAAGAAAAGATGGATATATTGGCTTATCATAGAGTACAACTTAACATATTATAATCCATGCCATTAAATAACATATAAATTTCTGTTTGAGCATATAAAAAGATACTTTGAATATTTACTAATTGTTCATAAATTATATTGACCAAATCAAAAGTTTAAGAACAACATTGTATATTGATCCGAAGTTCATGAATCGTTTTTGTCTTTACTTTGAAAAGAGAGCAAGGTTAGACAAGAGTGAACAGGATGCTTGAGACCAGATGAACAAAATTTTTTAAGTTCTTTCTTTTTCGAGGAAAGCAAATAGATTTGTGATTTTTAATAAAAAAATTGGGAAAAAAGAGTGTGTCCGCGTGCTTCTATGTCGGTGTTTGCTCCATTATTTTGCTTAGGAGTCTTAACAATGCAAAGAAAATTGGTGGCAAACGTACAACAATTGTCTTGTGATATATACTCGTAATTCATGACATATTTTTCTCACATTTCTAATTTTATAAAACTTAGTGCCCAAATCTTTGGAACGTTAAATTTACTATAAAACTTATGAAGGATTGCTTTATTGCCAAAATTTCTTATACCCATCCATTTAAGTGACGTCGACAAACTGTTTTTAGTGAAATGATAGAATGTCGAATTTTAAAGGAAGTTAGGTCGTTGAAGCCATTTAAGATATGTTTTAAAAGTTCTACTATCAGAGTGGATACTGTACAATAATTTTAACACTGATGAAGTGTTTTTTAACATTTGTTAGAATTGAGATTTTTTTGCATAGTCTGATGAACATTCAATTTTATGTTAGGTTTCTACTAATTCTATCGTAGAGACACACACCGCAATGTCTCCCTTTCGAAGTATTTTGCCACCCCTACATCTCCTTCGTGGAAATTCACATGCAACTTCCATCAGTCCAGCAATTTTGTCAGCATTTCTCCACTCGTTTTCATGATTACCTTTTCCTCGTTTTCAACATTCAAGGTGGACGGAGACGCATTCGTCTTTTGACCCGCCACTACACGCATTGCCTCGGCCTCCGCGCACGGCTCTTGTGCTCCGCCTTGCAGGAGGCCAACCAGCTTCACCATGTTACCACACGCCGCCACACCAGCCGAATTTTCGCCCCAATTAGATTGCTACGTCGCTCATGTACGCCGCTTCACCATAAGAGAGATATTGAACCTAGCATATGCTCCTTGGCACGGATCAAGCTCCTCATCAAACACCCTTCCTGGGTTAGCAACAGATAATGGCCAGGAATACAGCTCATAAGGGATCTTCTCCAGTTCAGTAGACTACGTCTCATATAGAGAATCAATCGCCATATATGCAGATGTAAGAGTTCTTTTTTTCACATGAGTTACATTAATTGAGATTATAATTTACCATTTCACACAATTGGTCTAACAAGGTTAGATATCAAATATTTTGTAGTTGTTTTCATGTAATAGTTTTGTGAACATATGCATGAGTATGTGCATCCATATACAATTATTTCTCGTCAAGCTAGGTCAAAACTGAATTAAAACTTGTTGGAATAGATTTTGAAGCTTGCTGGTCTAGACTATTTTGGAGTCTTTGTATCAATTTGGGAGCAAATTTACACATTAAAATTTATTGGAGATTGACTGAATCGGAGGTAATTCTTCACTCATACTAAGGGAAACATTTTTCACGTTCTTAAATAATGGATGATATGTTATTTTGTTTGTGAAAGGACTATGTTAATTACTTTTTATCATTTTAGTTATAGCAAGAAACTTCCTATCTTGCACATATAATCCGTGATATGGAAAAATACTTTGAGTTTGTAATAGGAATGATTTTTGCAACTGAACTTGAAGCATATCATAAGTATATGGCCTATGTGATTGGCAAGAAATTCAGAGTGAGGAAGGGTAATTTGTTTAGAAATTGAAAAGGAGAAATAACTCAATGGACTTTTGTATGTAATTGTGAGGGTCATTCTATCAGGTTATTTGATCATAAAAAGAAATATGAGAGATTTGAAATTAGATGTGGTTGTCTTATATCATATTTAAGGTTGACAATAGTGTCTATGAAATCATAGAGTATGTTTCTGAGCATAATCATACATTCATATCAGAAAATCAAAAGCATTTGCTTATATATGAATGAATGATATTTGATAATTGTAAGGGTTTTTTAGTTGATATGGTTAAAACTGACATTGGAGAAACTGCGGTATATAAGTTTTTAAGTAAATGAAGCAAGAGGAAGCAAAAACTTGGGTTTCAACTTGTGTAATTATAAAAATTATTTATAAACAAAAAGATCCGATGGTATAAGCAATAAAGATTGTCAAAATCTTCTAAATTATTTTCATTGCATGTAAATGCAAAACTCAATGTTTTTCAATGTTGTACAAGTAGATCAAGATAGTAAATTGACAAATTTATTTTAGAGAGATAGCTAATCAAGATTTGATTACAATTGTTTTGGTGATATACTAGTATTTGCTGCCACGTATCGTACTAACAAATATAACATAGTATGTACACATTTTGTTGAGATTAATCACCATTGAAAGTATATTCTATTTTATTGTGCATTTTTGTTAGATGAGACTGTGAAATCATTTATTTGGCTTTGTTTGAGGTGTTTTTGAAGTCTATGGGAAATAAGGCTCCAAAAACTATATTAATTGATCAAGACCAAGCTATGATAAAAGTTATTAGAATGGTATTTCTGAATACTCAACATTATTTGTGCACTTGGCATATCGAGAAAAATGCCAATCAAAACAATCCATATATTTATCACAAGCCGGGTTTTAGGGATAAATATTTCTTAGCGCTTATGTATAGGTGCAAACTGAATGATTAATTTGAATATACTTGGAGGGAAATGGAAGCGGAGTGGGATATTGAGAATAATAATTAGTTTTAGAGATTATATAACCTTAAACATGAATGGAGTTTGGCGTTTGGTCATAATATTTGTACATGTGATATAAGATTAAGCTAGAGGAGTGAGAGCACTAATAATGTATTCTCAACTAAGACATTATTCCTTGTATAATTTGTCCATCACTATGAAGAACAACTAAAGCATAAGAAAGAAATTGAAAGTCAAGACCATTACAATTCATGTGGGAAACCCAAATTGCAAGTTTCGAATAATGAGATTATAAAGCATGTTGTTTCAATGCATACCTGTACCATTATTAAAAGGTTCATTGAAGAATTTTTAAAAAGTCTCTTTGAACGTATTGTAAATACTACATTCGATGGAGCATTTTGTTCGTATACTCTCAAGTGTGGGGTGATTCATGTCAAATTTGGTCCTATAAACTTTTCAATTTCTTATGAATGCAAATTACTTAAATCAAAAGGATGATTCTGTTGTCGTGCCTTGAAAGTGTTGATTGAAATATATCAATTACCAACCTTCGATTTGCCTATATTTTTAAAAAAAAATGGACTAAGGGTGTTAAAAAAGGGATTGTGAATGATGAATCCCATTAAATGTCACCTAGTCTATCTATATTTAGTAGATTATCCACGTTAATGCAACGATCTTTGAAGGTAATGAGTTTGGGAGCGGAAGATATAAATATTATGGGAATAGATAAGAAGTAAATGGAAAGAGTGAAGGCTGAAATTTTATCATATAAATCAAGTGTGGTCATGACTGATGATGCTGGTGATGATGATGATATCAATGAGGATTCTTTGTGTGAGATTACGATTATGGACCATCTTTAAAAGAAAAGAAATGGAACAAGTTATAGAAGGTTTAAAAGCTTAAGTGAGAAGAAGAAAAGGAAGAAGAAATCAAAGAAAGAAACACTTCCAACACGAGTGGAAGGTTCAGGTGAGTGACATATTGTTCTAATTAGTATGATTAGTTAAATTATTGGTTTATGTTACAATACATCAATTAAAATTTTTATTACTTTATGATGTAGAGCTGATTGTCCAACAAACATATGATAAAAGTCATTTCCCATATCATTCGAGTAACTCAAATCAATTTCAAAGTGCATTTTATTATACTCAAGTATATTACTCTTAGCCTTCATTTGTATTTATATTTTACTAATTTGGTCAAATATCATATATAGATGCAGCAACAATCATATATCATACCACCAGGGTTTATGAGTGGATTTTGCCTAATTTCTAGATAGGTATTTAATATTTTGGTGTATTAATTTAGTTATAATACACTATGATTCTCTAAAAACACTAAAAATACATTTTTTTAAAGTTACAATCGATGGTACAAGTTAGTTACATTTCACTAATATAATTATTTATTATATGTAGATGCAATCACCATACATTATGCTATTATGTATTATAAAAAGATTTTCTCCATTCACTAATCAGGTACTTATTGTAAAATCATTTTACATTTAGGTGTTATTGATCTTTTGTTTACTATTGTAATATTTATTGTTAATGATTTTTTTAGATAGATGTTGGAGTACCACAATAGATTTCATGGAACCATTTTGAGTCAGGTATAACTTGCTTTTTCTATCATATGATTATTTTGAGTCATATTTATTATGATATATTTAGTAAAATATAAATGAATTAGTTATTCTTTTCTACAGGGGTCATCAAACTCTTTTCAACATCCAATGGTGAATGAATTGAACCATTCTGAAAGAAGGGAACACATATTAATGAAGGAACGTAACACAATACTTGGATGTAAAAGATCCTCATCAATGGCTACTTGATTAGAAAAACAAATAAAGTTAGAGCGTGTAGTATTTTGTATTGTAATTTTTCAATTTTTATAAATGTTCTATCATTTTGCTCTTGTTGACAATTAAGGTGTGAGTCTTTGTTTTCAGGAATCATGCTAGAAAATATCATATACTTACAATCAATTAAGCAGCATCACTAACATGAATCCAACAATAAGCATCCATGATGTCAAGAGTAATTTTGGTCATTGTTGATGAGCAAAGAAGGTGTCACATGAAACTACGACCATAAATTATACATCCTTTCATATTCTCTCTTGGGAACTCCTTAGCCAAACCCATCAACTTATTGGGAGAATACACCAGGAGCATGGTGTCAATTGCTTGGATAAAAACATCCATGTATGGTATGACCTTACTAAGAGAGTCACATTGTCATGGTCTTGAGAGTACAACTAATACACAATGCTTTAAGAGGCTCCAACTAGACTTGCCCTTTAATCTAATAAGCTTGGTACTTCTACTTGTGATCGACTCGATACAGCAACATTGTGTCTCAAGGCGGACTGTGAAACCGGAAGAGTTTGTTCTGGATTTCGATCCTGTCTTTGGAATCACTCCCTTAGGGTCATAATATGTGCCTGGACCTCGCTTCTACCACTATGTTCGACATCTTTTACCTGAAGGCCTTGCTGAGATATCATGCCGCGTCTCTTCTGAGTAATTACTGATTGACGAGATGTACTAAGGGTTCTTCTCTTGGTTGATTTGTCTAGTGAAACAACAACCCTTTTTATTTTCCAATTCAAATGGAGACTCCCTCTCAAATGGATTATCATGGCACAAAGTAATGTTTTCATGAAAGAATGTTAGTATGTCTTCTATTTTATTGTTTGTTGTTGAAGTTCATTGTCTAATGACGTGAGTGTCTCCACTATTTTTTGTGTGATTTCATCAGTAGTAATGATTGGACCCCATAAATGGATATGGAATTTAATGACTAGGTGAGGCGTGGGAGTTTTGGAAGATATATGCATCGAAAATTGGTTTTGGTGTATGTAGGAGATTTACTAATAAAGGGAAGGATGGTTCCATAACTTATACATGCTTTTATTGTCCAAAAGAGGGACATCGAGAAAAAGATAAACGGATGGAATTAGTAAGAAAGCCTAGGCCTGAAACAAGGATGAATTGCCATGACTGAATGGGAATCAAATTAGTTCGAGAGAGCGGTAAATATTTTGTGAATGATTTTGAGCCAAATCATTCCCATCCACTACACTTTACAGAGTGTACTCACTTGATTCGATCACATAGACATATAAGTGAAGTCCAAGCTCAGGAAATTGTGTTGGCTAACAATGTAGGCCTCACCTAAAGACAACAGCACGACTTGTCTAGTGTATAGTCTAGGGGAAGAGAAAATATTGGATACAGAAGGGTTGATGTGAAAGATTATCTTCGCACTAAACGAGGGAAAGACCTAGAGTTTGGAGACGCATGATGTTTATTGAGGTATTTCAAAAAGTAACAGATTTTAGACACATCTTTCTTTTATGCCGTTCAGCTTGATAACAACAGGCATATAACAAACATATTTTGGGCAAATTCTAGGATGGTTATTGATTATGCCCTTTTTGTTGATGTTGTGACTTTTGACACCAAATTTTTCACCAACAAAGAGTATAGGCCACTCGGTGTATTTATTGGATTGAATCACTATAAAGGGCTTGTGATTTTTGGCCCTACACTTTTATATGATGAAAACATCAATTCTTTTAAATGGCTTTTTGAGACATTCTTGGGGGCACACAAAAATAGGAGGCCTGCAACAATTTTTATTAATCAAGATGCAGCAATGTCGAAGGCATTAAAAGAGTTGTTTCCTGAGACAAGACATGAATTATGTACTTGGCATCTAATGCAAAATTCCATAAAAATGTTGCCAGATCTAATTTCTTGAATAATTTGAAGTAGTGTACCGATATGTAGAAGTAACAAAATTTGAAGAGGCTTGGGATTCATTGCTTTCATCATATGAAGCTACTAACAATTCTTGGCTCCATAATTTGTATAAGTTGAAAGATAAATGGGCTAGATGTTATATGAAATCTATAGTGATCTTAGGGATATGTAGTACATGGTTGAGTAAGAGTTTGAATGGAGATTTAAAGGATTATCTTGCATGTAATTTAATATAAATGGATTTTTCAAGAGATTTGATAAGGCGGTGAATGATAAGTGGTACAAAGAACTACAGGTTGAGTTTAATGCTAGAGAGAAATTGCCAACAATTTTGTGTCAGACATCACCTATGCTGCAGCAAGCAAGTAAGATCTATACACTTTCGATATTTGAAAAACTTCAGACAGAATGGATGAAAACTTTAGGCCTGGTTATCAAAGAACATAATGAGATGGGTCTTTGCGGGAATATGTTGTTGGCTCATTTGGTGCAAATGATTTAGAATATAAGATCACGGGTGGGCCAAGCAATGAAGTGGTGAATTGTGCTTGTATTCATTTTGAGACCGTTAGGATTATATGTTGTCATACCTTGAAAGTGCTTAATAACATGGATATAAAGTTACTTCCCACTGCATATATTTTATGGAGATGGACACGTGAAGCAAGAGATGAAATTCAAGAAAAGCATGGTTTAGATACTCATGCATAAATTGTTGTTATACTCTTTTTTACTCAATTTAATGTTTTAATTTATTGGTAACTTCTAATAAACTCTATATATTCATTTAGGGGAATGGTGACATGGATGCTACTGATAGATATAGAGAGGCGTGTCTTGAGTTTGTGAAGATTGCAGTCAAGGGCTCACAAATTATTCAGAGATATGAATTTATCAAGAAGAGGCTTGGGATTCATTGCTTTGATCATATGAGCTATTGACAATTCTTGGCTCCATAATCTGTATAAGTTGAAAGATAAACGGGCTAGATGTTATATGAAATCTACAGTGACCTTGGGGAAACGTAGTACACGATTGAGTGAGAGTTTGAATGGAGATTTAAAGGATTATCTTGCATGTAATATAAATCTAAATGGATTTTTTCAAAGAGATTTGATAAAGTGGTGAACGTTAAGCGGTACAAAGAATTACATGCTGAAGAAATATTGCCAACAATTTTATGTCAGACATCACCTATGTTGCGGCAAGCAAGTAAGGTCTATACACCTTTGCTATTTTGAAAAATTTCAGATATAATGGATGAAAACTTTAGGCCTAGTTGTCAAAGAACGTAATGACGTAGGTTTCTTATGGGAATATGTTGTTAGCTCATTTGGTGCAAATGATTCAGAGTATAAGGTCACGAGTAGGCCAAGTAATGAAGTGGTGAATTGTGCTTGTAATCATTTTGAGACCGTTGGGATCCTATGTGGTCATGCTATGAAGGTGCTTGATAACTTGGACATAAAGTTGCTTCCTACTGCATATATTTTGCGGAGATGGACACATGAAGCAAGAAATGAAATTCTAGAGGAGCATGGTCCAGATACTCAATTATAAATTGTTGTTATACTCTTTTTTACTCAATTTAATTGGTAATTTCTAATAAATTCTATATATTCGTTCAGGGGAATGGTGACATGGATGCAATCGATAGATATAGAGAGGCATGTCCTGAGTTTGTGAAGATTGTAGTCAAAGGCTCACAAACTATTCAGAATATGGGTTTATCAAGAAGATCATTTTGACCATAAACAAATCTATCGATGAAATGCCACTTGGAGGTGAGTCTCAGAGAAATTTGACAGGTTTAAGTGAAGATATAATATGATTGCAAAATCTACGGATCTCAAGAAGAAAGATGCACGCAAATGAGGAAAGCGACATAAGAGTTGTTTGGAGAAAAATAAAATTAAAAGAAAGAAGCAAAAGGATGCACCTCAAGCTTCTTTGCTCGTATCTTGTGCACCTCAAATTCTTGGAAATTACAATAACCTTCCGAGTTATTACAGCAATCTACTTAGTAGTTTTGAGGCACTAGGAGACCTGAATATGCCTTCCATGATAGCACTGCTTGAAGATGGGTAATGTTTTATTCTATTTAAACTAAGCTATGTTCATTTTTTCACAAGATGCGTGCAAATTTATAATTAAATTAACTTTATTTATTTCTTCTACTTGATAGTTAGGGTATTGGAAACGATATTTTGATACACTTATGTGAATTGGAAAATATCTTCTTCAGCATTTTAGTCCACTTGAGTCTCATATATATATATATATATATATATATATATATGTACATATGTGTGTGGATATATATGGAGAGAGATCTTACTTGCCAATATCGATGATTGACCGATTGAACTCTATTAAGTCTAGTTCTTCTTTTGGGATTTTCAAATTTCATTTTTTTCAATTCTAACCATATTTGTTTACAATAATTATTAATTGTAGGATGGCAAGGACAAGTAGGCAAGTCTGAAGTTGTGGATTTTTTGGTGCACTTTTTGGTGGATTTTGTTTTTTTGCCAACTATTTCCAAGGAATATGCTAAAATATATACCCTTCAAATGAGTTCAAGGCCGAGGGAGTTAAAAGTCAATATCTAGTTTTGACCCAAAGGAAAAGTCAACATTTGGCTATGTCTTGCTTTGCTAACCTTCATTTTACAATGTGATTTGTACCTTCTATTCACTGTATATTGGATCTTTTTACTTATGATAATTTTTACTGGGTTGTTTCACATCTTGCATGTATGTTGCTGATGGAGTGGTCATAAGGCTTGATGATTCATGATTTTTTTTTATAGAAGAGAACCGAGATTGATAGGCTTATAACCATGGGTTGGGTGGGGTTACAAGATAAGAGTCTCTTACATTAAAATTTTTAAATCCAATGCTCATTTATGTTTGCTTTTGGGGAAATTGAACTTTATGGACCATGAGGGACAAATGTTGCATAGTAAAAGTTGCTTCTAAATGTAGTAATCGTGATATGTCTAGCTTGCCTTAATGCATTCTTGTTGAGGCTTCTGCTATGATCTGGGTTGCTTCCTAATAATATAACCTTCTATGTAGGTATTCTGGTCTCTGCTATTAGGTGCTAATTATTTTGGCAATAGAAGTGATGATTACATACCCTTGACATGAGGCTTGTCTCTACTAGAAATGAAATTAATAGTTGATTTCCTTCAATTTGTTTAAGAGCCAATCTCCAAATGAGTGTATGAATACATAGCTTATGCTGTTTTAATTTTTTATTGTTATTTTGAAACAAAGTTTGGTCAAATATTATATAAATAGACAGCACAAGCACAACTCTACTCTTGTTTGATGAATAATAAACAATAGGTTGATTGTTGAGCTATCTTCTTTATTTGCTTTTTATGACTTAAGTTCACTAGAGATACGTGAGTTTGCCAAAACTTTGCTATTTTGCTTAAATAAGGGCGAGAGCAGCTTATGGAATAAGTGGTGATTGTGTTTGATGGTATAGCTCAACGATGAATAATCATACCCTCTTATATGTGCTTGATGTGCTTGTTATGAAACTGTTATGTGCTCGTGTGCTGCTGTTGTATCTACCAGAAATGTAAATCTTGTGATATTTTCTTGATGAAAACAATAACCTAATTGCTTACTGATTTTGGTTCTATTGGATGCAGTGTGGGTGACTCCTTCAAGGACACGGTTGGGCATTCCCTGCATGTGCTGATAAAGATGCTTGCCATCATAACACTTGTCATGGCTCGTGTTTCTGTGAGAATTTGTCCATATATACCAGGTAATTCAATAGAGTATTGAAGCCCGCACCCATTTTCACTTAACTAGTATACTTTAGCAGATGCATTAGATAGGAGTTTTCAATGTTACGTATATCGCCAGAGTATCGAATTGAATGTCATACTAACATCTTTGTTTCAATAAAGAAATGTTTAAGTTGTTATTCATTTTTAGTGTACCTCATATAGCATAAAAGCTGTTGGAGGCGTTAAGTTAGCAAAGAAGATAACTTTAGTGCTGTGAGATGTAACAGCTTAATGGGCACTTGGTTGTGGCATGGTTGCGCAGTTTTGTCCCTCTTTGTTGTCGTGAAATACCGCTTGATTAAGATGGTGTACCGCATTTTAAGCAGGTCATTGACATAAAAGGAGCTATGGACTAAACATCTTACTACTCATGTTTCTTCTCATGGGACGTTGAAACATGAGACCAGGATTATATTAGAAATTATTGAAACAATTTGAAGGTTATAATGATAAAATTCGATCCAAATAGAAATGAACTTCCAGAATTACTAACTAAAAGACAAGAGGAAGATATTACACAAGGGACATAATCATAATCAATGAATTTTTTTTCTCGACCCAGAATCACTGGATTGGATGATCCACATCCATTGATTTTGTGGATTTCACAAGATCGGGAGTCATCATGTACCAAGTCAAGGAAGGTATTCTAATTTGTGGTTTTTCAAAAGGATGCTTGTTGAAAGGACATATACACATGTATCATGAATAAGATGGTGTTAGATTATCAAGTCCAATTGCTGTAGTGGATTTGCAGCAATTTCTAGCACATAAACATCTCATCATCTTCAAAGTCAAAAACACAATTGCATTCGCCAATTACAATTGCAAGAAAAGGCCATCTGGTAAGTAGTACAAAGTATGGTCTTCCCATTGAAATGTCAAGAAATATCATCGTGCAAGGATCTATGATCTATTTAGAACTTCCGAGAGGCCCCTCCCATGTCCCTCAACTCCATGATGGTCTAGCTTTTTTTGCAATATCACTCTTAATCACCGCTTGGATTGGCTTGATGATGAAGAGATACCGTCAACACCCTGAGAAAAAACAACAAAGACATTCAGATAGTTGTCAGGAATTAAGTACTAGCAAGATGAAAGTTGAGAATTGCAACCAAAATCCAGACAGATGCACCAGCAAGAAAAGAAAACAAATCAGTAATGAACTTGCAAGACCTACTTGGAATGCAAAAATCAACGGGATAAATTCTTTCCATCTTTTATTGGGATTTGGCCCTTCAATCAATTTCTTGTCCACCAATATAGCCTTGCTTCCATTTAATGCAACATTTGTGACTGTTTTCACAAGGCTAGCAATCCAAGCAATTCCACCTGGAAGTATTTGCATACAAGACATTAGTATGAACTCACAAAAAAAAAAAACATAATGAACCTAACAAGATAAAACAATTTCAGGAGGCACTCACTACCTTTTCATCATTCTCATTTTTATGGCATCTCCCACTGTTCTCAACCAAAACAACAAGAATGGAAGACCCCTACAAGAAAACAACAAAAATACAAAATGAAAAATACAAAATCTCCACCAACCAATCGAAAATTCACTAAATCATGAATTTTGGCAAATTTACCAATTCCACAAGTAAAAAATTTGCTTATTTTGTCTAGTTTTATAATATTTTAACAAACTTTACCTCAAAGTAATAATTAAACATCAAAACTGCATAAGATATGTATTCATACACGCATTTGGAGATCGGCTCATAAACAAATTGAAAGAAATCAACTATCAATTTCATTTCTAGTAGAGAAAAGCCTTGTGTCAAGGGTTTGTAATCGTCACTTCTACTACCAAAATAATTAACGCCTAATAGCAAAGACTAGAATACCTACATAAAAGGTTATATTATTAGGAAGCAACCCAAATCATAGCAGAAGCCTCAACAAAAATGCATTAAGGTAAGCTAGACATATCATGATTACTACATTTAGAAGTAACTTTTACTATGCAATAGTTGTCACTCACGGTCCATAAAATTCAATTTACCCAAAAGCAAACATAAATGAGCATTGGGTTTAAAACTTTTAATGTAAGAGACTTCTTATCCTATAACGCCACCCAACCCATGGTTATAAGTCCATCAATCTCAGTTCTCTTCTATAAAAGATTCATGAATCATCAAGTCCCATGACCACTCCATCAGCAACATACAAGAAAAAAGATGTGAAACAACCTAGTAAAAATTATCATAAGTAAAAAGATACAGTAAACAATGAATAGAGGGTACAAATCACATTGTAAAATGAAGGTAAGCAGAGAAAGACATTGCCAAATGTTGACTTTTTCTTTGGGTCGAAACTAGATATTGACTTTTAAGTTCCTCAGTGTTGAACTCATCCAAATGGTATATATTTTAGCATATTTCTCGGAAACAATTGGCAAAAAACAAAATCCACCAAAAAGTGCACCAAAAAATCCACAACTTCAGACTTGCCCGCTTGTCCCTACCATCCTGCAATTAATAATTATTGCATACACATGTAAACAAATATGGTTAGAATTGAAAAAAAAAATGAAATTTGAAAATCCCAAAAGAAGAACTAGACTGAACAGAGTTCAAACGGCCGATGATCGATATTGGCAAGTAAGATCTCTCTCCATATATACACACACATATGTACATATATATATATATATATATATGTATGTATTTATATGAGACTGAAGTGGACTCCAACGATGAAGAAGATATTTTTCAATTCACATAAGTGTATCGAAATATCTTTTCCAATATCCTGACTGTCAAGTAGAAGAAATAAAAGAGTTAATTTAATTATAAATTTGCTCGCATCTTGTGCAAGAAATGAACATAATAAAATGAACATAACTTACTGTAAATATAATTTGAACATTACCCATCATCAAGCGGTGCTATCACAGAAGGCATATTTAAGTCTCCTGGTGCCTCAAAACTACTAAGTAGATTACTATAATCA
Organism: Melaleuca alternifolia; assembly: GCA_019926035.1. Classification (NCBI taxonomy): domain Eukaryota; kingdom Viridiplantae; phylum Streptophyta; class Magnoliopsida; order Myrtales; family Myrtaceae; genus Melaleuca; species Melaleuca alternifolia. Next base: position 2,709,371 of record JAGKPW010000048.1, read on the forward strand.
CTCGGAAGGTTATTGTAACTTCCAAGAATTTGATGTGCACAAGATACGAGCAAATAAGTTTGAAGTGTGTCCTTTTGCTTCTTTCTTTTTATTTTATTTTTCTCCAAATAACTTCTATGTCGCCTTCCTCCTTTGCATGCATCTTTCTTCTTGAGACCCGCACATTTTGCAATCAAACTTATATCTTCATTTGAACCGGTCGAATTTATCTGAGGACTCACATCCAATATTTTCTCACATTCCTTCGGTGCCTTTGAAAGGTCTTGCTAATTTATTATTATTTTCTTGTAGTGATTGAAGATCGTACTTCTTTTTTTTGTTATTTAGCTGGGAATATAAAATAGAGAACAATAAGGAAAAGAATGAGAATTAAGAAAGCGACACACGTGGACCCACAATTGGCCTAGCACGTAGATGATATTGATGTGTAATGATTGATTAGTGCTACTTCTTCAGAGAGCATCGGACCGACTCTTGGATGGCTTCCGTTCAAACCGAGATCATGACTTGGAAGGATCTGAGGGAAGAAGCATCCGTGGAGCAACACCAAACTCGAAGAGACAAAAAGCTTTTAGGAAGAGATGATCTCTAAAAGAATATACCTCTATATTTTAAAAAATAAGTGACAAACCTCGACTCAATAAAACTGTGAACTTGTTTACAATATTATTTTTTCATCTTCCAAAAATGCCCCGTACTTTTTTTCTTATCCACCAACATATAAACCCTAGCTAATAGAACACAAAACAGCCTAGCTCAATCGCCACCACCCCGTTGCCGCTGGCCACCACCAATGATGTCTTTGGACATTCCCAGTCTCCTCCTAAGTCACGGTGACTTTACCGATCCAAGGATAATAATTGTACGAGTTGTTCCCCCCAATCGAGCAGCTCCCCTCGCCTCTCAAAAATCGCACCATCCCACCTAGGGGTCCCGATTTAAGGTTCCCCATTGCGTTTGACTTGAGTCAAGGCCACCAACACTATGAGTGGACTCGAATCTATGACGACTATAGGCAGCGGAGAGAGAGAGAGAGAGAGAGAGAGAGAGAGAGAGAGATGACCTGGTTGGGGGGAAGACAGAAACGGACGACAGAGCACTTGAGACGGTGAAGGTGGTAAACGACGGCTAGGGAGGTGATGGTAGACTTGGTTGTATGCTTGAGGTGTTTTGGATAGTGTGAGGCTAGGGTTTTAGGGCTTTTAAACAAGATAGTATTCATCGCAGTTTCTTTTTTTCCCCAATTGGAAGGAAGATTTTCATTTCATACGAAATGGAGGCATATAACTTCAAGTGAAAATGCAAGTCATACAATGAAAGCAAATCTAAGACATGAGTCAACTTAGTATAACTTAGAGATACTCACTCATATCACAAAAACGAATATATCATAACATCAAAGTACAACTGGCAATCATCACTAAATCTCGCATTGTCATTAATGATGATACATATTGAGATTTTCCTCTCCAACAGTTTCAATTTTGCCAAAAGGCAGTGGGCATCTAGGTTCGTCGCCTCCTACATCATCACCGTATAGATACTACATCAACACAATAGTTGGAAAGAACACAAAATAACACCTTATGAATCCCAAATCCATATCTAGATCAAGATAAAGAACACTTAAGTCTCTAGCTCTAGATAGGGAGAGAAGAGCTGGGAAAAAGATATCATGTCATCATAAAATCACTTTTAGATAAGTTGACTATTGACGGTAGCAACAAATGGACCTCGGACTCTTGTGGAGCCCTCAACTATATAGAGCAAGCATTCGGAGCCGAAGTGAACAAGTAGATCTAAAGAAAGCAGATTCTTCCGATGAGGCGTTTGCCCTTTGATTTTTAGAGCTCACATGGACGAACCTCTCCACTTCCGTAGAGGATGTTAGCTACATCATTCACGAAATCAGCAAAGGAGTCCTGAAGATGAAGAGATAGAGAGATACGGAAAGAGGGGCAGGGAGGGAGAGAGAGAGGTCTCCCTCTGGGATGTAGTTGTGGAATAGGCAGCTTAAAAAGAGTGGAAACCTTGGGTCGCAGTCTTGTCGCCGTTGCAGGTCATTTCATTAGGCAAAGGTACAAACTTTTAGTTTTGAAAGCAAGCGGGTACATTTTTAGTACTCTCCCGAAGTATTAATGGTAGCTTAAGTCATTAATGGAACTTTTGAGTCATGGGAATGAACGACAAACTAGTTTATGCCTTTAATATTTGCTACCTCTAGTGAAAATATTTTCTAACTTCTAACGCGATAATTGGGATGAGGGGGAAAGAAGAAAGGTGGTGATGGGCTCATCAAATTTGAAAAGGTTGGTTCTTTGTGAATTGATTAATTTTAACTCAACCAAAACGATGACAAACTCGTCAATCTCGAAGCCATCGGAGTACCAATGAACTAGATTGTTCTAATCTAAACTGAACATTTTGTAACAAGAACAAAACTTTTTATGGAAACGTCAATCCCCACCTTTGTTAGCGTGTACTTTTAGTAAAAACAATTTACTCTCTTTAAAGGTAACTCGTGGGATACAAGAGAATTATGGAAAAAAGATCTAAACCTATTATAATTGTGTCAACCCAGTCATGATTTCTTTTATTAATTTAGTCAAAAATATTTTACATTTGTGTTAATTCAATTCATCCAGTCAATTTGGGTTGGCTGACCATCGTTGTTAGTCCTTCATAATGTCATCAATATCGATGTGGATCATTTTTAATAATATTTAATTTTATTTTTCCTTAATTTCTTTTCTTTATCTTTTTTTTCTCATTCCTTTTTTTCTTGCTCTAGCTAGTCGCTGACCAACCCAGCAATGGCAAGGCCAAACCTTGCCAGATTTGGAACAATAAGGCTCAACCTTGGCCATTGGAGACAAGGGTGAGGTCGGCCTCACCTCTGGCTAGTTGCTAATCGGGGACATTCTAGACAAGGAAGGAAGGGAAGAAGGAAAAAAAAAAGAGAATGAAAGGAATAAAAGATAAAAATAAAATACTAAAATTAGAAAAATACTAAAATATTATTATTAATGTCAATGTCAGCATTGATAATGCCATACAAGATGATCATCATTCACATCATCTCTAGTCGGCCAAAATTGGTCAGATTTGACTAAATTGGCATAACTATAAAATGTTTAAAACTAAATTGATAAAAAAAAATTATAACTAAATTGACATAATTACAATAAACTTAAAATTTTTTAATATAATTTTTTCCTTGAAAGACTATCAGGCAATCTAGAGGTGACCAAATTAGACTGACTAGACTGAGAACCACCTGGATCGGTGGGTTTGATTATATTCCCTGAAGTGTCGGTTCGATCCCTAGTTAACCGGTGTCATGACGGTCCAATTCTCCATTCCTAAGAAAGCAAGATCGGACCAGTTAAAGATAAAGATAGAAAAAAAGTGAAATGAACCCAATTTAAATTTTTTGAAGTTTTAATTCTTACCAAAAAAGTAAATAAACTCAACTTTTTTTTTTGAAATTTTCACAATTCCATGGGACTGCTCGGGAATTGACCAAGATTGACAAATCTTGTCTCGTCTGGTCTTAGGACTAGTCAGTCAAGTTCCCCATTCCCGATTCTAAAGGAAATCAGACCGTCCGTGAAACCAATCACCTCTAATCTTATCTAACCATTCAAAACGTCGTAAATTTTGTGGCGCACGGTCCATCATGCACCGAACTACCCGCGCGGTGGACTATGGGGATTAGGCCCTTGTGTGGGCATCTCCGGCCTGGACCACAAATGCCATCGCATATTTGCTTGGACATAAATGCTACGCATTGAATATGACGAATAAAATATTGGACACCACACGTGACCACCTCGTCCCTGGCCACCAACTCCTGCACGAATCAGCCAAAACCTGTCAATTTTCGATTCTCATGCGTTGATCTTAGTTCCCGGTTTTTCGTGGCTAGTTTCGTGCAAATTTCCTCCTGGCGATTGAATCTACGACTCGTTTGAATAGAATAAAAGAACACAAAATGCACTGCGTCGACAAAATTAATAGGGCAAATGGAAATTATTAACAAAAAAATGCATTAGAACGATGATATCAATAGTTGACATGTTACGGATTTTTCAAAATAATCCTCTTTTAAGACATTGATATGAAAATGTGATTTTTCGAGCACTTGTTATACCGGTGGCACTATGGCAAAGGCGGTTTTCAAAGCTGAAATTGAGGTAATTTACCTGTAGTGTTCTTTTTGTACTATGCCAAGTCAAATGGGATATTCGACTATGTGGTTTATGTATGGACTAAACCCACAGTTGAAAGCTCAAGAATGAAAGTGATTTTTGAGACGCGATGATGAGACAACGTGCTGCTCCTAGTAGGTCTCTAGGACGATGAAGATGACAAGATTGGATTAGGAGAGTATTATTCAATGACTAAGAGGTATGTCATTTTTTTAAGTATCGAAGTTTGAAATATCCTCAAATAGCATCTTGCACGGGAGACATGAAACACCCATTTCTAAATTGATTGTTCATAAAGTTTTTTGTCAAATTGGCATTCAACTTTTTAAACTCAGAATCCGATAAAACTGATGCCATGAGCTAAATATTCTAAAGCAATTATTCTAGCTTTATTACAGTTTTATTTATTTTATTTTTTTTGGGGGGGGGGGGGGGACTCAGAAGCAGAATAATGGTGGAAACATTTTCTCTCTAAGTAATTTCTTTTAAAATCACAAAAAAAAACTTATTTGCATTGCTTCTTCTATAATAAAGAATGAAGTAAGCAAAATTTTGCTCACCTTCCATCCCTAGTTTCGCCTTGCTTCTTCTCTAACCTTACTTTATTTTGAAATTGAACAACCCTATAAAAATAGACTAGAATGCGAGGCCATGTTGGATAAATTATTTAATTTAAAAAAAAAAATTTATTGTATTTTTGTCGATTTAGACATAAACCTTACAATTTTGTCAATCAAGTCTCTTTTCTACTTTCTATAAATTGAATTTATCTAGTCAATTTTGACTGATATTCACTGATATGGACATCAATCCTATTATCTGTCGCGGTCGCGATGACATATTTTTTAAATAATTTTTTGTATTTTTTCGGGTTTTCTGAATTAAGGGCCAACAAAGGTTGGCCAATGTCCCTTGCCAATCACAAAGCAAGGGTTCACATCCCTCTCTATTACCGGCCAGTGCTTAGTGGCCCTCCCTGGATGCCCCATAGGCCATGGCGATTGCGCATCCTCGCTTTGGTGATGAGAGCTCCAACGACTTCACAAGCCCTCAATTTAGAAAACAAAAAAAGGAAAATAAAAAACCAAAAAAATAATAACAACATTATTATAATACATTGAAAATGTCAACGTCAGCACCCATCATGCCACATAAAATTGCCAACATCTATTTCAATAATTAATGTTAAAAAATTAATCGGATTGACTTAATTTGTACCACTCATTCGACAAAGATAAAATGTTTAAAAATAGATTGACAAAAGTGTAGTAAATTTAAAACTTTTTGAATAGTTTTGCCAAAGCATGTTTGTGGCATTTAATCCTAATTTCTTAGTTTGTGAGAACCTTATGTTCTTTGGAACACAAATTCATTGGGCCGTACAATTTCAAAATGTCGAGTGCCCAAATGTTAGGTACAACTGATTTAATGTCGAAACGTTTTACGAAGCATGCATTCAAGTGAATTCGGCGAGCTTTTTATTATTGAAATAGTACACTAGGTTGGCAAATTACTTTTTAAAAGTTACGGCACTTAAATGATCATCCAAGAAGATCGGGCGCCAAAAATGAGCCTCGATCCGGCTATTCTTGGCAACCATAGTCTCCTTTTCCGTCATATTTCTTTTGTTCAATGTGAAACTTAGAATCAACAAAGTAAGAGATCCACAAATCAACCGCAATGGCATGATTTGTCAAAAGCACATGAACCCTACAAAGACTCCAGAGCACACCCGAAGTCGACGGCCGGCCATGCAACTACAAAACGGGGGGGCGTCTGACCTTTGAAAGCCCGGACCTACCAAAGGCAAAATATCTTCCTGGGAATTCAACAGCTGCCGAAGATTAACGAAAGTAATAAGCAAAAGAAAGCTAAACAATCCAAATATATCTTCCCTCGAATGACCCGTGCTGCCTCCGGAACCCGTGATGATCACCAAACTGTCCGACCGACGTTAAATATTCGGCATCTCCGCATCTCTGATTCCCTCACGCGCTCCCTCTCTCTCTCTCTCTCTCTCTCTCTCTCTGTTGCTGTCGCATTTCAGGTCACCGTCACCTTCGAGGACTGTTTCTTTCGGCTTGCGTTGTATGAGAGCATGTTGTAGCCATCTATCGACCCAGAGAGATCTTGGGAAATTGTCATCATCGCCTTTGGCGCTTGGCCTGGGGGCGTTGAGTTTTTCGAGTCGCTTCGATTTCGGCATTTAAGTAAAAGCCGATCGCTCGAGGCCCCCGACTTTCTCCGCCTCCAGAGCCCCTTCATATAGGGGATCGAATTTTCAAGGAATCCTCATCTGGGTCTCGTGTCTCGGTTGGTAGTTCTTCCATATTTCAGGTGGCATTTCTTTCTTCTTCTTTTTTTTCCCTTTTCTTGCTTTTTCCTTCTTGGGGGATTGTGATTTGATTCTCTGGGTCGTTCTTGATAGTTCTAGCAATGATTTTGAGCGAGCGTTTGGTGTTTCACCTGAAAAGGTTGATATTTTATTTTTATGCTCGAGTCCGGTTTCCTGGGAAGAGATACGTGCTCTGTCATCGAGTTCGTTAGCTGAAAGATCGTTTATGCATGTGAAGGATTTCGAAGTGGAGATATATGCGATTGTTAAGACAAATGGGTTCTGATCATGTCCTGGGTCTTAATTGGTGTGGTCTGATGTTACTGTCCTTTCTTTATTTTTCCCACCCAAAGGAAATTTTTAAGAATATTTATTGGTCTTGGTCAGAGAATGGCAAGCAGAAGGTCCAAGAAATCGGAATCGTCTTCTGAAACGATAGAGAGCCATCAGCAGCAACCGTCCACGAACGAAGGAAAAGGGAAGAGGCTGTGGAAGAAGGTGAAGTATCAGCTTGTGGAATATCACTCTTTACCCGCGTATTTGAGGGACAATGAGTACATTGTCGGACATTACCGATCAGAGTGGCCTTTGAAGCAAACTTTGCTTAGCATCTTCACCATTCACAATGAGACGCTGAACGTTTGGACGTAAGCCGTCAATATTTGCAGATTCAAATTTTAATAGCTCCTGTTTCAACTGGTTCACGGGCTTTTTGTTGGGTTGCTTAATTGCCTCGCACTTAGTTACAGTCAAAACATTGGTTCAGCGTGCTGCTTGTTTTAATCAAGTGAAAGACGCCTTGCAATCTGGTGGTTACTTATTCAGCTCCCCACACGAACAGGCAAAGAACTGTGCATTAGCTCCTGAGATCTTTGGGTCAAATTTACTGGAGTGCATACTGTATTTTATAAGTTATATTCTCTGCAGCTGCATTGTTGGGTTCCTCTGATTTTTAATATTGAAACAATATGTTGGTGGAGCACTACTGTGGCCAATTTGCTCCAATTATCTATATAGTTTCCTCTTTATTTCTTAGCATAGACGAGTATTCATTTTTTAAAATGGTTTGAGTTCTTCCAAGAAGAAATATATATGCCAACTCAATTTTAGGAATTTGTGATCTTTAGATTAAGATCTCAAGGTTCATATCTGGAGAAGTAAGGACCTAGTAGAATACTCTACTTGGTTGTAAAGCAAATCCAAGGATCTGGCTAGCTTTTCTAACTATTAGAGTTATAGTAGGCACAACAAGTGCATTCCTGAAGCTTAAAATTTGCAAATTGTCATTGTAAGAATTGCAAGGACACAGCACCTTGTCTTAGTGCTTGCTAATCCTTGAATTTATTAGTTCATTAGCCTTATATGGTATAATTATGGTGTCTTCAAGTGAGTATCCTTTGACCAGATGATTCCTGAAAATTGTTTGTGCTCTTCTGAATCCAAATATTGTGGTTGTTGACTTGTCTATGCAGTTTCAATGCCTTCATTGTTAATCATCTAACACATGATGTTTCCTTTGTTGTTTGTATGAGTCATGGGTAGATGCTGGTCAAACGCGTCAAAAATCTTGTGTTTTCTTTGGTTAAATGGTTTATAATGGCTGCGGAACATAGTCGGATTATGTGATTGGTTCCAGCTGTATTCAGATCCTTCACCGTTTTTGTCCTCAGGCTCTATCGAAATGATTTGCATCTATAAAAGTAGTTTACTGGTAGCTTATAGGAAAGCACCAAAAGTTTACAGTTGTACTAGTCAAAAGCTCTAATCGACAAAACTTATGTAGTTCTATTAGTCGAGATCATATGTTGCCTTGTCATTGAAGTCGTCTACTAGCAGCTATTTCTGATCCATCAAATCCACTTGTCACGTGTTTGTCCAAATACCAGAGACATGTTCCTTATGATTATTGCATGGGTGACTACACAATGGTGAAACTTTGATCTCAGTGGCTTGAAGTTTGAAATGTGCTGCACAGATAATACAGTCTCTCTGATTCTTTCTGCTCTTGCTTTAATGTAAAGAGAGATCTCATTTTGGTTCTTGCTTTTGAATAAGGATGTGAATATAGATCTCATCATCAGAAACAATTAAGGAAGTAGTCAAGCTTATTGGAAAATAAGAGGTGCTTTTTCAGTTAAGTTTCTCATTTCTAATATATGAAGCTACATATTCTGTTTTAAAGGCCTAATCTATATGATATGTAACTGGCCATCTCTCCCCAAGAACCGCAACTTCATTTGATTTACTATTTCGATATTCAAGTATCATTTTTCTGGCCAACAACTATGTTTGATCTCTAAGCATGTTTTTTAATATTTTGCAGCCATTTGATTGGATTCTTCATATTTCTTTCCCTCACTATATATACTGCTGCTAAGGTTCCGAATGTTGTGGATATCCACTCTTTACATCTCCCTGATGTTCTGAGAAAGGCCGATCTACACAAAATTCAAGCAGAACTGATGACATCCCTCCCTTCCCTGCCTAATATGCCTGATTTGCAAAAGCTCAGGGAAGAGTTGAGGACTTCCTTGCCTTCCATGGATTCATTGCCATCGTTATCTGGCTGGCATGTGGTGGAACTTCTGTATAATTGTTTACCTGAGCGGTTCTCTCATAATCACACTGATGTTTGTGTTCTGGTAGTACTCTTCTCCTTCATAAAGTCTCCTTGTTTTTAAGTTCTTCATTTTATCTCATTTCATTAAACTTTAATTGCTTGGTGTGTACCTATATTTGTTTGTGCGCACACGCATATGTGTAGGCTCATTAGATCTTTCAGATTGTCATGAAGGAAATTAAAAGACGTAGTAGTGTATTCATTATATTGTTTTGTTCTGATGTCTCTCTTGTGCTCTTTGTTGGTTGCTAAGAATTCTGTTCTAGAATTGCTTGTTTCCTTAATATATGTTTATATCTTAAAAGTCAGGTAAAAGAAGTTAATTGGGGTGGTCTTTGTAGGTTTTAACAATGCAAAATTTCATCTCCCTGGAAGATTTTCTTGGAAGTAGTAATTTTGATAAGAATCTGATTTCCCTGCATTGCCAGCCTTGATCATTGTTTTTATGTATCATGCTAAGCAGTTGATGCCCTAGTTTACATCTAGGCGTGCAGGAATTCAATGTACTGCAGCTGCTTCATCTTCTAGAAGAGAGTTTTGTGTTAATATACATCTTGAAGCAAAGTAACCGGGCATTGCTATGATGACTCCAAGATGGTTGAAAAGAATATTGTGGCCCAGCCAAGTTTTTTTTGTTCTGTGCAGCCTGTGCTTATGTAATGTCTCTTTTAAATACATTTAGAAATTGGAGATGCAAAATACGATTGAAATTGATTTATAGGTCGACAGCTGTTAGAATAGGTTGATATCCTATTTTGGACTTACTACTCTGCAGATATTTGCATCTTTAGGTCTTCCAAAGTTTTTCATCTACAAAAGTAGATGATGTATCTTTGCTTGTGGGTCATTATGAGAACTATTACTTCATTTGTATATCTGCGCATACAACCTGTCCATCTTTTAGTTAATGGGCATCTTCTGCGGCAGGAGAATGAAGTGCTGCATTTGGCAGGCTCCCAATAGTTTCCTTATAACGACTGCATATTTGTATGCTATCAGCTATATCCTTTGCCTTTGTAATTAGTTGAGTTTTCTTTTGCATATGCTCATGGATTTTTATAAAATCGATCATGTATCTTTGCAACCTGGCATGTACTCCCTGTTTTACTAACTGTAATTGAATGTTATTATCCATCCATTTATGTTCCCCAATCAAACTAACCTGTTCTATGCTCCAATTGCTTTCAGCGGAGTATGAAAGAGGATGTGCTGAACATGATAGCTCCACTTGTGACCAGACCCATTACACGGTGGCCCTTTTTCGTGTTTATGGGTGGGGCCATGTTCTGTTTGCTAGCCAGCAGCACGTGCCACCTCCTATCGTGCCATTCTGAGCGCGTATCATACATCATGCTCAGGCTAGATTATGCGGGAATAGCATCTCTCATAGCTACTTCATTTTACCCTCCCGTTTATTATTCATTCATGTGCGATCCCTTCTTCTGCAACCTTTACATGGGATTCATAACCATTTTGGGTATAGCCACTGTCTTGTTTTCCCTCTTACCAGTTTTCCAGAACCCTGAGTTCCGTACTATACGGGCATCACTCTTCTTCGGGATGGGATTCTCCGGAGTAGCACCAATCCTGCACAAGCTATTCTTGTTCTGGCACCACCCTGAGGCTCTCCACACTACCGGGTATGAGGTTCTGATGGGAACATTCTATGGTATGGGAGCTCTTGTTTACGCCATGAGGGTACCAGAGAGGTGGATGCCCGGAAAATTCGACATTGCAGGACATAGTCATCAACTCTTCCATATATTGGTGGTGGCAGGTGCATACGCACACTATCGTGCAGGTTTGGTTTATCTTAGATGGCGGGATCTGCAAGGATGTTAACGCAAGGATGAGGTGATGGTGCATTGGTAATAGAGAGGAGCTCTGTATGTATTTGACTTCTGTCAATGATTTCTCTGTAAACCTTCGCAAAACCAAGTAAATGTGTACACCTGGGAGTTCCTTTGTTTCATGCAAGTACACCGAGAATAAAAAAAAGTGTTAGCACTAGTGCAGTCTTCATTGCTGTGTTTGGTTTTATGTCCCCATGTGACTCTGGTTGTTCTACTCAGCAACAAAGCGTAATTCTTCAGCATGTTAAGAATTACTCTCTTCCATGTGAACAGGAATCTCTCTCTCTCTCTCTCTCTCTCTCTCTCTCTCTCTCTCTCGTCCATGTGCACACTTGCACATAGATTGGCTGGATTAGCAACGCATAGCATGAACCCACCAATGATGTAGCGAACGGCCCAGATGTTATGTCTCTTTAACATGCGGTGACTGAAAAATTAGAGGATGCTTGATGGTAATTTTCCTGATCTGGTGGGAGTGGAATCCCTCCTTGACTTCTTTACCCAAAAAAAGATTCCCTCCTTGACTTTATTTTTTATCCTGTAAGTTCTCCTACTTATCTTGTCAACACTAGTTGCTCCGACATGACAACCCGAGAAACTAAGCCGACATTAGTGGTGGAAAATTATCTGTGAATTGGTGTGCTTGTTCTTCAGAGCATTGAGTTGGAACGAGGAGCATTTTCCAAATCCTAGAAATTGGGAAGTGTTTGAACGGACGGAGAGAGACACTGATGGTCCTCCAGTGTCATATAACCTACATGTGATAGTGATTTGTCTGCTGGTCTGAAGCAAGTAAGCAAGTACTAGTTTGTCTCCGACTAATGTAGGCCATTGTCATGTCAGTTACGTCCGGGGATCTCGTTCACCTATCAGCTGTTTGTCGTGGGGTGTTGGTTCTTAAGCACTTCTCCTCTTATTTATGCAAACTACGCTCGCATCAATCTCAATCATCAATAGTGAATGTATCGAGTGAGTGGTCCTGAGTTTATCCTATAGTTGTTATTATTCCATATAAAAATCTTTATTTATCCTCACTTTTCAGCCGTATAATTGGAATCTACATATATATTGATAAACCCTTTCGATTGAGTCCACGATGTCGGGTTTGTTAATAGTTTCTAGAGAAGATACTTGCACAAGTAAGCGATGAAAGTGCATTCCGAAAACAATTATTCTCCTATTTTTTTCGTCCTTGAAACATGCATAAACATCATAACGAGTCAGCTTCAACTCAAGTGGGATAAAATTTCTATTGGGATAAAATTGGCCTATGGTCGATTTTTTTTTTTTGTAAAGTAAGTAGTTATATTGATCTTTAACCATGCAAAATATATAAGGCATCAGGGTCCGGTATCACAAAACTTGCACTCAACACTGCAAAAGGGGTGTGAGTGTAAGGGCCTATGATCGATTTGGCCTCTTATTCATTTGAGAATTAGGTTTTCAAGTTTCTTTCTTTCTAGAATTCACAAAATGGATGACAGCATCCTCAAGGATGACTTCCTCAATGAACACCAAGCTCAAATTTGGCAAAAACTAAACACAAGCAGTCATTGTATTATTGATCAAACTTAAGGAATGACTCGGAACTAAAAGCTGACAGCACAAGCTCAAATCAAACCCACAAGAGTAAGAGTTTGGCAAAAAGAAAGAAAAGAAAAGTTTACATAAAATAAGTAACCATCTTGCGATTTGGTTGATTGTCCATATCCTTCTTCATGCTTAAAACCCTTTTTTTTAATATAATTATAAGCCTCTAAGATCTCATTTTATGTCCTAAGACTTCTTCAAGTTTTGGACTGCTCCCCAAGTTTTGGAGGCGAGCCCTACAGAATAGTATTAGTTCTAAAAATGTTCTTATAGTCATGAGTTTCTATAATCTTAATTCCACACTCTAAGACTTGTTGTTCATGTTTTGGACGTTTCCGCAACGTTCGGGATATATTTTTCATGTTTTGAACATAGCTAGTATCTTTGTCGAATAGGAGTTTTTGTATTCATGTCAACCATTTTGTCATGTATGCCAAGTCGGTTCCGCCACTTGCCTTACCACAATCACCGTCAATCCTATATTGTGGGGTTAATAGTTGACAAGAAAACAATCATCCCTACGCTTTTCTTTGGCAATTAACGGATTCGGTGTCGTGCTAGCCACTTCTGCCATGCGTATGCTAGTTGCATGTGCCATGCTTGTGCCTACAATTTATATCGACTCATGTTCCCGACGAGTCGAGCAATAAACCAATCTCTCGCATTAGAGTTAGAGGTTTCTCTTATTGAACTTTGACTCACCGTCGTATTATTTTACAAACCTTCAAGATGGACATGGATTTTCCTTCCCATCTTGGTATGCCAATAGCCATAAAAATAAACCAGTGATGATGTCGTGAACGTGGATGGCATAGTAACCTATTGTCGTTACGATACCACTATTTGGGTGAAAGTGGGATTGGATGATTGGATCCCCCACAATTACTCAACTTGGTTTGTCGTCTTCGATGGGGATATTTTCTGTCCCCATTGTGGTTTTGATGGACTACCAGGGTTCCAACATAGGAGGACCTCAATCAGGGGATATGCCTGTTGTTAGGAGGTCTCAACCGTACATGATCAATTTTGGAATAGATGAACTACGATCCCCTACCCCATATCACAAGCTAGGTTAAACTTGTAATTTTTTTTTTTGGGATCAATGTAACATCTAACTTATTTATAATGAAACATTAGTTGTTATAGTCGTTTATTTATTGTTGGGATGGTTGATGTTTCACGCTTTTGTATGCTAATAAAATAAATGAAAAGAAAAGAAAATAATTAGGACATGTTTTATGAGTGATGGTCTAGGGCTTCATATAGGTGGTGCTAGTCACTGACAAAAGGAAGAATATATCAAAAATAAATAAAATAAAATTTATAGTATTATTAAATATTGTTGATGTTAGTCGCGGTGACTCCATTTAAACTAGTTTATCCACAGCGATATCCTGTAAAAACTAGCATAAAGAATTGAATTGTTACTAAGTTGAAGGATTTGGGAGTGAATTGACATCTTTAAAAGGTTAAGGACTAAATTAATGACATGCAATAGGTTTAGGACTTTTCTAACACTTTTCCTTTCATGAATGCCACATTCAATTGTCATGTCATCTTTACATCATCAAGCATGTCACTTTTTCATGTCCCATTCATTGCCATGCCATCTAATATATCATTTGTACATGTTACAATCAATTGCCATGTGATCTCATATGTCTAAACAAAACATATAATAACACATTTCGCACGAATCAAATTCGATTCACATGTATTTGATCATAGTCAACATCAGCATTTCATCCATATATGTTATGTTCCACTACCGCATGTGATTCGTGCATTTCATATACGATTATCACACATCATTCGTACATATCGTATTCAATTGCCACATATCAATGTGCATGTGACAAATTCAATCCCTACATATCATATCCGATTACACCATGTCACATGTAAAATTTGATGTATACGTGTCAATCGTATATGTCATACGCGATCACTGCATATCATTCGTATATATTGTATTTGATTACCGCATGTCAATTTAGACATGCAATATTCTATTAAGACATATCGTGTGACATATTCGATCGATCACTTGTTACTCGCACATGTCAATATTCACACGTCATTTGCACATGAAAATTCAAATTCCGCATGTCATTCGATTATGCCACAATCAATTACTACATGTCATTTGCACATGTTGCATTCCACATCATGCATTTGAAATGCATAGTCACACCCAGTGAGGTCGCTTCAACGTACAAAAAGATGCGCTCTTTTGCCCGATTGCGCGCTGGCCAAGATTCAATCTTTCAATTTCCTTCAAATAAACAAAGGAAAACGTATGATAAATGAGAAATAGGGCTTGATAAAAAAAAAAATTGTGGTATCGAAATGGGTGTTGTTGGATGCTAATCCGTCTTCCGAGAGACCAATCACCCCGCACATCTAACCTAGATAGATTATTTCTTTGTGACTTTACATAGGCATTCTAAGTGTCCAATTGGCTTGAGTTATAACAAAATCAATTGATTGTGACTTCTCTTCACTTTTCAAGATTGGAAGTATCTAATTTTGTAGTTTACTCGAATCGAGGCTTTGGGAAGACCCTAAGAACCAAGGCACCAATCCCGATTCGCTAAACTAGTGGCGCCACAGAATTAATAAGGCTAAAGTATTGATTTTTGCGCTATGTGTACTAATAAATTTGAATTTATCTGCTAGTTGAACTTGTACGATATCTCTAGAAAGGATTCTTAGAAGGTAGAGATGGAGATCCATTACGGAGAGTCACTTTTTGGAAACAATAAATCATGAAATAGAGAAACTTAGACAGATTATTTCTACAACAAAGTATTAGGGAAGAACTGATTTGTGCGGAATAAATGCGCAAAGTAATGAGTATCAAAGGAGATTTTGCCTGATAGGAGTAAAATATCCAATTAGGAATTGAATACTTTCTTTTCGACTAATTATATTTTTTTTAATCTCTAATTGGAAAAATAAGGATAAATGAGTTACAAACAAGTTCGACATTCGCATGCAAATTTAACTCCATCTTTGCTCGTCTTTTCGTTTCCTCTCGAGACTAAAATGCTCCTGTCATTGTGATTTTTCATTATTTATCCTCAGTTTCAATTTCAACTGTGAAAAAGAAAATAATGTTTTTGGTCATTTCCCTCTAGTAGTTATCAATGCAAATAATGAAAATATTGCAACTTTCTTTTCTTTTAATATAGCTCTTCCTTATCTCTCTCTCTTTTTTTTGCGCCTTTTTTTCCTCCACAGCTAAATTACTAGATATATTATAGGGAATTGGAATAGAGCAGAACCCAAGGGATTGTGACTAAGAGGGAGAAGGACACTAGAAGCATTAAAGACCGTGTTCGGTGCTCACTTTAGTACAAAAAATTTTACGCCGGCTCACTTAAGTATTTAATTGGAGAAAAAAATGATCACTTAAGCGTCACTAATGAGAAATTTCAATCACAAGTATGTGGCATTTATAAATAAACTTTTAATAGGATGTAACATTTTTTATAATTAAAAAAAATTAATCCATATGGAGCATGAGGTCATGGAGCGTTCTTTGTCTTCTTCTCCTCCTTCACCATCCTCTCGGCCACCGCCATGGAGTAACCACCTACCACGCCAAGTACCGCCATCCTCTTCACTGAACAAAATCGTTTTGTTTCACTTTAGACATCGTGAGATCATTGTCTTTGTCATTCTCAGCTGAGCCCATAATCATGATTTGTCGAAGTTTTTTTTTTTTTGTGACCGAGGACTCCATCACGGGCTCCCGTACCCGAATGGCACCGAAGGGCCGGGGCATACCTCGGGAGAGACTAGTAGAGGATCCCAACACCATGACCCCTCCACTTAAGATGCTAGCAACTGCAGATTTTAAATCATTAATCTCAGCGGTGAGAGATAAGTTTTTAACCAACAAAGCTACCCATAATTGGTTTTTTTCTCCATTCTTTGCTCGCCACATATTCGATGGAATGCCTAAACCGAATTCATGTAAATTTGTCTCCTCCTCCCATCAATCTCGAAGGCAAAACAACCCGACAATGGACATCCTCAAACAATAACTTCTCAAGAAACGCCAGGCCCTCACCAAAGAATCCAATGGTGGTGCGTCTTCAGATACTTCGGGATCAGGTAAAAAGCAAATCCAGAAACTTAGAGAGCAAGAGAATTGCAAGCTCGAGGCCAAATCCCATAGCCAATTCTCCTCCTCCGACGCCACCTCGAAGCCCAACCCTTCTTCCTCCATCTGCATTGGGGCCAAATCAATGATTTGGGGATGTGATTGATCTTGGGGTTGTGGTCAATTTAAGATTTTTGTAATATTGGGCAATATACATAAAGACATCATTTTGAGCTACATATGTTGTTGACTAGACATGCTGACGAGCAACATCGGATGAAGAAATTAATAAAAATTAACCACATCATATTTCTAAAGACCCAAATCAAAGTCAGCACTTAAGGAGTCATTTTTTTCTATAAATTGACAATTATGTGATCTGAAATAAAATTTTGACAGTGAAATGAGCGATGCATATATTTCTTGACACTTTTAATCGCTCTCCCGTGATTGAAATAAAAATACAATGTTGCACCATGAAATAAAATTGCAGAGTCGGTACAAAAATAGGATATCGAGTGACATGTTTTTTTTTTGTCGTGAATATCAAGTGAGATGTTGTCGACCAAGAAATCACATAGATGTAGTTGCAACATATGAGATCATTCATTTACAAAAAGGGAAGAATTAAGTCAAATTAGCAATAAAATGCTAGGGTTGCGCCAGAGAACCCGCAGAACTTGTAAAACTCTATGGCACACTCATGTCTTAGGATAAGCATTAGATAGTGATATAATTTCAGATCCGGTCCCGTGGTCATACTAAAAATGTACATGGTATCATGCATATGGATTTCAAATTCATATATGTATGCTTAAATCACGCTCTGCTCTCAACATGCTGGGCCGAGGAAGTGTCCGATTTCCAACATCCCCCTACCATCTTATTTATAGTTATCATTTGGGCGAACTGCTTACATTTAAATGCGCAAAATGATGGGAAGAAGCAGATTCATAACCCGTATTAAGACATTCGGGGTTATTCTGTCTTAGTATAATTACTGTTTATGAGGAACATTTACTTACAGTAACTTGTATTGAAATTATGTTGATACTTAAAATTGTGGTGTACTTTTGGTTAATAAAGCTTGATTAAAAAGCATAGAAAATAAAGGAAACTCTGCAAGTAGCATGGCTATGATAATTTAAAGGTTAGGTTTCAAGCTTTTAAAACTTCGGACTTAGCACCAATGTTTATATAATAGATTATATGGTAGGGCAAGTACACTACCGACACTAAAACGTGCACACCCATTTCAATTGCTTATAGGCCGCGCCATGCTAGGAACAATATGTACTCAAAGATATGAAAAGAGGAAGATGAGAATTAGAAGTTAGTGACTAGCGTTGGACCAAATTGCAGAAGGTACAACTTTTCGTAGGGCAAATGGTGGTGGGACACTAATCAGTGCACAAGAAAAGGTACAACATTTCTCATCTGTCATGCCTGCTGCTGCTGTTACTCAGCTTTTCTTGTCTTTTCATGAAACACGATCCCCACTTTTCGTGTCAAATAAATAATGCTTTCGTTTTCCATAGTTTTGGCCTCTTCTCTCTCTCTCTCTCTCTCTCTCTCTCTCTCTCTCTCTCTCTCTCTCTCCTTTTCTTTTAAAGCAAAACATTAAGGCCAAGCATGTAACTAAATTTTGATGCTTCTCGTGTTAATTGCCACGATCCCGCGATTATAGAAACCTAGATTTCACATGATGTTTCTCTTTAGGGAGTGGTTTTTATAGATAGTGACACGGAATTTTCCTAACTTTGCCGGTAAATCTTTATATGTAATATTGTGAGAAAGTGTATGAAAATTCCTAAATCATGTGCATGAGATACAATTGAGTCCTCCAATCTTTCAATTTGCTCATTTAAATACTCATCTTTTATCGAAAAATGCAATTAAGTCCTAACACAATGCTGCAAAGTGCAATTGAAAGTAGTGGTTGCAAGAATTGTCATGTATTGTTCAACAAAAAGAACCGAATGTGCCTTTTGAAGAAGGTCTAAGACTCGATTGAACTAATTGAAAAATTTAGAATTCAATTGCACTTTTTTGTTAAAGTTTAAGATTTGATCGAACTAATTGAAATGTGTAGGCCTCGATGCCATTCTATACATTAGATTTAAGACCTGTGTAATTTTCTTCCTAATTTTTTTACATTTCTCCTATTAATAATGACCCCACTGATGATTAGGCCAACATTTCACTCTATCAAGGCAGTGCTTTTTCATGTGAAATGTGGGTGCAGTAGCTGTCTCATTAAATTCAACGGGAGAAGTACAAATACGACGATGGAAAACCTA
Organism: Melaleuca alternifolia; assembly: GCA_019926035.1. Classification (NCBI taxonomy): domain Eukaryota; kingdom Viridiplantae; phylum Streptophyta; class Magnoliopsida; order Myrtales; family Myrtaceae; genus Melaleuca; species Melaleuca alternifolia. Next base: position 2,728,391 of record JAGKPW010000048.1, read on the forward strand.
AGCCGAGAATCAATGTTAGCTGAGTACTTCAAAGAAGTACTCATAACCTCAAGTTCACTTCCATTATGACTAGTTGAGTTGCTACCATCATCTTTGGAGCTGAAGCTACAGCATAGCAAGTCACGCATGGAACCCCGGCTGCAATTGACAGGCCATGGACCCCCTCTTACCTTGATGCCATAGCCTTGAAGCACTGCCGCTCGAATCGACACACTGTGCATGTTGTGTGCCTCCACGATGTACAGCCCATGTGGGGATATCATGCTAGAAAGTACAAAAAGAGTCATGAAACACATTGAATGATACTATATTAATAGTAAAAATTTTAATTAAAACAATGTAACCCTAAACATTTTTATACACGTTTCGATTAAGTCAATCCGGTTAATTTTGTTTGTAAATTGCAGATATGAGTCATAATTATCTTACATGGCATGGTCGATACAAATGTACATAATCTTCTGCTTTTTAGAGTTTTCTCGACATATTTTTTTTTTTACTTTTTTTCATTCTTCTTTTCTTTTCCTCCCTTCATTTTTTCCTCATACCAACCACAAATGAGGGCCAACAAGCCTCGCTCATATTTGGGCGAGCCCCTACCACCCTCACTTGTGGTTGACAAAGGTACAGTCATTGGACCTCAATCATGGTCGGCAAACTTGCCAGTCTGTAGTAGAGACACAAAAAAAAAAAATAAGGCACGAAAAATAAAAAGAAAATAAGGAAAAGGAAAAAAAGGAAAGGAAAAAACAAAAAAAAAAGGTAATAAAAATTAAAAAATCTTTAGAAAATAAAAAACCGTCCATGTTAACAACAGCTATGCTATGTAAGATAGCTAGGATAGCTAGCATTTATATTAGTTATTTCCAGCCAAAATTGATCCGAGTGACTCAATCAGTATAAATGCAAAATGATTATGAACTACTTGAAACTGAGGACAAGACGAAGAAATTATGTGTTAGAAAAGAAGAAATATTAAGTTCCAATCCTCCCATACTTAATACCATTTAACCGTCTGCTTATAGGGATGGAATCTGAGAATAATCCACAAAATTGCCATGTTAGTTGATGTGGCAAATCACTCAAGTTGACAATAAGTAAATTGACCATATCAAACACTCAATGGAATGTCATATCATTTAGATAAATTAATGTCAACATGCAGTAATCAATCGATGTACTCAGCTAAGGGAAGATCGGATGTGGTATGTTATTCGATGTTGCAAATTACATAAGTTGACATTTAAATATATTGATTATGTAAAGCACTAGATTATAATGTCAAATCATTAACATTTTATATATCAAATCTCAATTTGCTACAACCACATAATATAGGGAAATCCTAAACCTTTTAAAATTTTGACAATTTACTCTTTATAACCAATTTTATCTAGAAATCACCAACGCGGGCGTCATCCGACCTACGTGGCATGATCGACTTTAACATATATAATTTTTTTATTTTTTTGAATTTCTTTTATTTTTTTACTTTTTTTTCTATCGTTTTGTTCCCCTTTCTTTTCTCCAAAGGCCTGGCTTTGGTGAGGCCAACCCTCGCCGGCCATCATTTGGGATTGGCCATTGACAAAAATAAAAAAGGGAAAAGCTAAAAAAAAAAGCGAAAGAAGAAGAAGAAAGTTCTACAAAGAAATTAAAAATCTAAATATCATCCACGTCAACATTAGTCGGAATAGAAGGGTTTAGACTAGAATTAGCACAATTGAAAAACTTATGATTGAATTGACTGCCATGCAATAAATTTAAAACTTTTTCCCAAACTAGATATGTTAGTTGATGTGGCAAATATCACAAGTTGACATTTAGATCAATTGACCATATTAAGCACTAGATAAAAATGTCACATCATTTAGTATATCATTTGACTTGTCAGTCTCAATTTGACATAACCAATCGATGTACTCAATCATGTGAAGATTGGACATTGATATTTAAATAAGCAAGACATATTCAACGTCAAATAAGAGTATCACATCATTTAGGATATTAATTTTTTTAATCAATCTTAGAATATACCTAGCATTTTCCAAAAGTAAAGCTAGATTGACACTTGCTAACAACCGAAAGTATGATGATGCACTGCGTAACGCAGCGCCCAAATTTTGATTGACTTAAAGTGAATGCTAGTATCGATCGTTTGATCAACCTAATGATCTACATTAGTTCGCAGATTTTATCAATTTTCAATCTCTGAATACCTAGCTTTTTTTTTTTAAAGTAAGGCTAAAGTGGATGTATAAATCCCAAGTGGACAGGTGTAAAAATGTTGAGTTTGTGAATGAATATATCTATTTTTTACTGATAAAAACAAATGTTCTTATTAATAATGTCTCGAGAGCACTACATAAATTATTAAGAAAATGACAGAATTTTTTTTTGGAAATTAAAGAATATTCACATTTCAAGAAGGTAAATTACTTTGATTAGACAAAATTACATTTTCAAAATAGATTTAATAGGTAACGAATGTACTACGACGACACATTTAACATTTTTCATATGGATATGTTGCCAATGTCCCAAACCTTTATTTACCTTCTTTGGAAACCCAGTATAATAGCTATAATACAGCAAGTATTCACTGTCCATACTTCCTTTGTTTGGTTGACATACTCTTGGGTCCTACGAACTTAATTTTAGTCAATTTAGGCACAAAATCAATGGCGAAAATGGAAAACCAAGATATCCCCATTCAGGACGTCTAGACAGTGGAGCTTCAGCTCCTCAAAAGATCCAGCATGATTTCGACCCTAATTAAGGAAAAGAATATATGGGTTTTGTAAATTTTTCAGGATATTTACCTTAATCATGACAATCCGTTGAAAAAACAAACTCGAGTTTTATATACATTAGTGAAAGCCAACCTCAAGACAAGATTTGGTTGAACAAGTGCATTTAATTTGAAGTGGAAGCCAACCTCAAGACAAGAACGAAATTTGAGATTGAAATAATACTACCAAGTTTGCTTGATTTTACATGTAATCCTCCAAATTTTGGAGAAAATGAAGGAAAAAAGACCTTATTGACAACTTGAAACAATAGGGTCACAATTGCATTATGGTATTTTGGTTTTATCTAAGGAGAGATGGGATAGAATCCTCTTTTGTTAAACAAAAGGTAAAATCTGTCTTGTCTTTGCCAGCCTTCATGTCGGAGTATTGTTGCTTTGGGAAAAGATTGAGAGTCCGATTGTTGTGATCCCAAAAAGTTGCGAATTTCTCGTAACAATGACTGACAAGAGTCCGAGAGAACTTACCCTCGTGCCATTGTGAGGAGTCAATTCACTGTTTCGATCAATACAATCGGACTCCCGGTAATGCAGTGAAGACAAGCTCGTTGAAGTGACATTTCCAAGAGAATCCTTTCATCAAGCGAAATAAGATTGTGAGATTCAACTATATACATGATAATGTCCTATTCTGTTGGACAAAGGGTAATGTTCAATTAGCAAATCGACTTTTCAATAAACTCGTTATGCCAAATTTGATTTCCATTCCTAAGTTTCGCATGGAACTTAGAAGCATCCGTCTACGCTACTGGAAGCTGCGGCATTGGCATCAATCATGGAAGCAAGTGACGGTAACGACGGCGAAAAGAAAGTAAAAATGCCGTTGTTGATGATAGCTCGAGGTATGTCACTAGGGATCAAGTAAGCAATATGCAAAAGAGAGAAAAGAAAGTGAGGAAATGATGAGAATATGATATTAAGAACAGAGGATCTCCATCCCAAAACGTTAATGATGATCACCTACCTACTTAAGAAACGAAAGGGTAGTCACACTTTTTGCATTTCGTTGCATAAAGACATTGGCAAACTTTTTTGGGAGAGTTTATAGTTTGTTGCGGGTACGAATTCAATCACGGCCTCATGACAAGCGTGAAAGCATTGTCAACTAATCTAAAAAGTCAATCGCATCTACTATCAAGTTTGTTTTATAAAGGAGAAACGACTCAGACTCAGATGGTTCATGAACATTAACGAAAAGCGTAAAAAAAATCGATCGCCACTAATGTGTAAATAGCCAAAGTCCGTTTTTAGAGCCGATCACCCCTAATGTCTAATGGCCAAATTGGGAAGTTTATATGAATGTGATTTTCTTTCCGGGTTCACACGAGGATTTATATCGAACCGTCCTAATCTCATCGACGTTATTATCGCTTGGTCCGACGTAATTAGTGGAGCACTCAGCCTCAGTAAAACTCGGAAGCCCCCACGACAAAGGCACGGGATTTTTGCCCGATGCTCCATAAAGATGTTAGCACGCACGCATTGCAGGCAAACTCATCCCCGCAAAACGGTGTCGTGACGGGCGATCTCCACGTGCCCATTGGGTCCCGTTCACATGAGCCAGGGCCCCCGGCTCCCTCTAGAGCAATTCTTCCGTGCGGCCCATTGTACCCGAACCCAGTTGAACCAGGACCGTTGGATGGGGGATCGCATGATCGAGCGGTGGATATCAACTGGGCTCACGTGCACCCGGGGCGACTAATCCTTTTTTCCCTCCCTCGGACAAGCAGAAACCCCCACCAGGCGCGGCGCAACTTAGACGAACCGGCGCACGAAACCGACGCATATCCAGTTTCGCACGCCTGCGAAAGCATTCAAAAAGCTTGGCTTGTCTCCTTCCCTTAGAAACTCCTTATCAGTCGAGAAGAGGGGGGGAAGAGGAGAGAAGAGCGAAGCCAAATCGACCTCGATTCGCTTTTCCTTAATTGACTTCCCACCTACATCAACGCAAGCTCTCCTGGCCAATTTCACGCCAAAAAAGCTCGAGCCTTTTACACATGGCGACGCCTCTGCGCAAGAGGACGACATAGTCACGGTTTCTCCTGAGCAGGACCCAACGGAAAAAGCTTGAATGCGACGGCAACAGTCGAAGGGGAAGGCCTGAGTAGAAAGAGAGAGAAAGAGAGATCAAGAAAATGGTGTCTCCCGAGTCCCAGACCCAGTACTCGTCCTCGACAATGGCCAAGCACGCCCTCCGTAACAGAGCCTCCCTCTGCTTCGGCGATGGCTGCATCTTCCTTGGCGGCGTCCTCATGGCCCTCCTCCTCGTCTGGTCCTTCTCCTCCTTCGCCTACCCACCGAGCCCCTCGCAGACCCTAGCCTCCTCCTCCTCTTCCTCCGCCGAGGCTCCGCCGGAATGCGCGTCTGCTGCGCCGCCGTCCCGTGACTCGGAGGAGAGTGGCAACTTCTACGATGACCCGGAGATGAGCTACTCGATGGAGAGGCCGGTGAGGGGCTGGGACGAGAAGCGGCGGGAGTGGCTGCGGCAGCACCCGTCGCTGGCCTCCGGCGGCGGCGGCGGTCAGGAGCGGGTCCTGCTGGTGACGGGGTCGCAGCCGGCGCCGTGCAAGAATAAGATCGGCGACCACCTCCTCCTCCGCTTCTTCAAGAACAAGGTCGACTACTGCCGCCTCCACGGCTGCGACGTCTTCTACAACAACGTCCTCCTGCAGCCCAAGATGTTCTCCTACTGGGCCAAGTACCCCGTCGTCCGTGCCGCCATGCTCGCCCACCCGGAGGCCGAGTGGATCTGGTGGGTCGACTCCGACGCCCTCTTCACCGACATGGACTTCGAGCTCCCCCTCGATCGGTACAAGGGCCACAACCTCGTCGTCCACGGTTGGACAAACCTGATCTACGAGAAGAAGAGCTGGACGAGCATCAACGCCGGCGTCTTCCTCATCCGGAACTGCCAGTGGTCGATGGACTTCATGGACGTGTGGGCCGGGACGGGCCCGCAGAGCCCGGAGTACGACCGGTGGGGCCACGTCCTCAGCTCCACCTTCGCCGACAAGTTATTCCCGGAGTCCGACGACCAGTCGGCTCTGGTCTACTTGCTGTTGACGCAGAAGGACCGGTACGGTGACAAGATCTATGTCGAGAGCGAGTACTACTTCGAGGGCTACTGGGAGGAGATTGTGGGCGCGCTACCTAACATCAGCCGCGAGTACGAAGACATCGATCGACGGGGCCCCCAGGCGCTGCGGCGAAGGCACGCCGAGAAGGCGAGCAATTACTACGCGGCGCTGCGGGCGGAGGCGGCGGCGGCGGCGGCGGCGCGGAGGAGGCCGTTCGTGACCCACTTCACCGGGTGCCAGCCATGCAGTGGGGACCACAACCAGATGTACTCCGGCGAGTCGTGCTGGAACGGGATGGTGAAGGCCCTGAACTTCGCCGACAACCAGGTCCTCCGGCGGTACGGGTACGTCCGCCATGATCTGATGGACTCCGCCGTCGTGAAGCCCATCCCGTTCGATTACCCGGAAAGCGGCGGCGGCGGCGGCGGCGGCTAGGCGGAGAGATAAGGCGCAAAAAGAAAAAGAGAAAGATAGAAGAGTACAAATAGGTAAAAAAGAAAATAAACAACGAAAAGAAGCAGAGAAGTATCTTTGTTGGGTCCGGACTCAGGGGAGAGTGTATTTGTCGATATTGGTTGTTGATTAATCTATTGGCTTGCTTTCTTCTAGAAATCATCTTCTCCTAATTCTTAATTATTATCTCTCTTGTTCCTTTTTTTTAAAATTAATCCCGAGTTAATTAATTAACTTGCTAATGTAGTTAATCTTCCGTTTGTGATTCCCAACGCATGGCTTCTTGTTTTAAAATTTTCCGTTCTTACTGAACAGAACTGACTACCATTAAAAATTTCTTGTTATCAGAATGCATATACTTTAAATTAATTTTCGTCTTGTAAAAAGGAATTTCAATTTTCTATTCATGACACATTTATCTAAATTGACTCTCGTCTCATAAAAAAAAATCTCAAATTGATGATCAAATCGCATCAAAAGTTACCTCCTTTAAGAGACGCATGGACTTTTCGTTCGATTACTCTCTATGTCATATCTATCTTCGCATTGCATGAATTTCAATAGGATTTCGAATGGAATGCTAATAGAGAGTAACTTTGGATCAAAATATATCAAATTTAATTTTTGTGACGAGAATTAATTTAAAGTAAATGTGGTATAGGTTACTAGCTTGAAACTTTAGATGGCCCCACCGCGATATCATATTGTTGCCTTGTAGGGTAAGGGCCGGTGTCGGTTCGGCCTACTTTTTCTTTTCTTTTTCTTTTTTCCCCTTTCCTATAATATATACCAACATCCGACCTAGGTGTGCAAATGCCAAAGAAGCAGGCATATATTATGCTCCTTAACATGGATAAGTTGTCTGCTTTTGAATTTGGCAGATGGGGATGTAATAATGGAAGCTTTTTTGGTTGTTGCCTCCATGGACAATTGTGATAATGGAGGCTTCGTTGGTTCCATGAAAAATTATTAAGTAATGGAGCTCAAAGACAGAAAGAAACGAAGGGGGTGGTCTGGAATTCACAACCCATGCAAGCTAAGCTTGATTTAGCATCCAAAAACATGTTCTCATGGCAAAGTGTGTACTGTTTGCATACATCACATAGCATTAGATTTACAAAATTCGTCCAGCTTTGAGTCTACTAACTCAAGCTGATTATGTACTAAATTTTTTTTTATTCCGCATTAGTCCAACCCAAGAAATGGCATAAATTGTCGTACCAATTAATTCATCATATATGCAAAATTTGTATCCATTCAAATTCAATGCATCCCAACAATCTGTACCCCAACCTACCCATGGGTAGCCCATCTAGTTAGGGCGAACTCGGGTTTCGTTGAGGTCTTGAGTTCGATTCCCCAGGGAAGCGCCTGTGATTTAAGTGGGGGGCCATGGCGGTAGGTTGCTGTGCTAGTCTCCCCCGAGAAATAGTCGAAGTGCGCGCAAGCTGGCCCGGACATCTCGGTTATCAAAAAAAAAAAACAATCTATACCCAAAAGTCCTAATGGATTCAAAAGCAACCTCAATTTATCATCTTGCTAAGGTATGCGCATTTTTCTTCTTAAGGAATGTGATCTCCTTTACCTTTATTCGTTTAGCTCTTGATTGATTGTAGGGTCGAATTCATGCCATACCCTCCATTTATCAAATTTCACGTGTCATTCCTCACGAATTTGACTCAAACATTACAATTTTCCATACATGATTAAAGTGGACGCCCCACTTCAACTATGTTCATCATTCTATAACTTTCAATCTTGGATTCAAAAGACAAATGAATCTCTTTTGACCGCTTTTCCTTGATGATCCTCTGTTCCATTGACCACTCCTTTACCTCCCATTATGCACTAAAGGGAAAGCCACTTCACCCCTTTTGCCTCACCAATTAAGTGCATGATTGGTGGGTGATTCATCGCCTTCAAAAGCCCGTTCCATGAACCATCATGATTTTGCCGAAATTGGCGTTATGCTTAATCTCCGAATATTTTGGTATGACTGTAATTATTGTTTCTCTACTCTTTCTTCTCATAATTATCACTTAATTAATCGGGCTTTTCTTCCAGATGGCATGATTAAGTGGCCCAGAATCAGATTCTCGAGTTAGCAACTTTGCATCATGTGTTTACGTCTAGCCAAGGCAAAATTGGACAGACTGGCTATAGTACCAAATCCTTTTTTTTTTATGCATAGTTTCTTTAATCAATGTTAGTTATGACAGGTCGCTTTCTCATTTTTGCCGACAAAACTAAGAATGATACTCTAGAGTCTCACTTTGGTCTCCTAAAGATATGGTCGAACCTCATGGTGATTATGACCGCCGACCCTATGAATTATGTTAATTCTAATTCAATTTACGCATAGATAATCTCAACATTAGAACATTCATACGTATGTTGAATTAATCTCCTAAAAGATCCCCTAATTTATATTTAACCTTAGTTATGCCCAAACCTTTTTTTTTTATCTAAATTTTTTACTGTTATCTCAAATCTGTCTACGCATCCCAAAATCGCCACAGTTTCTTCATGATAATCGACAACCAGGAAACTGCTAGGGTTCCAAACAAAGGCGAGGGTTTTGATGAAAATACTGGTTTTGATAATGAACTTCTAACTGATCATGATGATGATAATTTTCGAAAACTAATGACGATTTTTGGACGCAGGATTGATTTGGGACTCCACAACACAATTAAAAAAAAAACAATTTAAGATGACATTAAAGTTTGGGATTTTTTTTAGGAAAACAAACTTATGTATATGTCTGGCTCTCTTGGTAACTGTTTGGAGCTCGTAGTCATACCATGTACTAAATGTTTTGAGGATACGTTAGCAAACAAGACATTATCTTTTAGCATACAAGTGCTGACCTGTGGTTTTACCTATTGTGGCAATAGAGATATTTGATCTCCTTTGGCATTAACGTTAATTTTTTTAAATCCTCATAATCTATTACCTTAGCTAAAAAAGGACCTGCACGACCGTGTTACTACTGACGGCAGAAGCAGTGTTAAATGCCTGCCGTTATAGGCCCCACTTCTTCGGCATTACTCAAAAGGCCAAAAACAATAATAATGAAAAAACCTTCTCTATTTCTCAAATAAATTCTAAATTTGCAAAACCGCAACAACCCATATACTATTTTAAGTATTGAATATTAAATATTGTAAAAATTTGAAATGTCTCAACTTTTTCTATAGTTTAAAAAAGGCCGGCCAATTCCAGGTATTTAATATAAGTCCAGATTTGAGATTGGGGCCACACTACGAATATAGAGATATTTGACTTTCGAGATGCCATTTACATGGACATTGATAGATGACCAATTGGCCTTTGCCTATGCTCTTATTTCCCGGCTTAAGTAGCTACGATCTGTAGTGTTATAATTTTCTCGCAGCCTATTCATTCTATGGCTGTTCATATCCTTTACATATCAAACGAGATAAGGAAATTAAGAAGCAAGGCCTATGGTTAAATGGGATTATCTAGGACTATGAAGGGCAGTCATTCCAATATTCAAGTACCTTCCTTCAAACAAATACGATTAGCACATAGATTATCGCACAGGACAAGATAAGAAACAGAGCACATGGATTCAGATGTAAACGAATGGTTCACCTCCAGAAATGAATGCAACTACAAGATGCTATACCTACAGTCCAAGCATTGCCCACATTTGGATATTAGCAAGGTAGACAAGGTAAAAACATCGAGCAAGATAGGCGCAAAACCATTTTCAGAAATAAAGTCTTCGAACCCATTGTAAGATTAATGTGAAATGTCAATGGCATAATCATTTTGCGCATGAGCAGACACTAACTTTCAGATTGCAAGTCCATCATGTCCTGATTAAGAACAGAGAGGTTCTTGTGGCAATCACCAAACCATCAGGTGCATCACCTTAAAACCAAACACAAGGAAAGAAGCTTCTCTTGAACTGACAAATCAACACAGCAGAACAGAGGAAATGCAGTATGATGCGTATCAGAACAAATGAAGTTTCATGAGCGAATAAGAATAAAGCATGAGCCTTTTAACTCAGTCTATGGTCGAAATCAGCTAGAATTGGGGAGCATCAACAACATTCCAGATATAACTTCCAAGGGCATAAACCCAGTGAAACAAATCCAGCAAAAAATTTACCCAGGCGGCTCTGTTTTTCGTGAGAATTCTGACTATTGATAGTAGATAAAGAATGATGATGAAGAAGCTTAGCATCTCTAAGAGAAGCAACGAAGTGCCAAAATGGTAGAAGGATAGGTTCCACTTTTCCAGTGAAATGAGGTCTCTTAATTTATGCTAACTTCTCCTGTCAAGAGGCTTTGTGAAATCATCTTCAGAACCCCAGATCAGGTGTTGAAAGCTAGCAAAGAGGAACGCTTGTCCTTTTAATTCTTCTTATAACACCTCCATTGACAAGGAAAGAAGACCGGGTTGTTAATGTATTGCTTCTTGACCTAATCTCATGAGTTATCACCAAAAGGGCTCATTTAACTTTACAACAATTTAAGATCATGCAAAACTACAATTCCTGAATCTCTAATGCCACAGCAGTTTTTGGACTAATAAAACAGAGAACTACCATAGTTTTCAAGCAGCTCAACATTTGTGAAAACAAGAACCTACATCATTACAGAGGAAGGAATACCTCAGGAAATCATCACATTGGCTTCATCTTCCTCAGCATTATCAAATTCACTGAACATGTACTGACTTTGGTACTCCATCAAGTACTGCGTTGATCTCTTCACATCCAAAAAGAGATTGTAGACTCGCGTGATGTCCTCCAACTCCACAATTTTCCCCTTCCTCTTTTGGCATGCTAAAGCAGCAGCCGTAATGAGATGGATAGCATACCTCAAGGATGTATCCACTCCAATCTTTGTCAACAAGAGTTTTGCCTCTTCAGACATTTCAACATCCTCCTCTTGGCACCTAATGTCTATAATCTTGCGAATTTCATCTTCAGTATAGGGCTGAGTAGTAATGATGAGAAGACGGTCCAGAAGGTCAATGGGAATTCCATGCGGGGATTTGTAGTTTGTGCCTCGAATTGTGGTGATCCCTCTGTTAGTAGCAACAACCAATATAGGAGCCATCTCATTCTCTAGAGCACGATTTAAGAAGGAGAAGCACTCTATGTCAAGCATGTGCACTTCATCAATGAAGAGAACTCCTGGCACTATCTCAGCTTTTCCTTCCTCCCTCCACTCTGCCACTTTGGTGTCTATCTGCTCCCTCACTTCTGCACGGATTTCACCAGTATCACCAGTAAACAGAGCCAGAAATCCTTGTGTCCTGAAATTAAGAGAGATATTCTGAGAGATTATGGAAATAAAAGATGATTTAATGGACACAAAGCCTTATTATACAGGAAATGAGTAGCAAAGAAGAATTTTTCTAGTGAAAATTAGTTGAACTACTGCCTGAAATCCTAGACCATAGTTAAATTACTGCCTGTAATCCTAGAAGTATGAAAAACAAGCTGAACTATAAAGTTGGATCAAACATCAACGTATGGTGAACTAAAAGTAGTCCATAGCCTGGGTAGAGACTTCAACGTATTTTTCTGTGTCCATATGCAAAACCGCTCCACGAAATTCACCTTAGTTGCCACACAATGCATTACCTTACTTTCAATAATAAATGGGTAGAGACCACCCAAATTACATTGCTTGATCGGACTGTGATTGAACTAAAAGTAGTTCACCATCGGCCACATGCTCTAATCTAGGAAATGTTAGCATCTGAACGACCAGGCAACAAGTAAGAAAAGCTCCTCAGCTCAGTTAAAGATAACTCTGAAGCAACTCATCTTGGGGCAGAACTTCAGCTCCCAAATACAAATCTAAGGAGAGAAAATCAATAAGAATATGAAACAAATCTGCAGCAACTAATTAGGGAAAGATTGAACGGAAATATGAAAAGAAGATTGTAATACTTTCAGCAACACGGTCAAAAGGACCATAAACTAGGAAACAAAAAAAAGCAGATGAAAGCCAATACCTGAAAGCCAAACCACTATTTTAGAGATGTACAATGGGATCGTTAAGCACCAAAGAAGTGGAACTACAAGACGACTAGATATTATCCTATCAGCGACAAGACACCATTTTGACGAACTCCACAGGTTCCATCTCATACACTTGAAAGTGCGTCTAGGAATTTCTAGACAATAAAAGCCCTACGTAATAGATACATAACAACAAGACAATCCTGAATTGCCCATCATGAAACAAGCTACTTCTGAAAACTAATATCCTTAATTGCAATGCTTAAAACTATCCATAAACAACATGAAAGCAGTGAGTTCTTTCAATACCTGCTATTGATAACATCAATCTCGTGGAGAGTGACACAATGCACCACCTCCTTTCGTTTCTGTAACTCGCCATCTGGGCATTGCACGAACTTCGTCTGCGGACCCATTGCATCATAGTCCCTCGACCGCGAGAATGACCTCCCAAGCTTCGTGATCTTCCCCGACGCCTTATCAATCGCGATAACATCCCCACTCTGGACCTTCTCCTTCCCCAGCGCCTCGATCATCTTCGCCCCCAGGTCGTACACCGTCTCCATCTCTGTTGTCTTCAGGGTCAACTTCCCGGTCTTCGAAGCTGCCCCCGCCACCGCAGGGCGGTCAATTTGGACCTCAACAACCTCGCCTTCAATCACTTCAGCTTCCTCTTTGATTCTCACCCCGATTGACTTCCGAAACGCCTGCATAAGGGCCTCGGTCTTGGACATCTCGAGAGAGAAGAGCTCGCTGCCCGCGAGCATCGCGAAGGGGGTCTCGAGGCCGAGGGACTTGGCCATGCCCATGGCGATGGCGGTCTTGCCGGTGCCAGGTTGGCCAGCGAGGAGCACGGCGCGGCCGGCGATCTTGCCGTCCTTGATCATCTGGAGGATGACGCCGGCGGCTTTGCGGGCTGCGGTCTGGCCGACCATGCCCTCGGAGACGGCGCGGGCCTCAAGGGAGGAGTCGAGTCCGAGGCCACGGATGTGAGAATGGGCGCCTATGCGCTCAATTCGGGTCAGGTCCCGGGTTTCTGAGAGCTTCAGCTGCTCCATGGCGAGAGAGAGAGAGAGAGAGAGAGAGAGAGAGAGCGAGGGCAGTTCTCCACGAGAAGGGTTTAGGGTTTTGAGAGGGAAAGGAGAGTTGGGGAGCTCCGAGGACGATGACTCTCTTTCAAAATTTTGGGGAAAAATAGGTCTGCTTCCCTAAAAATCTCACATTTAAATTTAGTCCTAAATTTACTTTGGATTTTCAATTTCACTCTAATCCCAAAATCTCCTTTGTTAATCCTCCCTTTAAAATCAATATTAGCTCTTTGACGTAATAGTTTCACGTCAGCAAAATTCGTCCACCTTCTTTGCTTTGAAGATTGGGAGAAGTTGAAAGCAACTGGTGCTTGTTTCTTGGCTTCTTCGATCTTTATTCGTTTCCCTCAAAGGAATCGATCGCGAAGAAGAGGAATTCCTCTATGAATCGTCTGAGTAGTGGACTCCAAGCTCTCGCCCTCTTCTCACATAGACTCATGCTCCGTTGCTTGATGAGGGGTGAGCAATGGTCTAAAATCGACCCTGGACCGACTCTGGACCGGCCTGACTCGACTAGTCCTGGTCGGGTTTTTAAGACTATTGAGTCGATTCTAGATTTTGAAATCTCTAACTTGATACTGTACGAGTTGGTCATTGATCCTGGAATTTTGGGTTGGTCAAACCCGAACTAACCCAACATATACATAGTATATATAAATCTACCATTTTTCTCAAGCCCATGAGAGAAGTCCAAGAGCAACTTCAGCCTTCTTACTCCCGTCGAGCCCATGACCTAGAGTAGAAGTCTCTCTTCTTGCCAACCCCACAACTTAGGAATAGCTAAGGGTATCTCTTCTTGCCAAGCCTCAGAGTAGTCTTCTATTCATCAACAGTTTCACATTCCTCTGAAAAAAGCCGGCAAAGCCTAAATTTGAGGACCACCCCGTCGCCCTCGCTTCTCCATCACCCTCTCTCGCCACCCCTCTTGCCGCTCGCCACCCTCCATCACCCTAATTGGAGGGTATGGGTAATGCTTGATTACAAGTTTTTTTAAATCGAGGAACATAGTTTAGATCTTCATATCCTTTGGGTTAAATGTTGCTTGCTCATCCTCGTGGACTGGTTTGCTTGTCCCTAGAAAATTATTTGCTTCTTGTGCATGCATGCGTCTGTGTTTTTTGTTTGGTTTGGTGACACCCTGCGTAGTACTCAATTCGGGTCTCTTTTTTAGTTGATCGTTGGATCGATTCTTCGTCCGAGATGCAGTTGAATTTGTGCCTAAGTCGTTGAGTTGAGTGTATGTATCTGCGTTGATCTTTGCTGTTCGCGTGTGCTCCTGGTTTATAGAGCGATGATGAAGCTGTAATTGCTCCGATTTAAATTTAATTACGGCGTGGCTGTCGACTGTTGTCGGCCGGCTATAATGCCTAAATCGTTTACCCACCTAGCAACTCTAGCCCCAAAGAGCCAGAAAGATTGGGCCGGTGGGACCAAGCCCAAAACAAGTTTGAAATTATTAGGTTGGCCCATTAGGGCCCCGAGGCTTGGAAGAAAATTTGTCATCTGTTTATTATTTTTGTACCCACATCGACGACGAATTTACAAATAGAAACGCGATATGTGTTCTGACATTGCCCATTTAACTTTTTGGCTGCAAATACAGAACTCTGACGTCCAAATTAAGCTGAGTTTTAAAAAATTACATAGACTATTTTGATCTAAGACTTCGTTCTTTTTACGGAATATATATAATTTTTTACCATGAAATCATTTTCTGGAGAAATGATAATATTTTACAATGTTCATTTGTTTGAGGCGCTAGCTTGTCGGCCTCGAGTAAGGTCTAGACACGCTATTAGAGGTCGCAATATTTAAAGGTAAACGAAGAACATGAAAAATGTTTTCCCCTTTCAAAAAAGGGAAAAATATTTTCCCCACTTTTGAAGATGTTTTTTTTCACATTGGTGGAAAATATTTTTATTGACTATTTTATTTTCCGTGAAACGAACACCAAAAAATTTTGAATATATTTCCCTAGAAGTTATTTTCCTTGAAACGAATGGAGCCTAAAGTAAGATAGTTTTGAACCACTAACAAAAGTAAGGGCGCATTTGGTAACCATTCTCGTCCCAGAAACAATTTTTTTTAGAATGAGTTTTTTTGAAAAATGGTTCTCGGATGAGTTTTTGGGAAGATAAACGTATTTTGTAATTGAACAAATTTTTTGTCTTTGGAATAGAAAAAGAACAAAAATTCGTTTGGTAATTGCATAAAATTTCTCATCTCAATACTAGAAAAATAAAAAAAAATGCGATCATTGGCGACCGGCGGCGATGACCTATGATGGCGGCGATCGGCAACCGGCGATCAGCGGGCGGCGGGTGGCGACGGTGGCCGATGACCTGTGGCGGAGGCAAACGGCGAACGGTGGCGGCAACAAAAGATAAAAATAAAATATAAAAAAATTAGCTTATTAATTGGTACTGTTCATTCTCGTCCCAGAAATAGAAAACAAAAAAAAATTGTTCTCATTTCTCGTCCCAAAACCCATTCCCATCCATTTTTTCATCCTAGAAACAGAATGAGAATGAGAAATCGCCAAACAGGTTTCCCGTCCCAAACTCGTCTGAGGATGGGAAACTGAGAATGAGAATGGTTACTAAACGCGTCCTAAATAAATCAACACTGATGTTATCCTCTTTTTTTTTTTTTTTTGTAAATTTGAGGTAAAACGGAAAGGAAATTAACAGGCAAGTTTTAAAAGATGTAATTTTGATCCCGAGCAAGCAGATTTATCCTTAAAAGAGCTCGTCTTTTCAATTTGAAATTGCTTGCGAAAATACTTGTGATATTAACTCTACAGAAAATATATATAAATGTAAGCCGTTCTAAACTTTTTCTCCATCATTCAATAATTTTTAAGGTTTATTTTGATTTAAATGATCCATGAACTAATTGGACATTGTGCCGATTTCGTTAGACAATAATCAGATAGTCACATTCTTTAATTTATTTTTTCACTAGTGTACAATGCCAACCTCACCGGTTTTTAAAAGTAATGTGATGGTGCGGTGGACTTCTAGGTAGCATCTACATCGAAATGAACATAAGACTATGATTTCTTTCTCCTACACATTTAACTAATCCTCTATTATTTTATGAAGAACTTTGAGAATAACAACGCTAAGATATGTTTCTCCCAAGAAAGAGAGCACATGCCAAAAGTCAGAATACGATACCAACATCAGTTTCAACAGATTGTTCAACTTAGCTATTGTCTTTCATTTGACAGCAGGAAGACCAAGTTGAAGAATTTTGAAGATTACGAGAAGGCAACTGAACCCAAATAAAAATTCAAATATATAATGGATTATCATGGCATAGAAGAATTAATGAAAACAATCATGACTGTAACATCACGTGAGCATCCAATACCACTTGTGCTATAAGATAGCATCGTCTCTCACTTGTATCCCTCAGAACTTACAATCGTGCTTTACTTCACGATGAGTATATCACAGTCATTTGCAATCTTTAAATATCTTGTAATCGTTTATATTATCTTGTGATCATTTGTATTTCGATCACCATCTCTATATATACATATTTCATATTTCACGTTATTAATTTTCATTTTCAATCACGTTGAACATGAAGTTCCTGTAGAGTTCAAATGCTGCCCGGAGTCAACGTGGAACTTGGGCGAGATGGTGTCTTAAGAAGTGAAGCGTGCAGCAGAATTCCTCACAAGTGGCCAAAAGATCCGCCATAAAATATGAAGAGAAACTATGAGGACTCACCAATTTCAGTCTGGTCGCTAAAACACAGTATTCCATAGTTACATATGTAGCGCCGTCACCCTAGCATGGCGGGTGTTGGTACGACACCGTAAGGGCATAATACGATATCACAGTTCGCCTTCATCGCATCCTCTCAGCAATTTCATAGCCTCACCTCCAAAACAATGGCTTGGTTAGGGACTCTTAGGGAGACAATATAAGAGATTTCGCCGGTTTTCTTTTTAGCGGTGGCACATGTTTTCCACGACTATTTGGAAGAATACCTGGTGCCACAAGAATGCTTGCCTCTAGGTCCCTTCTTCACATGCTATTTCTCCGTTTTGAGAGCAGAATGCGCTGCGTTACTGAACTTAATGGCAACTCTCACATTAACCTTTGCATATGCTGTCCAATTCATGCTCAAAACGCCAGATAAGCATCTCGCATGAGACGTACTAGTCACCTCAATTACGGCTCAGATAATTTCAACCTGTCTCTTGCTAGCTTTCTTGCTGCACGCCTGTGCTTGAGTCTCTTCTGGTTGTTAAAGGCAGCCGACTCCCCTGCAAAAAAAAAGAAACTTTCACAAATTCAAACTACAGTGCATCACAATTTGTATCAATTCTTGGTTGGTCCAAGTAACTGTGCAGGTCCCTACATATCCAAAAAAGAGAACGCCCTATAATTCCTCCTAGAATCAAGGAATTGAAGAGGGATATATAAATTATATACCGAGAAACTGTTGCATAACCCAGAAATTTTCACTACTACACTGTGAACTACAATCTCAAAGTAATAATCTATTTGACCAAGTCAGATAAGGATTCTGTTCACCACAATAACTGTAGCTGACTGAAAATTGGGTAAACTACTTCCCTAGATGTGATCAATGGATTGATTCATGCAAGTCCACTGAATAGTGCGCATAAAGCTTGATAGTCACAGAGCTTGACTGTTGCAAGCTGCTCTGGTTTTCTTCACTGACAATCCTATTTTTTAGCTGGAAATATTGCATTTTGGTCAAATGATGCAAAAGTATTAGCACTAAATAACTCAGTTGTCTAGCAGTGACTAAAAAGTTCTGATCTTTAACTAGTGCTTTTCAATTTTTTTGAATAGGCAATATGAGCAGCCCTGTCTTTAGCTTTTGATTGTAGTGTGTTCCTTAGATGCCTACCTTTTGTACTACGCAAAAGAGTCAGACAAAGAAACTATGATCTTGATCATGCCAATAACCTAGGAAGAAATTTTGCAACAAACTGAAGGAACATGAAATGAAGAACTTTAGGACCCTGTCTGTTCATGAATATGTTTCGATTTTCCTTTTCAGTGAGAATAAAAATGAAAGCAATTTTCTGGTTCGTGATAAAAATTTTATTAGCAAAAGGATTTTGAAACCTGTTTAGTTGTGTTTCTGTAAAGGTTAAGAAGTATGTTTCATGCAAAATAATCACTATGTTATCATCTGATCTGAGAATTTTGAAAACTTTCTTTTTGTTTCAGTTTTGTACTTCAAGACAGAGAGAGCATATTTCCTTATTTATACTCTGGAACAATTTTCAGCATGTCACCAAACATGTTTTCAAGTTGTTTGATGAAAATGGAAATCCAAAGCATTTCTTATGAGAAACATACCCTAATGCTAAAAGATGTAAAAGTAATTATAAAAAGAATAACAACAACAATAATAACAGTAAAAACAAATCACTAGCTCCCACAGAGTTTTGACTCCCTGGGATTTCCAAAGTGGAATTTGGTTTTTCCAGACTCTTGTTGGATTCTGTCTACTGTCCTATTGATCACACCTAGATCGTCTTCTCAAATTCAAGAAACTCTCTGGTTGTCTGTCATGTTGGCTATTCAAATTAATAGCTAGTTCCTACTGTTGTTGAACTCGCATGAAGTGCGTTATCCGCCATAAAGCAAGCACTTTGATTTAGAATTCAGCAAAAAAACTAGCACCCATGTTTCTACTTAATCCCTGGCAATCTCTGGCCTCCAATTAATCAAAATCTAAACATGATCAGCTAAACCAACCAATCGTCTCTGATTTTTGCCAAGAACATCTAACCCTTCATCTCATTCTAATTAACTATATATAACCAGAGGACATGATCAGCTAAAAACCGACCTCTCATTTTCGCCAAGAAAATCTAGCTCTTCTTTAATTCTAATGAACATAACATAACCAAAGGAAAACAAAAGGACTTTGATAAGGAAGAAGTACCAATACCATGCTCGTGATGCACATCGTCAGATCCCAGCTCGGCATTTCTCCGAACATGTGGCGGCTCCTCCTCTTCCACGCCCCCATGATGATCCTCTTCCGTGCTGCATCCGCCACTGCCGCTCGAAGGCAACAATGGCCCAACGATTTTCCGGCGGCGGGCGATATCCTCTTTCAGTTTCTTCTTGCGAATCCTCTTCCTCTGAGCTCTGCTCAGTTTCTGCTCCCCACGCTCGCCTTCGCTGTCATCAGGATCAACATCACGTGCCGAGGAACCAATGACTTCGTCCCCCATCTCATCTGCGGTTCAAGAAACATCAAACACCATCGAACAATAGCTCAACTCCATGATTTAGCACGTATGGACCGAATACATCAGAATCTGGCATGAGCGCTAGTCTTCCAACCTGGAAATCGATCCCCTCGAAGTCCTCCGGGGGCAATGTCTCGCGCCCCATCTCCATCCTCTGTCTGTCATTGCAGATTCAACATGAGAGAGAGAGAGAGAGAGAGAGAGAGAGAGAGAGAGAGGTTGTACCTGAGGACTAGGAGGAGAAGGTGGGGGAGGGTAAAGCATGTTGAGGACGGCTTCGTGGAACTTGCGCTTCTTCTCTTCCCGGCGCATGATGCTTCCTTCCTTGTTTACAGTGTGCAGAAACTGAAATCTGATTTGTATGCCGATGGATTAAACTTCCATGGATTTGCTCATTTGTCTCTCGACTTGCCAAAAACCAAATTTAGAAATATTTTATACAAGATGATTATTTATAAGGTAAACACCACCAAAAATTCTAAACTATACCTTTTGTGATATATTAACCTTAAATTATTTTTTGTGACCCTCGCCCAGTGGCTGGGGAGCTCCGGCGGTCCTTGCCGGCCTCAGTTCACCGAAAAAAGTGAATTTTTAGAAAAAAATAAAGAAAAGAAAAAAAAACATATCATAGAGATATAAGTTCATTGTTTTTAATGTCACGAGAAAAAAGTTTAGGATAAATGTGTCACAATAAGATAAGTAGAGAGTTTTTGTTGTATTTCCCCTTATTTATATCATTGGAAATTATTAATCAGTAGAAAATATTATTATCATCGATAACAATTTATTTTTAAATATTTTGATGAAAATATTTTTATTCATTCACTTTATAAATAGTATATATAATTTTATTTTATTTTAAATCATTTAATTTTTCGTATAACAACTAAAATATGAAAATAATGCTTTCATTTCTTTAAGTAAGCCAGTGGCATGATCCTAATTAAGTGACTGTCCAACGAAAACTTAGCACAATTAGTTGCCATTCCATCCGTTTAAATCTAACTTTCTACCTACAATAATTGACCCTTATAATAATTAGTTTATAAGTCAGAAAGAATATAATGTCTCTACCACTGAATAAATTCCTAGGTGAGAAAGCTGGACTGAATCAATCCTACTCCATAAAATTTGAGCCGATATTGCGTTCAATTATTGACTCAGTACATGTAAGATCAATTCATAATTAGCCTTTACGGCATTCGTAACCATAACTATAGGTTAATATGATGATCGTGTCGCCATGATATATCCATTCACACACGTTTAGACAAGTCTGGCGGCCCACAGGGCCCATCCAGGGATGCCCATAAAATGGGCCCGTCTTGTTATTTCAGGCCTACTGGCCTGGCCTGGCAACAAAATTTCAAGGTTAGTCCATGGTTGGACTGGGCTTAGGCCGAGGGCTTAGAGGCCCAAGCCGCTCATAGATTTAAGGTCTTTTTAGAGTGTACATTATTTTGTGACTTGTTACAAATCTGATAACGTACGCACTTTGAATATTTTTTCAAATGCAAAATACTCGGAACCTTTACAAAGTGGACATATATGGACGTGCAGATTTATATATGATTCCCTCATAATTACTTTTTTTTTTAATTTCCATAATATTTGAATTCCATGGACAAGTGTTAACTTTTCAAGAAGTGGACACAAGTAAACCCTTATTAAAAGCTATAAATATAAAATATATACATTATAACTTTTTGGCCTTCTTATGTATAATTTGCAAACAATATAAGAAAAAACTTGGTTAAAACTCATTTATAAGGGATGTATAACCCATCTAAAATAAAATACCATAAAATTTAGTGATTGTTTTCTATTTATTCTCCTAATTATTGATATTTTTAACTGGAGATGATTTCCATTGGGTTCGCTTGCCCGCTGGTGTGAGGGTAATTGTTAAGGAAGGTCCTTGAGTTTAGGCCTAGGGTTGTGCCTACACAAGGCCCGCAAAGTTTGGGCACGGCCTCAAGCACACCCGGCGATCAGAGCTAGTTGAAACACGTTTGTACTGATTATAGGTAAGAGTTCATATTTCAAGATGTTGGGTGGGTTTGGTTGGGCATTTGTAAGGGGTTTTGGGTAAATGGGAATGCTGAAAGCCCAAAACCCCTTAGGAGAATGCAAAATGCGTTTATGGGCTTTGAGTTGAATTAGCGTTGGGCAAAACTTGAATTTGGAGTGGGCTTTCAATCAATTTTTTTAAAGAATAGGGCAAACGGAGAAATTGTTTGGCGAAGTCCAGCCAGCGACCTTAGTCGCCAGGTCGCCAGACCGTGCGACCTCAGCAGCAAACTCAGCCGCTGAGGTTGGAGATGATGAAGAACATGTGGAGACGCTAGCTCAAAAGATGAACAGGTTGGAGGAGATGAACAATGTCAGGGAAAATTTAGACTTTTGATAAAATTTTGAGAGCAAAATGGGTAACTAACAAAAATTCATTAAACCTTACTTCAGCATTCCGAAAAATGTTGAAAGCCCAAAACTCCTTCAACCAGCATTGGGCTTTCAGCATTTCAAATGCTGATATTTGGACAAATGAGCATTTGAAAGTTGAACCAAACACCTAATATTTAGCCAAAGGAGCTTTGAAGGCTGAATGGGTTTTTCAAATGCCCAACCAAACACAATCAAGCCATGCTTCGAAATTTTCCTAATGAACTTGTTGTGTTTGGGTTTCAAGCAGGCAACATGGTTGGTAAAAGTATCGAATTCACGTTAGATCTACATTTATCACGACACAATACGACTATAGAACAGCACGATTGCAACTTACAACGCGAAAACACGAATTATCATTTCTATATCTGATATTGCATGTGGACTCTTCAGCACTGATGAAGCCGGGTCCAAAATTTGTGGCGGTGCAAGTTCGTGCAATCTCTGTAGTGATGGTCACTTGCTACTTGACCTCAGGCACAATGATTCTCCAAGTTTTTATCGCCATAGATCCAAACACGAGCAGATGAATCCCCGCCGTTATGGTCTTGTGCTCTACCCGCGTTTTTTATTCACGACGATCTTTAGTTCATGTACTTAGCTACAGTGGCTCTTGCTGAATCCATCTTGTGTACATTGCAAAGCACTCCTCGGGCAGGTACTCTGGAGCCGTATGACCTCCTCCCTGCAAATGCCATTTCTTCACATTCCATTGCACCTTCTTCCAACTTTGGCAAATGGCGAATTTCGGGTTTGTAGATGCTCACCTTCACCGTCGCGAAAGTGAAACCGTTCGAGTATTCCCTTGTGTATCTGCTCGAGTGGTATAAACAACACCAGTGAGGAAGACGTAAAGAAAATGCTGGTTAAATGTCTAGAACCATCTGAGAATATGTGCTTATTCAGAATGTACCCTGCAACTTGATCGCTGACCATCCACGGCCGCCAGTCATCCACGATGGATAGATTAAGAGTTTTGATCCAGGACTGTGTACCCAGGTACGGGACTACCATGTCATGATCTCCACTGGAGAATATAGACACTCACTAGGTCAGAACACGTGAGAAAAGAATCAGGATCTTGCTTGGTTGTTCTGAGTCTCCGTCGCCTTCTCGATTAAACACACTAAACCGACACGCTCGAACCTTTTCAGTTCCCTCGTCTTTACCTATCTATAGCTCGTTTTGTTGTCTGAATAAAACGTCATTTTGAAAAAAGATGGTACGGCTGAAGTTATACCAAGAAAAAAGGAAAGAGCGTGGGACAAAGAAACCTGTATATTAGGGCGCGGCATCCCCTGCTATTCAAATATAGGTGATGGCTCACAGTGCTGCGGACATCGTGGGCGTAAGCTAAGCTTCTGTTGCATCTCACCCATGACCTTAATATACCCTGACCATTGCCGCAAAATGCAGTAGTTACCAGTAAGGTCATTGCTCGACATCCTTTTTCTGAAGTAAATGGCGTCTCGTACCTGTCTAATGTGAAGGGCCTCTTGAACAGCTGGATCGTTTGCCCAAACGTCGCATAACAGGTCAAAATATTCCTGTTCTAAGGATGAAAGTATTGCCATAATAAGTATACTTTACATTATGGAGCAAGCTTAAGGCTTAAGTAATTACCCTACAGTTGAATGCGGGGATTTCTACGGGTGCCCGCCAAGTATCTTCAATTCTCTCTGCCATGTATCTTCGACTTTCAAGAAGTTCGTGTGATGGCTTATAGATATCGCATTTTGGCTCAAGAATGTGTCCCTTATTTACTCTACTAGTGCACTGCATGAACCAAGAAAGTCGAAAGCAACCCTCATTCAGTAACAATAAAGCAACCTAGGAATATCAAGCTCATAGTTAAAAGGAAAGATCAGTAGTCCTCACTTCTGAGATGGTTTGAAGGTCCTTCGCACACTTGTGATGAGTTCGGTTGAATCGGACATATTCTCCTTGACAGTTCCTTTTAGCTGACTGACATGCAAATATTAGAAAAACAAAGATGATTCTTAACAATTTATGGGAAGCACAAAGGGGAGCAACTACGGTGAAAGAGGATCACCTCGTAAAGCTCTTTCGGTATCAGCGCTTTATGGTACGCGAAGGGAATTCTTGAACCTTCGTCGAATACTGAGTCTGTCACGGGATTTCCTAGCAGATAACCCTGAAACAGGTTAAGGGCCTCCACAAAATTAATATAAGCCCCGGTAGAGACAGATACAACGAAATTTAACCAAGTGACTCAATACTTGAAGTGCTAGATACTTAATTTTACTTTGAGATTTATCAGAGGTCTCTGCAAAATGCTGTTGCTGGCTGCATTATTTAACCAGAAGATGTCATTAGCGTTAAAATACAAAAAGAACAATGATACAAATGGTCATGAAACTTTTAATTTGTTCACCGTACTCCATGAAACTCCTTGAATTTCTATGTTATTTAATGTGATCCTTGGACTTTTGCCACGTAGTCAATTTGGTTCCTGAACTATTTAAATATATTCAATATTGTTCCTGAACTTAAATTAATCATATGCCATTATTGAACATGTTCATATAATTCAAAGACTATATTGAACACATGTCAAAATTTTAGGGATCGTATTGAACAAATTAAAAGTTCATGGATCATATCATATATTGAGCTAAAAGTTTACGAATCTCATTGAATAAATTAAAAATTTAAAGATCAAATTGTATATTGGCCCAAAGTTTAAAGATAATTTGTGTCATTATTCTATAAAAATAATGAAAAGGAGCAGGATACAGTTAAGGCGATGAAAATGAAGTATACCTTCTAATATTTCTCGAGTAATTAATGGAATGATGTTGCCTGAATAAGAGTCGCCGACGAAATATACGTCGTTTTCAATGAAACTCGGATGACTGAGCAACCACTGCCACATGCCAAAAATATAATGAAAACCAATCATTTGCCAATACTTTACTTACAAATTCAATTTAATCTACCATCAATGAAACTTCACCTTATGTGATTACAATGTTCCCAGCCCAAATATCACAAATTACCTCTCAACCATTTAACTATGCCCGACATCAGCCTCAGAATGTGGTAAAGTATAGGGGCTGTTTTACCTTTTCCAGAAAAGTACGACACTGGTGAGCATGAACTTTGTCTCCAGTATGGTAACCTTCTGCGATCGTTGAATAAGAGAAACCCGTGCCAACAGGTGCGTCTAGAAAGATTATGCTGGAGACCTGTAATTTTGTTGCAGGCACAAGTGAAACATGAAAAAGAAACTTCAAAAAGAACCCAATTTGCACAAACTAAAGAAAATTATGAGGCAAAGGACATTAAAAGTGTCAAAAATTATGTATGACTTTCACTTTAATGCCAAAAATTTTCGTCAACTCACTTAAGTATTAAATTGGAGAAAAAAAATTATAACTTAAGCACCATTTGTGAAAAATTCCAGCCAAAATAAGTATGTGACGCTTATAGTTAAAAGTTTAATGTGATGTGAAATCTTTCTTTTAAGAAAGAGATCAGTCCATGTTGAGCATGAGATTATGGAGGGTTCTTCGTCTTCTCCCCCTCCTTCACCCTCCACACCAAGTACTGCCATCCTCTTCACTTAAAGAAATTGCTTCATTTCACTTTAGCCACCGTGAGATCGTCGTCTTTGCCATTCTCAGCAGCGTCCATATTGTGATTTGTCAAGCTCTATTTTCCCAGTTCTTTGCTCACCGCATGTTTCATAGAATGCCTAAATTGAACTCATACAGATTTGTCTCCTGCTCCCATCAATATCGAAGCCAAAATGAAACCCTACAATAGATATCCTCAAACAAGAGCTACTCAAGAAGCGTCAAACCCCCACCAAAGAAACCGGTGGCTGGCGCATCTTCTAGCACTCTGAGAATGAGTAGAAACAAATCCAGAAGCTTGTTCACAAGCAAGAGAAGCACGAGCTCAAGGCAAATCCCACCGCCAATCCTCGTCCTCCGACACCGCCTCCAAATCCCTCCTCCTCCATCTGCATTGGAGCAAATCCGATGATGTTTTGATTCGGGGTTGTGGTCGATTTCGGGTTTCAGTTTGTGGTTGTAGTAGATTTAAGATTTTCAAATTAGGACAAAACACATAAAGTACATCGGTTTGGGCTACAAATGTTAATTGAGCACACTAGTAAGCTATGTCAGGCGGAGAATTTAATAAAAAGAAGATCACCTCGGAAAACTGACGATCAAGATAGGAATTGATACTTAAATAATTTGAAAAAAACTTTTAATACTCAAGAAATACAACTTTCAACATTCTCCCGAAAATTATTCCTCAGAAATTTTGCGATCCAAGATTTCAACAGACCTTGGTCCAAGAGAAAGGATTCAGAATTAAGGATGGTAATCTGCCGTCATACTTGGTCTTGTTAAAACGTAGAGGACCTAATCCAGAACAAACCAGACGTCAAATTGGCTGATGCGAGGCCATTTCACATTCACTTGAGAAGAAGATGTGCAGAAAACTGACAATATTTGGTATCAATCCACAAAACTCATTTGGGCCATCCGGGAATTGATAAACATGCGGCAGCAAATATAGCTTGCTTAATTTCTCTCAAAATTGTCTGACGCATCGAAATATCGTGTGCAAGGAGAGTCGGGTTTTCTGCAAGTTGCGCAGTACTAGGTGGATCGCGATGATGTTTAGGTACAAAATCTAGATGTTAACCTCTTCCTAAAAGACTTGAAATGTTAATGAAGTATCGATCACCTATCTCATAAATGAGTCCGGAGAGAGCAGAGCAACCGGGGCCGCCAGTGAGCCAGAGCACCAGAGGATCATCTTGTGAGTTGCCTTCTGATGGGATGAAGTAGTAGAAGAGTTGCACGTCATCTTTCTCATCCACTCCTATGTATCTACAACCATGAAAAGTAACAGGAGTTTCATTGTAGTCGCGGAAAAAACACGAGAAACGCTGAACTTGGGAAGATTGACTTGAAGTGAGTGATGCGTCTGCTATTGTTGGTGAATGAGGCTTACTTGTTTCATTGGTCCACTTGCAAACTAATATGTCAACCAGATTTTTGCTCCTACAGTTAGGCAATAGGATTCTTGCTTTGACAGGAACCTCTTCACCAATTTATGTTGCAAAGGACCATGTCTAGGGTAGCTGTATCCCAGATTACCCAACTTTACTTACCAAACGACTTATTTGAAATTAACCCGACTTGCCAGGTTTCCCCCATTCTTAAACTTCATCGCATTTGACCTAAGTTGATACATATAGATGACAAATGCGGATCCTTTCTTTGTAACTGAGAAGCACAACAGCAAAGATCTGAATCATTTATGCAAATAGCCTTTAGTTCAGAGCAATTTACACACAGTGAGACTTAGATAAGGGATATCTAATTTTTGAGACAGAATTTTGCCACAACCTAAATCAGCTATTGCCAACTTTGGGAGCTACGACAAAAGCAAACTACCGCCCCGCTCATGTCATGTCACGTAACTCATAGAATCCACTGGATCGATTTGATCATCTAATTATAGATTGTAACTGCATAACCTGAGCATTGCTCACCCCGTTTCTAGTTTGAACGGAAGAGGTCCGAACCCGGGCAGAGACTCGACGGCCGAGGCGGGGATTCCAGAGGAGAGTAGGAGCCGATCAAGAAAGATTACGGAAACCCACAGCCACTTGAAAAATCCACTCTGAAGCATGGTTGTCATTTGTAATGTGCTTTTCTTCTTCTCGATCGATCTGTGCGTGCCTATTATGCATGATTCCGCTGGAGAGTTCGTGAATAAGAAGGGGCAAGGAAAGGACAGATCTTGCATGCTCTGAAGCGGTGCTTGTCCATGTCCCCACGGGTAAGCCCCGCATGGCATACGACTGCAGAGTCTGCCCAAAGGGCGTGGTTTCAGTGTCCTTCGTCTCATACGCATGTTCAGCAGCTATGTCGAAGCTGACAGCTCGATTGGTGTCTATTGGGTTTGGCAATGTCTCGTGCATGGAAAGTAACAATGAAGTAGATATGTCTGGGTTGTGAGATGACTGCCTTAAAAGAAATGCAAGTGATCGGTGGTGGGTTAAGAGTTGCCAAAAGAAAAGAAAAGCTAAGAAAAAAGAAAAAATCATTTAAAATTCGAAATATTATTAAAAATATTT
This sequence comes from Melaleuca alternifolia, assembly GCA_019926035.1. Taxonomy (NCBI): domain Eukaryota; kingdom Viridiplantae; phylum Streptophyta; class Magnoliopsida; order Myrtales; family Myrtaceae; genus Melaleuca; species Melaleuca alternifolia. Next base: position 2,756,665 of record JAGKPW010000048.1, read on the forward strand.
ATGTCATGTAAGATGGTAAAACGTTAATGTCAGTTATTTTCAATCAAAATTGACCGGATATATTAAATTGACACAAACAAAAAAGGTTCAGAACTCAATTAGTAAAACCAAAAAGTTCAGAAACTGAAATAGCAGTCTTACATGAGGCGAGTAGCGCTAACATGACATGTCCCAAGTGGCACGTCTTAGGTGGCACAGCTGACGTTGGTCACCGCTCCCTAGTTACAAAAATTTCAGCATCAACGCTCACCATACCGTGTAGTATGGACGCGTAAAATTAGTCGCATGAATTAATTGATGTAAATGAAAAATGTTTAAAACTCAATTAATAAAGAAAAAGGCTTAGGATTGGATTGATATACTTACAATAAGTTTGTGATTTTTTAAATAATTCTCTCGTAAAAATCAGACATCATAATTAACGAAAAAGCATATGTTATCCTGATGGTCACACTTAATTAAAAGCAACCAGAAAGCAGAACTGAGTTCCTTCCTGGTAAATTATAAGAAGCGCTAGCAAATCTCGTGTAGATAGTAAAGTACAAAATGACTGGCGACTTGTTTGTCAAGTCAATTATGAGTAACTTACTAATGAAATAATCAATTATATAAAAAATCTAACTGTGAGATATCGCTTTTACAATTCCAAAATCTAGCATTGAATAGTAGATTATAGGAAAATTATCAAAAAATGTCTTAAAAAATGTATTAAACATACTACGATTGTGCAAATTTAGTTATCAAATTTTTTTGGCCAATTGAGTCCTAAATATTTATATCGACCAATTCAGTCCATCTATTCAATTTTATTTGAAAACCGCTGATATGGATGCCAACTGTCCATATGACATAGTTGGCGCTGATGTAGAGAATTTTAATAATTTTTCAAGTTTTACATTTATTCCTTTCTTTCTCTTTTTTCCCCCTTCCCTTCTTCTTCTTCTTCCTCACCCAGTTACTAATGAGGCTTGAGCCCTCGCCAAGGCTACATGATCGAGTTCGACCTTGCTAGATTTGGCAAGGTGAACCCTCACCAGCACTAGTGAGGGCAAGGCAAAGCGATGGCGAGGTTTGTTGACCGACTAGAGCAAGAAGAAGAAGAATGAAAGAAAAAAAAAAGAAAGAGAAAGAAAAGAATAAATAATTCAAAATTACTAAAATATTATGAAGAATTACTCACAATAGGGCTGGTTATGCCACGTAAGACAGCCAATGTCTATGTCGGAGATTTCCTATTAAAATTGATCAGATGAACTGAATTGATAAAAATGCAAAAGGTACAAAACTCAATTGGCAATACAATATATGAGATTGAATTGATATAAATTCGAAATTTACCAATAAAATAATGATTTTACTACCCTCAAATCTAGTACCAAGTAGTACAGTCCCGAGTGCCGTAAGATTTAGCCATTTGATCCATCAAGTATTCAGTGACATACGGTGTGTGTATTTCTACTTCCTCCCGTTTTTCACTCTCCTCAAAGGTGGATTGGAGGATTATTTCACTGGTGAAAAGGTAAGGGTATTGATTGTTCAGGTCGAGTCAGTTGGCTTTCCACAGGACCCTCACTCAAACACAAAGGATGAAGGGTTTACTGAGACCAAACCCGTATAAAAACCCGAACCGGAAACCCGAGTCAATTTCAGTCGGGTTTTCAGGTTTCTTCTCAACGGGCTAATGATGGGAACTCTGCCAGAACCCAACCGAAGTGAGGCGTTTTCACCCCAATAGGTCATAGGAGACAATGATGCTTAGAGAGTTTCCAAAGAGGTAAACGCCTTGAGGCATGCGTTACCCTCGATGTGACGAACAGTGTGTTGTTTACCAACCCACACGCTAATTCTTCGCCAAGAATTGTCCTCGGTCGAGGAAGCTTCAATTGCTGGCGTCTTGCGAGACTCCACAGGGACGACGGTGGACGGATTCGTGAGAAATGTGCGTGCTCCTTCAGCTTTGTTTGCAGAAGCCCAAGGTGTAAGGGAAGCTTTATTGTACCTGCAGGAAAGCTGCTCTATACACGTGAAGGGGAATCTAAATGCTGAGATTGTCACAGATTGTTTTCCACTCGTGGAACTCATCTCAGGCCAACTTAATTGAAGAATGTCAAGCCCTTTTGGCTCAAATGGACGAGTTGAAAGTCTTCCACTGCTCTCGCAATTAAAACAATCCAGCAATTAAAACATATCTCATAACACATCTCTCAAACCATTCCAGAATTCATTTCATAAACCATGTTGACAAATTAGTATGTACAACCTGTCATAATTTCTATCACAAAGAACTTCTCAAACCGTTTGACAGATAACCAACCCATAAACTATTTCAGTAAAAGCTTTGTTATTCCATTTTATGTAACCAAAAGGGTCGTAAGTGTCCGATCTAGATCTATGCAATAAATATGCTCTAAACATCCCCTTTTTTCAGTTTTTAACAAAGTCATATCGTGTATTATCTTTCATAACTCATAACATATCTAATCCCTATCACTTTTCAAGATTTAACTGTATAAATTTATAGAAGATATAAGCACTGCTAACGAGGGTTGCTAAACCAAACAAGGAAATTTATTCAAGTCGACAAATTTTGAAAGCCTACAAATTAAGTCAGAAACGACATGAAAAATCAAGCAATTAACTTTTCTTAACTAAGTTTAGGTTACAAGAAAATCACATAGAGACAAAATGACTCGTACACGTCGATGAAAAGCTCGCCATAGGAGAACATTTGTTGTCATTCGTTGTACCAAGCAGCTCGCATGCTAAATTTGATTGCATTACTACTCTCTCTTCCAAACTCTGAATCAAATGAACTTACTGTCCAAAGAAAGCTATTTCAAAGTACTCAAATACTCTAAATTTCTAGGACCCAAAAAATGGCTGAAGATGGGTGAAACTGGGCCCAAACATGATAATTACTACCTAGTTCAGCAACACACTTGAAACTACAAATTCATTCCGACCAAACTATAACTCCAAATTGACTTTTTATAAAATCTCACAGCTCCATGACACTCTAAACTTTCATTACAAAATGATTTTGCAATTAAACATTTCCTAGATTGAGCTCAGCGTTACCGATCACTATGAATTCACACTTCCGAGGCTTGTAGGAAAACCCCTTTCTTGTTTATGTCTTTCTAGCGTTCTCTCTATTTTCTCTCACGTGCAGGGCTTGAAGACGAAGAAGGAGACTTCTTCAAGTTGTATTTGGGCTTAGGCAGTGGAGTGTGCTAGACCTATCTTATTTTTTAATTTCTCTTCTCTTTGGGCTCTTACATTATACATTAGACGTGGTGCTTGTGCTGGTCAAATGCACTGCTTGTTCCCCTTATCCAAGCGAGCCCATGAGCCATGCCCAGCTCCTGACTCGGGCCTTTTGGTAGTGAGTGAGCTCGTGATCAAACGAGTTGCTCCATGCTCGAAGATGGCTTCAACAGGGTAGTTGACAAAGGGTAAGGTTAAGCTATTCCACAAGGATGTCTATAAACTGCTTACAACCGCTTAGGACACTTACAAAAGCCAGTGTGGCTTGATGCATCCATTGTTTCGTGCACATCTTGAGTTTGGGGTGTCTTCATCGCAGTGCATACACGTATATTGTCTTATAATAAGTTGGAGTGGTGTCAAATTTTGTTGTATTCATGCATTCAAATCAATTGAATCATTGTAAGGGTTCTAACATCGTACATTTCATCAAACATCTTGTGTGCATGGACGTCTAAGCAGTTCCTGGTCTGTGCTCAATTCGGACTTGTTAGAGGAGTGTTGCCATGTATTTTTGTTCATGTACAATCCTCAAGACTGATCTTGTTTTGGTCGATATAACAATTTGCTTGTGAACGGTGTTGGAGTGATCGAGTGTATGGACCACGGTATTGTGGCCTGGTGTATGGGAAAGGGTGCTACAAACTTGACTGAAGGGCAAGCTTTGATCGTGCATGCTTGGGTTGGATCGCGTTGTGCATTGAATTGTGGAACGGTGGTTGTGATATTGCGTGTGCTTTCGCTGATTGGCTATGGCCTGGTCAAGGCGCAATGTGCTTGATGACATCATAGGACTGAGGATTTCGTAGTGAAAATCGATCATGTGACGGTGTCAGAGCCAGATTGAGCAACAAGTTGGGATTTGCCAAATGTATTGGTTCTTGAATGGTGGTAGTACTTGGTTCACCGTTGATTTGTAAAAAAGGTGGTCAGAGAGTGATTCATGGGGCCAAGTAGCAGCAACGTGCTGCGGGAATTGCTTGGTCGGAAGGACTAGTGGGACTGCCTGAGGCCATTCTGGAGGAATCAGTGATCCAATGACTTGACAACTTGATTGGGGTAATGACCATGCTTTAAGTCTCGCACGGCAAATCGAGGCGTTCAATGGAGGAACAACTGTGTGGGTTGCTCGAGGACTTGCATGTCGTGGCCAATATAGTGAAGAACCACAAAGACAAGCTAGAGACGTGACGACATTGATAAAGCGTGCAATCCAAAACCAATTCGGTGGCCATGATGGACGAATGACAGCTAAAATTCCAGAGCCAAAGCCATTCATGGCGCTATGAGTTCCAAGGGTATGGGGAACTTCTTGTGGGATGTTGAGAAATGTAATGCCTCAGACATTTTGCAGTTTGGGGTGGTTGCCCCGGTCCCTTGGGGGTCTTCCTATTTTAATTTAGTTCAAAACCTTTTTAACAATTTAGTAATTTAGTCATACTGATCAATTTTGATTGGAAATTAATGATATGGCGATCTAGTCAACACTGGCTTTCTTACGTGGCATGACTGGTGTTGACGTGAACAATCTTTTTACACAATTTATTTTTTAAAAAAAATTGAATTTTCACTTTTCTTTTCTTTCTTTTTTCCTTTCCTTCTTCATCCGACTGGTCGCGAGCCCTCAGTAATGGCCGACAACCGGTTAATGTCAAGGGCAAGTCTCGATTGAGGCTAGCAAGGCTAGTGGCGAGAGTGGGCCTTGCCCAACCACTAGTAAGGCTTGACCTTGCCATTGCTAAGCAAGGTCAACCTCGCCCTACCCATTGCTAAGTGATGCTCGACAACCAACCAAAAAGAAAAGATAAGAAAAAAAAGAAAAAAATTAATATTTATAAAAAAAATGTAAAAAAAAAATTTATCTACGTTAACGCTGAGTATACCACTTAGGGCGGTCAACATTGACTTGACTACGACATTAGACATTTCTATTATAAATTGGCCAAAAAGATTGAATTGGCAAATTTTTTAAAAGAACTATGACTAAACTAACAAAATAAAGATTTATGACTAAATTGACAAGTTGTCAATAAAATTAAAATTATGGCACGATTTTAAAAGTTTAAAACTGAATGAATCGACATATAATATATTTAGAGTATTTTGAATAATTTTTCCTTAAGAGCAGCCCATGTATATGCATACTTTTTATTATTATTTCTAAGCTGGTAACATGACGATGTAAGTTCAATTCGAAGCTTTCAGTTTAGCGTTCTGACGACCTAACGTCCTTTCCATGTCGAAAATTATAGGGAGTGAAGGCGTGTGGACTTTACCTTTGGCTAAGGCAAATCCACCTTCGAGAGGACATGCTGAAAAACCGAGAGAAAGACTAAACACCCAAGACCACAAGTTTTCATTGGCATGGGAATTTAGGCAGCTGAGTGTCCCATCAATGACTTAACATTTTAGGCATCCTATGGAACTAAGTTCTTCCAAACTGCTTGCTGGCGACTTCAGTTTGATATCTAAGCTTAGGAAAAGAAAAAATCACAAACTTTAACCATTGTGATGTAATTTTCTTAAATCATTTTTTTAAAACGCCAAAAATTCTAAATTTATACTTGTGTAACACATTTATCGCAATTTTTTCCATGACATTAAACTCCAAACTTATACTTGTCATTGTGTGGCACATTTACCCTAATTCTTTTTCCGCGACACTGATTTTTTGAAGTAAATATGTTATACTTATACAATTTATGAATTTTTATGTCACGAGAAGAAGTTTTGGGTTAATATGACACGTTATATAAGTTAGCCGTAAATGTCTCGCATAAATATATTTTTTGGGTGTTTGTTATTGCAAAAAAAAAGGGATAAATACTTATAAAAAAGGATAAATGTATCACATAAATATATTTAGGATTTTTGATAACTTTTGCGTTCAAGTTTATGATTGTTTTTGCATCCCTTAGATTATGTGAACCTGGAACTGAAAAAGCCAAGGACTTGAGGCATGCTACAACCTAGTAATCACTGGTTTGAAGAATTTGAGGCATTACAAGCTGGCAACCTTGGGTTTCCAAAATTCGAAGTGCCACAAACATTTCGATAAATCATTTTCCATGAAATAAAAACTCAATGTATGCTTTTTATGGGGTCGTGTTTTCGCCATCAAAGTCGAAATTTTTATCATGCCTATACTTTGTTTGAATAAACCCCTTATTTTGAAAATGGCCCTTAGGACGACGAGTGTACGGTAGGTTATAGGAATGCACAGAGGCCCTTCACCTTGCACAGATCACCTCGGTGGGCTCATTCTCTGTAACTGCTTAGGCATTCTAGGCGTATGATCAACTTAGACTTATAAAAAAAAAAAATTTGATTGGTGGCGACTCATTTTGGCTTTTTAATTCATGTATCTAGCTTCACACCCAACCCGAACTTGTGTATTGTAAAACCCTCGGGACCGAGGCACCAACCTCGGTCTGCAAAAATTTCAAGTCGCTACATCTTCTTTTATTCACAGTATTCCCCATCTACATATTGCAGCAATATGCAGGACAATAGAGTGTAAATGAAGTCCTCTCTTAATTACCATTGTTCGGTTGTCCGGGTATCCGCTCCAAGCACCGAGATCGGGAGCCCATCTCTGGAGGTCTCGCGGTTCGGATGCCGCGACGGTCCTAACAATGGAAAAGTCGTCAAGTTGGAGTTCAAATTCAAAGAAGTAAAGATTTTTAAAAGGCATAGGTCGAGTCACGGAACGCATCTATTTTTCGACCGTAAAGAGTTCTTTTTCCTCAACGATTTGAACTGTTAACAAATGAGAAATATGTCGTTTCGTAACCGATTAAATTGAGATATACTTAATCAAAAATCGAGTGCTCTAGATGTTTGCATTCCCAGTCCAATCACATTCACAGTGCCGCGGTGGGGTCAGATTTTTTTTTTCTTTCTTTTGGAGTTCTCGTGAGTGGTGCTGGGCCATTTAAGAAGTCAAATTCGCATGCCACAAACCCTGTTTGCCATTGGTTTCTGTCTGTCCCCCACTGTTTCCGTTTACGTCCATCGGATTTCAATTGCTTCTTGCATGATTATCTGTAGTGAAGAAGGCACGCGAGTCCGGATCTTTCAAACCAGAGCTTGCCAGCTTCAAAGTTTGACAAAAATGGGACAGACGAGCGTTTTCTTCCCTCATCAAGTGGCAGCATATCATGCCTTGAATAGTGCCATAAAAGAGTTTTCTTAATCTTCCTCTTTATTAATTTTAGAGGAATCAACAGGTACATTCCACCTACCAAGAGGTCCCCCTAAGGAAAAAAAAAAGGCAAAAATCCTTCTTCCGTTGTGCTTCCTTACGTTTCTCAAGAAACCTATAACTTCTACTCTTATGATAATGAAAGAAGAACTCGTCATGATGGTCAACTGATTTTACGGTCAACTAATGCCACGAAATCTTGCGATGATTGATATGGGTATTCACACGAAACGAATTATTTAATTTCCACCGTCTCCGAGTCAATCATCTAGCTCCAAAACTAGAAGCAAGCGAAAATTTGCACAACAGGGTCTTTTCTTGCTAGATCTTATGCTTCTGCTCGAGATTATTGGGTTGTCCGTGATCGAAACAGTTCTCTCTAATTCAAGTAGGATGAACAATTGTTTACCTTTGACCAACGGGAAAACGGGCCTGTTATTTTAGGCTCAAGACAATTTGAGTCGATAATGGTACCATGGAATGATAGAAACAAAGTTCAATCAAGAGCTGAAATGGTCGATATCTAATGGCAATGAAAGATCAGAGAGGGAAGAAGGAGACGGCGCGAGCATCATGTGTTTGTACTGGAATATAACCATGTCACTCTACAATTTCGTCTGATGATCAAAAGAACATTGGCTTAGCAATATGGGCAAGATCATCATGCACCAAAAACCAATTTAGTGATGATATCAGCTTCTTATAGCACTGCCTTTAGATCGAAAACCCAAAAAGAAGATAGAAAATTAGAAGAAAAGCAGAACAACATCCTCCATACTTTGATAAGGAAAATAGAGAAAACGAAGTCTCCTCATTTTTCGAGTTCTTCAATGCCTCCCGGTTCTTAAACCAACCCAGAAGTTCTCTTCGAAGGCACGTAGCTTCGGCTCCTCGTGAACACGTCCGCCTTCACCATCACGTCCTCCCCGAATTCACAAGGCTTGTCTTCGTCGATTTTCCCTATACCAGTGCTGAAACTCCTCTGCATCACCATCGTCATCTTGTTATTCGTTGCGGCCACTGGGTACCGTCCAGCAACGTGCTGTGTCCTCGTGAGGTCCGACCCGACTTTGGTGCTCAGGCTCCTAAGGGAGGCGAGCCGCACAAGCTCCCGGAAGTCCTCGTCCGCGTTGGTGCTGCTTGACTTGGTTGAGCTGACGCTGAAGCTCCGGGGCAGGGTGTTGATCTGGCCGGTTGGGCAGCCCATGGCGCTGCCATACCCGATGTGGCCTGAGCAATCGGTCAGGCTCCGCACGTAAAAGTCCCTGGCCTTGATAAGAATCCTAAGGGGTGCCTTCAATAATTTGCTCAATTTGGTGGCTTCCTTGCTAGCATTTTTCTTGGCGTTAGGCATGGTGTTGATGCAAGGCTTGTGAACTTGTGTAGGAATGTGAGTGATTAAATAGTGAATGTGAAAAAGGTTTAAGAAGATGCCCAGAATCTCTAAAGTAGTGGGGGAAGTGATGTATCTTCTTTGGGGGATAAGGAAAATGAAGCCAAGTTGAGCAAATGAAATCGGAGAGCTTTCTTCACGGAAGCTGGCCTGGGTAGATTCAGGCGATGGCCATGGCACAAGTTGCTTAAGGGGAAAGTGATGGGGCTCAGGATTCAGATTGAGAGGATGTGGATTTAAATGTTCTTTTGGAATGAAATATATATATTATCAGAAATTTTGGCGGATTCATATTTGGACTCTGTCAAAGCTAAGGAAAGCAATGTGAAAGGGAATTTCAGAAAAAAAAAAAGGACAGAAAACAAATCCAACTTTGACTTGATAAAATCACCATATAGAATATCATCCTGACCCTAAACGCATTTCAGTATATTTCAGTCAATCGTAAATTTTTCACAACCATGATTCATGAAATATATGTCGCATTAAGAGATGGATCGTGTCAATTGCGAGATTGTAGACCATCTAACCTATTTTGGACATAAAAGAATTTTGCTTCACCTTATTCTATACCAAATTCAAATCGATGAGATACCCATTCTTGGATTAAAGTATTGTCCACTTCAATAAGTAATGCATTACGTTTCAACCCCATCCATTTGACGCTAAACACGCAACTATTATTATATCGGATAAACCCTAGAATCCGCTGGTGCCAAAGGCCAACTAAAAGTCGACTGTTTCATGCATGAGTCAACAGCACAATCTTAGGAATCCTATCCATGCTTCGGATTTAATTTTTCTAATTAATACAGACAAACAGAGTAGAAGTGAGTATTGTCGTACTTCTACACTAGATGAAGGTAAAAAGCTGGTTGGGCAGATCCGGACCAAGAAATATTGATATAGATGATCAAGAACGATTAGTACACGACTCTTCATGGTCTAAAATGTCATGATATCATAGCGGCACAGTTAATTTTCCTTAATTATTCACTCGAATTACCGTGAAATCGAATGCAACTTTGAATCACAGCACCAAAAGCTGGTTTCTCTCGCCCCCTGTTTACTAGCCCCACAGTTCAATCGAAGCACCAAACATCCCCGGCTCGGACTGCTGGATTGATGTTTACTATTTTGACAAACATAAGAGACAGTATCCAATTCTAGCATAACCAAAAACAGAACAATTCAGCAGGGTTGTCTTCTAAATTTTATTTTATTCTATTTGCTTTAATAAAGCCAAAAGAGTGGGACGACAGATAAACCTCGTTCGTAGTTTTCAATGAGTTAACTTTGGTGGTTTACCTGTTCACTTTTAGAAAAAGGAAAAGATCACCATCGGGAATCGATGCTGTTTTGGGAAATCGGTCCAATCGCATCCTTCGACAGCAGAGATAATGGTAGTTTAATTCGCTTGGATTTGAATCGTTAAAGGGAATACGATTTCGCCCACCCAATGTCATTAAAGTTCTCATTAATTAAAATCTTTAAGATCATTTTCACGTGGTGCATGTTTTCCGGACCTGAAAATGACTTGTTGAGTAGTGCTCAAGCTCTCGCTCTGGCATCCATCATAATGATTGCTATCTTTAAACCCAAGATAATGAGAAGTTTCAATTTTCTATCAAAATTACACTTGTCGCTTCAATGAAAATAAGTATTCAATTATTGCAATCGTTGTCAGCATGATCGGCGTTAGCCTTTTCTTTTGAAGGTCGATAGAATCATAGTCTACTATTTTGAGATTAATCTGCAAACGTATTGAATAGGACCAGCAATTCGTTTAATTAATTTTCCCAACACGTAAACGTCCACCTCGGTGTATTAATATAACCGTAGCCAATCTATCACGTTGGGCTAATATGCTAATCTATCATGAATTTCAATTGTAAAGTGAAAGAGATAGATATGCTAATATATATGGGGGCCTTGCTGCCGTGTGGACAAATGTTAAGATACTCATGTTATAGGAAAAATGACACAAATGATCCATAAATTTTGGCAACATTTGTAAAGTGGTTCTTAAACTTTCAGTTTACTCAACGTGATCCTTGAACTTTCAATTTATTCAATATGATCTTTAAACTTTAGTCCGGTATGTAATGTGGTTCCTAAACTTTCATTTTGTTCAATATGGTCAATAAACTTTTTATACATATTTAAATTAGTCCATGAACTATATGGTTATGTCTTTCAATTTATTTGAATTTAATAACCATATTGAACATTTTCATATAACACAAGGACTAATTAGAGTATGAAAAAAAGTTCTTGGATCATATAGAATAAATTAAGTTTGGGGACCACATTGTACATTTTGTCAAAATTCAAAGACCATTGTATCATTATCTCGCTAATATAACATATGATACTTTGTTTAGTCAAAGGTAAATATTTCCTTTCTCTTAACATTTCAAGATGATATATGAGATTTTTAAAATAAAGGAAATCCCAAACAATAAAGTAGAAGAAAAAGACACAAATTGTTTTGGAAGCAACTCTCACTCTCACAAGAATAAGTTTGTTTTAACATCAAAATAGAATGAAAGATGTCAATTGCCAAATTTTGGATTATAAGTGATGAGCATACACCATAATTTCCTTCTCCGAAAGTTACGACTTGCCCAGTGGGCAGTGCACATCTAGGTTTAATGTTGTCGACACCATCACCAAATTAAAATACCAAAAATAGGTTGAACATGGTCCCAAATCTAGATTTAGATCAAGAAAAGCTGAACAAAATTGGAAATGTCTCTAAACTCTTGGATCTAAATCTTGATCATGAGAGAAGAACTCTCATATCTAGATTTTGATTAGGAGATGAGAGTTTCTAAAACTTACAAAAGTTGTATAGTTGCTTCTAGTGTAGCATGAGCTCATTTTATTGCTCCTTAATCATGTCTACCTTCTTGGTTTAAAGGATATAATCAACAAGTTGATTCCTAATGATAGAAGTGGAAAGAATGCCAGTGAGCATAAAAAAGCATCACAACAAACAAAAAAACAAAAGACTAGATCAAAACAATGGAATATCAGGGGGTCAAATCGAGAGAGAAAACCTCAATTCGAGTTAAGAATATGGAGCCTCCTTCAACTAGGAACTCTTAGTAGGAGGAGCTTGGAATGGAAGAGAAAAAAGGAACAAGAGAGAGATGGAAGAGAAGAGCAAGAGATTAGGGTTCCTCATACTAGTTGTATAACGAATTCTTATAAAAGAAATACTATTATGGTAAGTTAAGGGTGATAAATTCCAAGATAAGTTGGTTTTAGATCAAATTGGATAACCTTGTCAGAGTTGATTCCCAGTTTCATGAGAAACTAGCCTCAAACTGAACTAGCTAGTTTCAAGTAAGTTCCAAGATTGACACGAAAATTTGAGAGTTGAGCCTACTTTAAGTAACATAATTATTAGTTAGGAAATCATACTATGCAAATACTCTGTAGCCACATTATTAAGTCATTGATGAATTTCCCAAGTTTGCAAATACAAAACCCATCTATCTTTTTCTTAAACAAAGTAAATAAACAAAGAAGAAGCTAAAAGTAGGTTTAAGATCGGTTCTACTAGAGACTTGGCTCGAGAAGAATCAAACATTTCTTGTTTTACAATCAGGAACCAAACCGGTCAAGGGTGGTTCCATAATTTTTTTTTCCTCGGGAAATTTTCCATCCTAATGCGGATCGGCCTGAAAATAGTTGGGAAAGACCCACTCAATCCTATTCGGTACCAAATTGAACCAGCTTAGTTACTTTTCCCTAACAAATTATCAAAGGAATAATTATCATGATAATGAACTTTTTGACAAGTTAATGGTGGTATTTTTCTTGCTTCTTGATAAATTATTTGGTGCACTATATGCATGGATAATTTGGCACGCGGCTCGCCATATTAGAGAACCAATATGTACCATGTGTACATAGATGTACTAGTGCATCTAAAATTTTCATCGTTCATCCTAAATAACTAGCAACTCTTCCAAAGACTTCATTTATGTTTGAGAGTGTAATTTACTATTCATGTTTATATACTTATTGTCCTGTTTTGGGAAAAATTGCACTGCGAGTTCCAAACCTTATGTACAGAATAGGATTATGTCCAAAATCTTTCATGGTCCAATTAAGTCCTAAACCTTATTTTAAAATGTTTAATCAAGTCCTCTAGATCAATTTTTCAAAGTTATTCAAAAAGTGCTTATGTTGGATCCTTAGATTGCACTTTTCATATGATTTTGGAACTCAGTTGCAATTTTTAATAAAGGTCCAAGACTTGGTTGAACCAATGAAAATGCTTGAACTCGATTGCACTTTTTGAAAGACGGTTTAGGACCTGATTGAAATAATTAAAAAGGTTTATGAGTTGATTGCATTCTGTACATAAGGTTTATGGCTTGTGATGCAATTTTTCTACTTGTGATGTGTGCATCCTATACAAACTCTTCTACGGTAACTAAGTTTTAAGAGTTGCTCGTGATATTTGGAGAAATGTTTGTGTTCTCGGAGCACAACGTACTCGTCTTTTTGACCAATCAACTCCCGTTTATCGATTCAATTGACCGGTGTCTACTCGTGATTTGGCTTGGATGGATGAACATGTGACTATCCAAAAGCACCTAAAAGCTCTTGGCCTCATTGCATCTCTCGAAGAGCATCTTATGTACAAATCTTATCCCCATAGAGAGAAAGCAAAATATTATGTCTCAACGTGATCTATTATCTATCTTTACAACAAGCTCAATTACACGATTTATTAACAAATAGATTCTTCATACCAGATCAAATCATTTAAAGTGGAAGATACAGTGATCTTCCCACTTGTGATGAGGAGCCGATAAAGATGATTGCCCTAAGTAATAGCAACATTATATGTGATCAAGATCAGCTTACGTGATCTCCAACTTTTTGCAAGTGCCAATCAGCATATAGACGAATGAGAATAAGATATTGGCATAAATAGTTTCTTTTCAACTGTTTCGCTCTTCTAAGGAAAAAGTATCGCTAGAAGTTCCAAGTCTTTTCACACAGTACTCAATTTAGTGCTACGATTTCTTAATAGCTTGCTTAATTGTAACTTTTAAATCTCGTTTATCCAATATATTCCAGCAACTTAAATCGCTAAAAATAGCGTTGGTTTTCCGTTGGGACAATCTTCAGTCTGAATTCCGTCATACTCCACTTGTTGTATAGCATATGGCATTATTTTTATTGATAAGATCAGTTCTATATGGTTTTAAAAAAAAATCCCAAGTCGACTTTTCTAACAAGTGGCTGATATAACTTAAATAAACGAAATATTGTAAAGATGAGAGACTCAAATGATTAATCGAAAAGTGATAGCACTAAACTAATCGCCTCACAAAAGATTTTGAAATCTAAGTGTACTTTTTCCGCTTTTGTTTCTGTCGCCTTCGTGAGGCCAACATCGGCAATAGATTCTTTAAGTGGATGCGATAAACTTTGGTCATTAATAATTCGTTTAATGTGACTTTGAATAATTTATCATTTTGTGAGGAATACTGTATTAGCACCTATCCGTGATCTATATTTCCAAATAACTACGTATAAGGTACACAATGGTAAAGTTTATGACGAAATACTTTTGTTGTTAAAAGTTTATTGACTAAACTGTAATAGCCGCCAAGCTTCAGGACCAACGGGTGCAATTTCTCCGGAAGTCGTGCAGCAACACACTCTTTCAGTAGTTTTTCTATATCTGCTTTTGTTGTACTTCTGCATCATTTACTCAATAGTGTTCCTTTGTTTTGGATTACATCGGACGACATTGTCATAACAATAACTTTATTTATATTGGGATCTCTACGCATGCAAAATTGTTTGTATTCGTGCATGCAGATTAAGAAATGATACATCTAATTCTTAAATAATGAACCGAGCAAGTTGTTCGCCTTGAGTTCAGGTCTTTCAAAAACACTCTAAAATAAAATCATAATTATCGACATGGATACTTTCCACATAAAAAAAAAAAGAGAATCTTTTGTGCTTAGACTCGGGTCGCAGCTCATTTGAACAAAGTTGCAATTTTCACGCACGCACTTACGAAAGAAAATAAGATTTACAATTCGAATCTGATTCTACCTTCAAGGTATTTTTGCTTTTGTACTTTTTATTCCAATTTTGTCTTGATGGCCTTTTTTTTTTATATGAATGTGATTTATTGTAAAAGTAGCATATATGAGATAGCATGTACCATGCAAATTCTAGAATTTAAAAGAGAGAAAGAAATGACAGCGAGAATAGACGGAATATTAACTTAATATTAAATCTGTAATGATGGAAAGAGGTTGTGTAATTTTTGTGCCCTTTTGAAAGTTCATAGTGAGTTTGTCACATTGGGAAAAAGGTTGAAGTTGTTTAACCGTTCGTGTTAAATTTCCATCGTTGGAAAAATGTTGCGTACTTTTTGCTGAATGGCCTTATTACTTGTGGGTGCAAACCTTTGGAATAATATTGAAGTCTCTTTGTTTGAAAGATTTATGTGATTTAGACTTTCATTTTGAGAATTACAGTAGAAGTCCAATAGGGAGTTCAAGTTCAAACTTATTAATACATCAATCAAGGCCCATCTTCACTCAAAACTTTATATTGATGTGTCATAGGTCAATTGGGATACATAATTACTTCATACCACACCATTTCCAGGACCTCACTGATTACGAAATTTGCTAGAAATATATTACGAATTTTGCTAGAAATATGACTGAAATCCCAAGAATGAGATTACTCCGCGAATACTTGTATTATAGATGATCATTGTAAGAGACATCACGTACTCAGAAACACACTTGTGCTTCCACAGCCAACATGCTCTCTAATCTCTCTAATGCTGGCAACTTACTCTGGAGAATGTTTGTTTCTCTTCATCAAACCCCACATTCACGCCGGCACCATGCTTACATGCTTTAGAAGAGTTCGTAACTGTTCCCTACGGGGGAACATACAAAGAATGGATGGGTTTGGGTAAAGCCTATCATAGACCGCCCAAATTGAAAACCCAATATCTAACACACCTCAAGTCACACTCGACATTTGCTCGTACACCTTAAATCGATGAAGCTAATAGTGTAATTTACAAATAATTACTCTTCGAATCACTTTGAATTTTGACCAAGACAAATGTAACACATCCCTATTGTTGAGAAAAACTACTAATAACTTTTGAAATTGACAAAGCTATCTAATTCTCTTATGTATATTCTCAAGTTGTGTATAACAAAAACGAATGCATTCAATATCTATATGAATATCCAGAGTTTATGTGAATATTCAGACTTACAATTTGCAGACTTTAAAGAATCTTATATCAAACGCAAGACGAACTTTAAGTCTTAAATTATGAAAGTCAAATTCTGAATCTCACTTATACTTAAGGATTTTCTCCTTAAGAAACTATACAACTTACTCGGGTTTTATCTTGAAGAGTATTTGATTGATTAAGCAAAAAATCAACAGGATTATCATTTTGAATTGATAATCATAAATTAAGATTTTCTCCAAACGAAAAACTCTACTTAAGAAAATCAAGATTCCGGTTGTATTGATAATCAAACTTAGTGGAGATTTTGACCATATCACTCATTGGCTATCAGATCTTCAGGATTCATTCATGTCCAATGGGATGATTGGAGAACAATTATCTGAAAATTATCCATTGGCTACTTTGGAAGGAGAGGAGTATAAAAAGAGATTGAAATGCTGAAGAGGAGTGGTAGTGAATAAAAAATTCCATATTTTGAACTTTATTGATACAATCTTATTGTTCTCATGTTATAAAAGGTAATCTCTAAGAGATTTTTGAAAGAGTGATTGAATGTGATAGTATAGTCTATCATACGCTAAGGATTATCACTCATAGTTGTAATATTTTATTGATCATCTAATAGAATTCAGCCAATGGGCTGTCAACGTGGGAGAGTGAAAATAACCTTGAACTAAGGCAAACCATTATAATCTTTGCATGCAAATTTTCTTATCCTTTAACTCCTTTTTAATTATTTTCTATAAATATATTTGCACACTGTCAACTTGTTTTAAAATCATACAATTTTTTAATCTCAGACTTTTAAAGTCTTACATATACCTGCATAAGGATGAGCAACTTAGACCGCCTGAACTAGACCGGATCGGAAGTGTCCAGTTCCCGGTTCCCAAAAGTGGAACCAGTGTCTGGGCAGTCTGGTTGCCACTTCCTAAGAAGGCCGGACCGGACCAGTTAAAATTTTTATATTTTATTAAAAATAAAGATGTAAAAAAAGTAAAACAACTCAACTTAATTTTCTAAAATTTTAATATTTACCCAATTCTACCATTAAAATAAGTAAAGAAATTTAATTTTTTAAGACTTTTTCTGCTTCCCAATCGGTCCATTAGATTTTCTAGAAATTGGACCAGTCCGTTCCGATCCAAGACTTAGGCTATCCATTCCACAATCCTAGAGACTAGGGACCAACCCCATCGGTCCAATTCCCAGTTCCCGAGGGAGGGGGGAGAGGACTGAACCGCCCTGAACCATGCACTCATATACTTGCATTATATTCATACTTTAATTTTTACTTTTTACTTTCACTTCAATTTTGTTAAGATTAGTCAAAATCAACTATTCACCCCCTCAGATTCCCTTATGTCTACCCAATCCTTTTTTACCCAAAAAAAAAAAATTATTCACCCCCTCAGGTGATATTGCTAGCCTCCATCACCTTCCACCTTTTTTGACTACCATGTTTTGTGATCAATCTTTCTTTGCTTGTTTTTTTTTTTCGTTTTCTTTTTCTTCTTAATCGCGATAAAACAACCATGGGAGGGCAAGGAAAATGGATACTCACATCCATATTAGATTCAAGGAACGAGCCTAGAAAGTGAAAAGAGACATATAAAACTTCGGTCTCTGATGATAGGAAACACACTAGAACCTAATTTTCTAAGTCGAAAGTAGTAGAATTGTCAATAACCTAATTAATAACAAAAGAAAACATAATTAACAGCCGGTTCAAAGTCAAAGAGAAGTATGCCATAACTTAGAACATTAATAAAAGGTTCATTTTATTTACACCCCTTTAAAAAGGTTCAGGGCACACCCTGAAATTTAAATGGTCCAGAGTATCCTCATTTGGGTGCTTATTTGTAGTAAGATTGATGAAAAAGCAAAAATACATATTTTATGTATATCAGTCAATCCAATGATTTTTATCAACTGTTGGTAAACTGTTATTTCTTCTTTTCCCATGTCCAAATTATAGATTGTTTATGTGTTTATTATTTGAGATAACATCTAAGTTTTGAGTATTTTAATACCGCATGCAAATAAAAGAAAAATAGAACACTAATGGAGTACATTTATTTACAGTATTTTATTTACGATATCTCTCTTAAATCGAATCTCGAATAATTCCTTGTGATATTCGATTCGTTTATTCAAGTTTTTTTTTTGGGGGGTAGGGGGGTGGGGACTCTTCCGCTAAATTCATGAAACCTTTACAATGATAATTTATACTTAAGACGCACTTATTAAATAAGGTTGCGAACAAGGTTCATACTCATTACAAAAATTGATACATACAAACCAACCTAAGCACATGTAGAATAGAGGAAGTGAAGTATGTATAAAACATCAATGCTTTGAATAATACGAGCAGTCTTGTATTTTAACGACGGTGTACAGCTTTTGCATTTCCATATGTGGCAAATTTCGCCCTCTTCATTCGTGATTTCAATTAATGGGTTCTCTTAAAAATATTTTTGTCAATGTAAGGGAGTAGTATAGCAAGTCAGAGGGCAGAAATCGGATAAACCATTAATAAATTACCATTCGGTTGTGAATTAAGTAGAAAACGATAAGTATGTCTTATTTAATAATACTCTTTGATTTGAAGTGTAGCTTTTGTTCATTACCTGAATAAATGCATTTCTTAAGGTAATGCTGTCAAGGCTGATGATCGTGGGGATGACATGCGCAGCAGATGAATGGATTGGGCCATAAGGGGAGAAAGAGAGGCTAGGCGCCGTTTTCGTTTCTATTCGGATTAACGTGTGCTAAAATCACCTTTGCGTGACACAAAGGTCCTCTAAAGTTTCTCCACCTATGGAGAAACTGTGAAGATGCGTCTCTTCCTAAACCCGAGCATAAAACCCGACCATAAAAGTATGGTTCGATTTGATTTGGTTCGATTCGGGTTTCGTCTCTTCCTCTTCTTGGTTTTTCTCTTTGTTTGCTTAGTCCGTTTTCTCCCCTCTGGAAAGTACCTAGAAATGTGCCTCTTTTTCTAACAGTTGTGACATCTGAATGGCTTTCTCCTTACTCTCGATTTCGATCTAAACTTGCCTCTGCTCCTAGAAAAACTTTCTAAGTTCCTAGCTATGACCACCGGACCCTCAGTACCGTTTCCCTTATCGTTGCCCTGCAGTTCCTTCTGTCATTCTCTCAAGAATAGTGCACACTTTACTTCCTCTACTGATATAATTTCAGTCTCTCTCATTAGAGAAACACAAGAAGTAGGGAAGAACAAAGTTGCATTAGAGCCTGCCATTGATCATAATTCTTCTCATCCACGTAGATTCAAGTATGCGGCTGCAGTCGTCTCATCTGCCACTTCAACCAAATCATAATCCCCAGAATTCAGTAGAGTTATATTCATTTGCTAAGTCCTATCTCATGTCTGCAACAACGCGTGGATCTTAATACACGACGAGACTCGAATTGCATCGAAGGCATAGCGATAATTTTAGATAGCAAAACTGCCAGAACAATAAGTCAACAAGAACCCTAGGCTCTGATACTAGTTTACTATGACTAATGCGAAAATGTGAGCAAATGAGACGATTTGAACAAGAAAAAGAAAAAAAAAACCAAACATGAAGAACTTATGTGATTCGGTGATGAGTCTATTTGAAAAGGAGATATCGACGAGACGATTCCACTATAATAGACCAAGTAAACATTAAATTCGTTCAAAGCTCCCGCAAACCCTCGGAGGGTCTCGAAAACATGAAACTCATGTCGACTCCAAATCAAATGGAGTTAAACTTGAGTCAAAATCAATACATACCCAAAATCTCTCCCTCTCTCAGTGGACAAAGACGAGCCAATTCCGCTGTTGTTGGGTTGGCCGCAGATAATGCTGTCGACGGTGATGACCGGAAACATACGACACGGACTCGTGGAGGGTAGTTTGGGCCGAGAGAGAGAGAGAGAGAGAGAGAGAGAGAGAGAGAGAGAGAGAGAGAATGAATGTCTAAGTGGGCTTTTGTTCCTGCCTGGGTTAATAAAGAACCTCTAAAATTTCTCATCTCTGTGGAAACTGTCAATGGGTCAGTTTGGGACCGGGTATCAACAAAACAATAACCCAATCCCAACAGACATGTGTTTATCTCTAACCGGAACCAATTATGAATCGGACCCTAAAGTGTGGTTCGGCTTGGGTTAAGGGGGTCTGCTTCTTCCTTTTCTTGTGTTCTTTCTTTTGTTTGCCCATCGATTTTCATGTCGTTCTGATATCCACCGATCAGTATTCATCGTGCACCTTCACTTTGAGACGAAAAATGTGACCTTGCCCAATCAACAAACACGAATCAAATCCACCAAAAAACTTTCAATCGAACTTGTAATCAATACCAACATATTGAAGAAATGATCCCATCACTTCAACACTACAGGCGACTGGAAAACTCCATTTTGTTGTTGCTCTTGTGGCCGCCTGTGACCCGCCATGGCCAAGTCCTTCGCTACTTCCAACTCCTCCATCATGGCCTCTCCTTGCTAACCTCTCGATACCTTGCCCGATTTGTCGCCGAAGCACTCTCTCTCGCCCACCCAGTATAGGCGCTGCACCCAAGCCTTGAAAGCGCTTGGAGCTAGAGAAACCATAGCAAATCGATTTGCCTTTGTTCGTCAATTGAGAGAACTCATGAATGCCGATGAGCATTACCGCGGCATTCTACAATGCTTGAGCAATCAACAATATGTGGAGGTTTTTATTCAACTTGAGAAGAAAACCACAAAAATGATCCATGAACTTTAGCCAAATATATAATATGATCTCTAAACTTTTAATTTGTTCAATGTAATTCATGGACTTTTTTAGTACATGGTTATTTTAGTCCTCCGACTCTATTTATCCCTGAACTTGAATTAATTGAATGATGAACAAATTTTATATAACTCAGAGAATAATATAAAAACGAAAGAAAAGTTCGTGAATCATATTGAATAAATGAAAATTTTAATGAACACATTATACAATGGCGTAAAATTTACGCACTATTTATGTCGTTATACTTTTTAAGTAAGTACTCTTTTCTCTTTTGAGCTATTCAAGGTTATATATAACCCTATATGGTTCACCACTTTTCTCATCATCTAAAATAAAAGCACCCCGAACCGAACCAAAACGACTCAAATAGTTGGTTCCCCACATTGGCCCAAATATGCAAAAAATTTGCAGGCTCAACCCAGTTATAAGAGATTTCAAGGGAAAATGCAAAACGATTTCAAAAATCAAATTTGCATATATTTTATGAACCATGTTTTGTATTTTGCACATTAAGGGTAAGGACAGCATTTGAAATTTTCATTTGGGGGGGTCCAATTGTTGGACCACATAAAATGGGCCCATCCTGTCATCTAGTTAATAAGCCCGACCGAGACAAAGACGGACTTCCATTGTGTATTGAATGATATCATGCTAAGCAGTCCACAGACATACTTCCGAGACCCGATTTGGGATGCGTACTGTAATTTGACCCGTTTGTCATGATGACTCCACTTGCTTCATCCTTCAAGTCGATCGCTTGAAGTCTGAGGTTTCAAGCTTTTCTCACAAAGCCTTGCACATTTGAAGTAAATATCGTGGAGAACCAATTGAGCTTGAGATAGAGAGCAGCGCGACGCCAACACCGCACGGCCTGTGGAGGTTGCTGGCTTGAGTAGGCAAGGGGGCCGTGACCTCGGTGGCCGGAGGCGCGATGGCAGGGGCTCGTGATGGCGGTGGTCAAGTGGCGTATCTACTGTATATGGCCCAGGTCGTTTATGGTGCATTTGATCATATTTTTGTTTGTGAGAATAATTTTTTATTTTTCTATTCCTTAAATGAATTTCTTAGAAAAAGAACGTTTTTTTCTAACTAATATTTCACAACTAAAAAAAAAATGAAGCGCGGTTGGTACAATACTAATTTTCTGATATTTTTAGCCGGCTGCCAATTACTCAAGCCAGCAAGGTTGATCTTACCTAGTCACTGCAAGGTTAGCCTTGCTTGGCCATGGCATAACTAGCCCCTGTGAGGCCGAGCCTCATTGGCCCCAGTCTTAATTGATAACTAGCCAGCAACCGACTAGAATGAAGAAAAAAAGAAAGGTAAAAAAGAAAAGAAAAGGAAAAGAGGTTTGTTTTTTTAAAAAAAAACTGTTCTCGAGAGTAAGAAGTAGATTTTTTTAACTTCTTATTTATATTCTAATTCCAATCCTTGGCTACTTTTTTTTTTCAGGGAATGGAAAACTTAACAGATGTTATTAAATGCATTTCTATTTTTTTTTTCCGTTTCAAAAAATAACAGAAACTAAAACAAAGAAACTAAAATGTTACCAAATGGATCCTAGGTGTTGCTTGGGGAAGAAGACCAGAGTTTTTTTCTCTCGTAGGACAAATGATCAGAGTAGGGAAAAAAATAAGACATAAAAAGGATATTGCATAGTTTTGATAATTTTTATGAAGGACCACAAAACATTTTATCTCACTAATTATAAGAAGCGCACTCCAAATTGAGTGCTTCTTTTTCTTTACTGAATCGCAAAGTGATCTGTTTTATCAAAATAAGATGAAAACAAATTGTTAAAATCATATCTTGATGCATCAAAAATGTTAATTTATAATTTGACAGGATAAGTCGATACTCATTCCATGACCTTTCAAATGACGAACCAAGCAATCGAATCGTGTTCCGTTACCAATACTACTATTTGGGATTTATTTTATTTTGGATTTCTCATGTATTATTTTGAGATCTTGAAGTATAAGTGAAATATTTACCTCTAATGAAAAAAAATTGTAAAAAGTTTAAGTGATTGGACCGAGAAAAGGAAATGCCACTCCAAGGAATTTAAATGCTTGGAATGGGGAGTCATGTTGATTTCATGATGACGAACCAAACGAGGCTTCCACTCCCGCGGGAAGAATCTCATTAAATTATAGGTGATCAAGTGGCAGTTGCGTGCCCACGAGAATTTATTGTTCTTGCCCTCCTTTGCCCAAAGATAATAGGGGTTAAGCACAGTTTCTAATCTCTAAATCTCGATACTTATGGGATTTGATTCTCTAATGTTTATTTTGTTAGATCAAGCCCTCTTTCTTTGTCGATACAATTTAACTCTCCAAGTTTGATCTTGTGCGATGAAGTCATCTAACTTTCTCGATTAATACAATCAGATCCTCTGATCAACAGGTCTCCTAATCTGTCAAATTAATTAATGAACGTGGCAAAAAAACAATGGCACATGATGCCCGAGTGGTGCCAAACTAGCAAAGAAAAAAAAACCCTAATTTGACAATGTTAGCTAAACGAGCAAATGAAGCATTTGGATTCCATAAATCCAAAGACTTAGAGAATTTGGTTGAACAAAACAAAAGTTAGAGGAGTACATCGCACAGAAAGAAAGATGGGGGACTTGCTTGCATAAATTAAAAACTAAAGGACCAATCAAACGAATCTTGAAACTTTAAATTGTCATAGCTATACTTAGCCCCCCAAAAAAGTAACTGAAGAAGATGATTTCAACATGATCGGCTTCCATCTCCAAAAATCATGCAGATGGTGGAAATAGAAGAGACCATGAGTTATGATCTCTACAAGAATTTGAAATCGATAAGTCTGCTTGAGTTTGAGGAGGCAACGACCAAACCAATTGAGAGGAGCGAGTTATAAGGTGAGAATTCTTTTTCCTCCTGGAAAAAGAAGGCTTCGTTTTTCATGGAAAATCTTTGCACGTCGAGTTTTTAGTCCACATACCACACTGGACCATACACCAGTTACTAAGGTCGCATTATCTGCAAAACTACCATTTTTCTTCCAAGAATACCCTTATCTGAACATGTATTCCGGGAAAAAATTTGTACAAAAAGTCTTAGACGTATAGTATGGCGGCGGAAAAGTGGTCCCTAAAGTCCTAAACCCGTTATACTATAAATCTTTCAATTTTGTTAATGAATTATAAATTATTTTACGTTTTGCCAATCGAATTCATTGATCAATTTTGATAAATAAATAAACCACTGATGGAGATTGCTTTGTGCTCACGTGGCATGATTTGTGCTAATTTGGGCACTTTTTGTTAATACTCTAATATTTTTGAATTTTTATTTTTTTCCTTTTCTTTTCTTTCATTTTTTTGCCTTCCCTCAGCGGTCGGGCAAATGCAAGGGCCCTAGCAAGGTCCGACTATATCATGGCTCAACTTGCTGTCCATGGGCAAGGTCTAGCTTTGTCATGGCTTGGCAAGGTTGAACTTAGCGAGGTTGAACTCATTGGGACTTGCCTTTTGCTAGTTGTTGAGGCCCGGTGACTAGCTTGAGAAAGAAGAGAAGGAAAGGAGAAAAGGAAAAATAAAATAATAAAGTAATTTGAAAAAATATCAATTTTGTTACATTAATACCGGTTGGTCCACATTATCCATTTCTAATTAAAATTGACTTGATGAACTCAATTACTAAAAGGTAAAAAGGTTTATGATTCAATTAGTAAAATCAAAAGGTTTACGATTGAATTAATAAAAGCGCAATAGGTCTAAGACTATTCAGATGATTTTCTTATATGGTGGCTAAGTCATTCCCAAGCTTTTCAATGTAGCTAATTGAGTCCTCTACCTTTTAACAATTTTGAGCAAGAGTTCTGGCCAATTTTGAATAAAATTATCGACATGGTAGGAACCGTACTACATGATATGGTTAGTGTTGATGTAAACAATTTCTACACTCTTTTCTTCTTCCTTTTTTTTTCTTTTCTTTTCCATTGTGGACTAGCAAACCATGCTTGCCATTAAGAGAAGATGAACAATGGGAAAAAAGAGAAAAGTAAAGTAAAAATACAAAATTCATTAAAAAAAATTTAAAAAAAATCATCTATGTCTTGGGCAACCATGCCACGTATGATGTTAATGTCAATGATTTTGAACTAAAATTGGTCACAAGTATTACGTTGAAAAATTAGAAAAAATAAATTAGAACTAAATTTAAAAAATTAGGAATGAATTAATTGTTATACAATAATTTTATGATTTTCTAGTCAATTATCCTCCAAATTCCTAACCCACTCGAAACTCATGTACTCAAGCCTCATCGTCAGTTCAAGTGGAAGCTGCTAAAGTGCTAGAAGCCCTAAAGTTCCTTCAAGGAAGACGTGAAGATACATTAGTTCTGGAAACATATTGAAGTGATCTGGTGAGCGTGGTAGGCAAAAGTGCAGGTCAAGTGATATGGGAGGTACACGCAGTTATAATTGAAGCCCAAGCCCATGTGCAACGATTCACATATCTAAAGCTGGCCCATTGCCCTAGAGAATGCAACCAAGTTGCAGATTAGATTGCCAAAACCAAATGAAACAAATTTTTGCTGAATAATTGGGTCGATCGCCCCCATTTTAGCCTTTTGGATTTACTTTGTGCTGAATCTATGGATTTGTCTCATCATACTTTTACTAAAATGAGAATATGACAAAGGGATTTTCGACCAAAAAAAGAACTCACGTGAAGATACGGAGACTAACAATCTTTTTGGATGTAGAGATGCATGTGACTGAAAACCTTTTTATAATCACAAAATTTTCCATGAAATTACGTGAGAGAGCATGTGTAGTATCACTCAATCCAATCATAATGCATCTATAAAAGCCAACCAAGGCAGAGAAAATTCAAAATTCGAGAAGCGATTTTCTCGAGAAAATCGATCATATTCGGTGAATGTTTTCTCAATCTCAAAGAACTACTTACCCATTCGATCGGGATAATTGCCGATTCAGTCCTAAACCTTTTACTACTTTGCCGATTCAGTCCTAAACCTTTTTTTTTATGCCAAATAAGTCTTAAACCTTTTGCAATTTTGCCGATTAAGTTCTTCCGGCGGATTTTGGCCGGAAAATACCTACGTGGTGACGACGTGGCGCGCCGGGCCTCGCAGGTGATGACGTGGTGATGACCAGACCCCAAAAAAATATTCTTTCTTTTTTTCCTTGTTTATCTTAGAAAAAAAGGAAGCCAGCCCGGCTCGAGGCGAGCCTTGTTTTTCTTAGAAAAAAAGGAAAAAAAAGAAAGAATTTTTTTTTGGGGTCCGGTCATTGCCACGTGGTCGCCATGTCATCACCGGCGAGGCCCGGCCCGCCACGTCGTCGCCACATAGGCATTTTCCTGCCAAAATCAGCCAGAAGGACTTAATCAGCAAAGTTGCAAAAGGTTTAGAATTTATTTGACATAAAAAAAGGTTTAGGACTGAATCAGCAAAGTAGCAAAAGGTTTAGGACTGAATCGGCAATTGTCCCTATTCGATCCGTGAAGCTGATCATTGCCCTTTGCTTTCCATCTTCGGTGCAAACCTCATCGTCTCTTTCACTGCCATGCTGCTTGTATCTTTCTCGCTCTGGCCATGACAGTCGGGGATGAGTGCGACAAGTATAAGTGCAGGTTTGCACGGTCTGCCTCAGCGACATTTCCTTGGACGAGAACCTCCGAAAGCTTGCAATGGCTAACCACATCAAAAGCAAAACACAAAAAACATCAACAGGATAAAGAAGAAAGAAAGTTGATGCACCTTAGCAAGGGACAAGGTGGAAGATCTCTGGAGAGATTTAACGTGTAATTTAACCTGGAAGGTCTGAATATCGAGTCCTTCTCTGGGGCTAAGTACTCACAAGATACTTAGAATTCATAAAAATAAGTTTACTAGCAACAATAATCTCTATGGCAAAACTACCTATGTCTAAATAGATGATGCTTTGGCTTCTAAAGTAATCTTGTTAAATTACTAATTATGAAAACCTTTAAAATGTTGTAGTGCCTTTAAAGTCTATATCGGTACTGATTTGCAAGAGCTAACATATGGACCAGATCCTCATTTGAATTATACATCACGGCAACCTTATTCATATCTTGTGGCGCTCAAATGAATGGAACGAACAAATAGTTAGAGAAACAATACTACAGTTGGAGAATTGATGATGACAGAAGTTCAAAATTATCGACATCAACACATATGTTACGATGCAGGTATAGGGACGACCAGCTTCCCAACAGCCCATTGCGGCGGCAATCTTGAGGCCGTAGCGGCTGCGGGGTGGTGGTGGCGGGCAGCGAGGATGGTTAGGTTTTGTGAGTGAGGAGTTTTGAGATTTGTGAGAGGAGGGTAATTTAGACTTTCCAACATGTGGTTCTGATAAGATGTGATCAAATGATGATTTTAGAAATAGAGGAGCATCAGTAATATCGCTGGAGGATATTCTCTGTATCCCCCCTTTCTTTTCCTTTCCTATTCCCTTTATTTTTTCAATGGCAATGTGGGGTGACGATTACATTCAAAGAAGCCTCCACTGAAGCGAAAGATTTGCGCAGCAATTAAATGTTGTAGTACGTGCAAAAGCCGAGGGAAAGACGCTCGGAAATCCCTTCTTTTTAACTCTTTCTTTAGCGATAGGTCGAGAGACAAGGACGGATCTTGTCCTAAAAAATCTGCTCTCAAAAGGCTGAAACTCACTACGAAAAAGTACGCACCATGACCAACGTCTCCATCCCAAATAGTCATCGCCACTACTCCCCAAACAGTGCAACCCCCCCCAGCCCAGATCCAGCGAAACTCAGTCCTCAAGACAGGCAACTAAACTCACCCTAATGTACAAACCAATCGAATGCTCTCAATCTCATGTCTGCACCAAACTGATGTTAACCACGCGCACGCATCCGTTCGTGGCCTAAGGATTCGTTAGGCAAAGAAACAGTCGATTTGCCGCGCCAATGATCTTTTCCATCAGCAAGAATCAGCACGTACAGCTAAATGAGAAAAGTGCAGATAGAAGATGCAGAATTTGAATGGTTAATTTCATTATGCACATTGAATAGGATACTGGGCAGCTGGAGGAAGCCATTGGCAACTCCTGTCTCTACATTTTGCGAAGGTCAAAAGCCAAAAACCTCCCAAAGAAAAATGGAGACATCATCATGAACATCTTAGGGGGGAAACAAAAAAGAAAAGGGAAACAACAATGTACGACAGGAGGAAGCTGAAGATAAGAGCAACCACTTGACCGTGTTACATTTTGCAAAATCCAAGCTTCTCCACTTCGCCAAACAACGAAGGCACTCTCTATCCACCAGAACAAGCAATTTCTCCCTTCCGAAAAATAAAAGCAGCATATTCTCTCACGGATGACCCCCCTGATATTAGTTACATCCCAGAGCACGGATCCTCTGTTCTTCACAACTGGGGTTTATTAAGAAACAATGGTGGCGCGATCTGCAAATTTATGAACCTTCAACATCCACCGAATCGAACTGTGGGTATAGACGACACCCGGATATATACAGGCGATGTTCACATTCGTCCCCCTCCAAGTAGACCTCAAATATCTTGGAAGTCACTCGAAGTTCATCGAATGTGCCCAAACCTTTACCAACTCTTCACCCCTGAAAATCTCATCATGTCGACCACATCAGGAAACAATTCTCTCCCAATCTTCCGGTTATTGAATTGTTCTCGTGAGCTTACACTTGGAAATGAAGATCGTGTCTGAATAATTCAGACTACAGAGCTTCAACAGTTCAGACGATCGTTGCTTTAAGACGGGATCGCACCCACTCTGGATCACGAGGAGGAGCTTTGCAGCGAGGCCCGCATCGACGGCAATAGACGAGCATTCTTGGGGAGCAAGGCTGCATACAGCCCACAAGATAGACAAAGCATACTGCGTACACGTCTCGGAGACTCTCATTAGCAATCTGACCATATTTGGTATCGTGCTTCGGCAATCCTTTAAAGTCGACTGTCCTTCAGGCAATGAGGACAGTGTTTCCAATATGAAAAGAGCTAATTCCAAGCAATCGGAATCCAAACTGGGCAGCAAATCGACCAATTGGGGCACAGCCCCAACACTCACAAACAAGCTCCGCACTTGCTTGTGCAAGCATATGGTCCTGAGGAGTCTAAGCCCAGGTAAAGTTCCGTTGGCATGTCTCTTATCCTTCACCAGTCTCATCAAACCCACCAACAAACTATGGCTTGAGACAATTTCTGATCGAAAATCCTTCTCCTCCATCAGCGTCTCGATCAATCGGGTACAGTTGATCTTCGTCTCCATCGACCCCTCATTTAGCATGTCCACCACTAATGAGATCTTTGCAGGCTGCATCAGATTCGTTCTCGATTCTGAATCGAGAGATAAGTTGACCAGAATTGCAATCGCTTCAGACCCCACCGCGTGGGAAGTGAACCGACCCAAAAGGCCGGAGACCACTGCCACCCCACCTCCATCGACGACCGCTTTCCTGGCCGTGGCATGAGATGCCACCACTTGTCTGAGCTCCTTTAGGGCCTGGACTCTGGCTTGACCCTTCACCTTCTTCAAATTCTCGACTAGCTCCGACGCGCGACCCTGCACATCCTCGGATCTCTTCTTCATGAGCAAGTATTTATGGGAAAACCAGGTGTATGTCAGATGGTAGAGGGTCTTATTCGGAGTGACAGAATCGTCCCACAGCTCTTGCATTGTTGTGGGGCAAGTGAGGTGCCCCAAGCTGAACCATTTGAGGATATTGGACCTCTCATAGGTTTGGCCAGTGCACAGGGTCACGGGGTCTTGCATCGGCTCGAGCGAAATCGGGCAAATGAACACAGAAGGCACTTCAGACAAATCGAGCTCCTCAATCATTTTCTTCAGATCCAGTTTCTCCCCGGCTCCCGCCCCGGCGACCCCGCCACCGCCCAAACCGCCCAAAACCCCATCTTTGACCGCAGTATCTAGATCTAGAACATGCCCATCTTCATATCCAGCAAGCCCCTCTCGTTTCGAAGGCAGAAACATAGGCATTTCGAAACCCTCTCAAAGGAAAACCCAACCAAGAACAAGAAACCCAACGAAGCCCCCTTCAGAATCACAGCAACTAAAGGTACATCCGTGGGCACATTGCACCCAGCACGCAAATCAGATATGCAGAGAGAGGAAGAGAGAAAATAGAAGTCCCCAAGTTTCTCTCACTCATTGACTACCACAAGCAACAACCGCAAGGAAGCAAGAAAGAAAATACTCTCTTTCTTGTGTACACCCTCTGCACTTGCTTTTTCCAACTGCTTTATCTACTCATCTCTTTCAGCGGTCAAAAGACTCATTACCATCATAATACGCATAAAAAAACAAGCAATCGATTCCCTTTCACTTCCACCACAAGCTTCAAAAGGGTCAAATCATCAACCCAAGACCATAACATTAAAGCAAGGAAGCAAAGGAAGCAGAAGAAGAACAAGAAGAGCAAGAAGAAGATGAGGCAGAGACCCCCCAAGACAAACTCCCACAAGATCCTCAAATTCAAGCGATTTAGCCTCAATAATTGAGCAAGAAACCAGAGAGACCCGAGATTGGAAAGAAGCGTGATGCTATGAAGAATTCGGAAGAGCTAAAGAGGGTAAATCAAGGAAACACAATACGGACCAAAGAGAGAGAAAGGGCAAAGGAAGCAAGGGGGAAGAAAAGGAGCCATCCCTGTAAAAAAAAGGCTCTCTCTCCCTCTCTACTGCTCTTCCTTTTGGGTCAGTCTCAGTCGTTCACTGAGAGACAGACATAGAGAAAAATAAAAATACCAACCCTCCACTTTTAAATCATGTTAATTTTCATCACGGAAACAGAGGAAGCAGAGAAACAAAGCAACAAATAAATCAAATCGAACTTCTTCCTTCCTCCTTTTTCCTTATTTCTTTTGGGGGCTTCGCTTTCAGACACCGGGTGACCGGGAACCACTGGCTGCAGCCGGTCACCAAGCCCCCCCTCGGCCCGCGAACCACACGTGCAGTCATATCACCTGTTTGCCGTAATCTCTCCCGCTTTCACTGTACACACCAGCATTATCATCACTACTCTATTCAAACCCCCCCTCGTTCATGATTAGATTAAGTTAAAATCTCATAAGGTTTTATTGAGTAAAGCAAGAAAAACTTGGACCAAAGCACTTTGGATCTTCTTGCTTATGACCCAATTCCCACTTTGATCTGCCTAAGCGTGCCCTTGGATCTCAGCATTGAAAGCATATTATATAAAGGCGTTTCGATTGGGTTGGGTTGGTGCTAAGAGGAGGGGAAAAAGTGGGGGCATTATTGTGGCCAATCGACTAAGAATCAATGAGCTAGGTGGCCAGAAACATGGAACAAAAATTAATGAGGTAGATAGCTTTTGTCATTTGCGGATGCAAAGACTCAATTTAATCATTTGGTCTATGATCACATCAACAATTTGCTTTCCAAAAATACATGTTAGATGTATTTGGTGAGAATCTTTCTTTGTTTCATGATTCAAATTTGGTAAGACTCACCACTCTTCATTTATGGATTCATCTTGTTTGTTCGAAACTCACCTTATTTTTTAATTGGAAACTCGCACTTCAACATAGCTCGTAAGCTACTTTTGATGAAAAAGATCGCTGATGCTTCGCTTGAAAAGTATATAAAAAAAGACAGATAAATCACATGAAAGACACCTAATTAACATAAGATTGACGGACGTAATTTTAACAAATTCACAAAAGAGAGTAGAAAGGAGGTGAAAGATGTCCTAGAGAGGGAGAGAGAGATTGTAGGGTTGGCAATGCTAGGCAATGCCTGTTTGTATAATTATGAACACAACACAAGGCAAAATACGAACTATAGAGAGAATATGACCTAACAAAACACTCTGGTTTTAGATGTTGGCACGAATTGATATGAACTGACACGAATTAATCGTAATTAGGCTACTTAGAATGTAAAATCAAAGTCAAAATATTTTAGACTGGCACGAATTATATACATGGTTTCAAAGTATCATTAACGCACACTACTAGTAAGTTCAATACATTGAAAACTACAAAATGTTTTTTTTCCTTATCTCCTAATCAAACAGGTGGCTAAAGCCAATAACACCCCCTAAAAATGTTTCCCATAAGAGTAGTAGACAACTAAGAATAATTAACGTCACTTGTACAGATTCAATGTAGTGTTCATCGGGTCTTTCATGGATTTTCCAAAATAGTCAAAATATTCGTGTCTTCACCCGAGACTATCGAAAAGAACACACAAAACCAAAAAGCGTTCAAACACGTTCCATCTGCTCATAAAGTCCCGACTTGTATTCAAACCCGACTCGGTCAAAGAGCAAAGCAACCCCCCCTCCCTCAAAAGCCTTACGCCTCACGAAAAAGATAGAAGATGCAGAGAGAGAGAGAGAGAGAGAGGGGACAAACTCGTCTTTTGATGTAAACTGCAATTTTTAAAAAGATGAGGGGGCACAAAAAAAAAGGAGGGGGGGGGGGGGCGTTGTTTATTATACCCGCACGAAGCGAGAAAGGAGAAAAAAAGGGGAATTTTTTTTTTGCAGAAAAGGACAAGTTCGATTTCTGCCCCCAAGTCCCATCGCGAGACCCCCACGAGGGACGAGGGGCAGGGGAGGAAAATCCTATATCTTTTTTTTATCCCCCCCGGTCGTTAAAATCGATGTTAATTGTAAAATTTGTCCTAATTGTTTATTTAATCCATTCAGTATTTCAAATTCCAAGATCCCCCTCACCTTTTTTAATATTTTTTTTATTTTGGCCCTATTCAGATCAATCGAAAAAAGTTAGGTAATTACTCAACCGCGAATAATTATATTGATTAAGAGTCAGGAGTTCGAAATGCCCAATTATTAACGTTTTAAGTAAATAATTAAGGTGTTGGGGTCATTGTATAAAAGAGCCGTGTTCTCGATTGTAAAAAAAAAAAAAATTATCATCGGTCGTCGCTCCGGGGCCCAACCCCGCACGTGGGACCCGCACGCTTTATTCCGGGCTTTATTTAAATATCGAGTTTTGATTATTTTTAAATCCGGGGCCTGATTAGGAATTTTTTTTTTTCTCTCGAGGCTTAAAAGTGCCAGCGAAGCAAGGTTTGACCGTGACAGGGTTTTGTTTGCTTTGACTGTACGCCTCGGGTGGTGGTGGTGGTGGTGGTGGGGCTTATCCGGTCTTTGCTTTGACTGCTTTTTTTCGCTCCTACCCACTCAGGGTCCGACGCGTGGCAAGGGGAACCGTGACTGTCTCTCTGGCACTGTCGTCTTTTATAAATTTTTTGTGTGTGCACCCCTCCCCTTCTCTTTCTTTTTTGATTGCTTCGAGTTTTTCTGTGCAATTGTTCTTTTACTCCTTTTGTGAATGTTTATTAAACTTGGGCTTGTGCATGTTGGCATTGGAATTGAGGGAAGTGGGAGAATTGAATAATGATTGTTGAAGGGTTGGACTGGGGAAGAGAGCGTGCGAGTGAAGTGGGTGTTGTCTGTGATTAGGGTATCAAATCGGGGGTTGGGGTTGGGGTTGGGGTTGGGGTTGGGGAGCTTCGTTCAAAGAGAGGATGGGTCATGGACCCATTTTAGTTATGGATTGCCAGCTAAATTCTCTCTACTCTCTCTCTCTCTTTCTTTCTGGGGTTGTTTATGGTTGGGAAATTCATGTGTAGCTTCCAGACTGGACTCGTAGGGGGGTTAGATTGGATTTGTCAATAGTGAAGGGCATCACGAGAGTCATTGCCCTCCTCACTCGATCCATGTGAAAGGATGGTTAGATTGGATTTGTCACTACTTCATGAGTGCCTCGAGAACGGCTTGTTGTTCATATGTCGATTGAGTAAATCTTACAATTTGCAATGTGTAGACTACTATCCTTGAGTCATGTATGATAAGTGTCTCGCGAATTGGATTGATTTTAGATAAGTCGTACCTGACAAAGTGTTCAAGAAGCACTCGTTAGCGAGTTCCGAATTGATTGATAATCTTTAGGTGTCATCGAAGCTCATCCAAAGAAAGTTAGAGATGGATGTGAGACCGTCGTTAATTTTTCCCATTTTAAAGTTGCTTTTGTAAGAGCAATGAGCTTGCGCTCGTGGAATTAATTAAGAGGTCGTAAAATGTTCTTGCAACGAAAAAGAAAAGAAAAGAAAATGCATCCCCTCATGCTTTAAGTTTATGATTAGACCTAATCATTGGTTGGGTCTCGACAGATCTGGCCAAGCCTAATATTGGGCCAAAAAATCATTTCTTGAGCCGTTCATTTGGGCTCAAGAATGGGATTGCTTGCCCAAATTTGCTTATTTTGCCTGTTGGACCGATTCCTACTTGCATTAGCTCAATGAGATCACGTCCAATCTATCTGTTGTTCTTGATCTGCTCCTGGACCGGCTTAATTAGGAAAGACCCTGTGGTTAATTTGCAGATCTCAGGTCAAACCATCAGGTGAATGGACGAATAGCTACAGAATCACCAACGACACAAAGGGAACTTACCATCCTTTGATAAAATCGCAGCTCTTCTATGGTATATCTGGAAATCCAGAAACGACTTCGTATTCCGGTTGTCTCAGCGGAGTCTATGATAAGAACTTACAGCAAGTGAAACACTAAAAGTTTGAAGCTCGATACTATTGGAGACTGGTTCACCAGCTAATTGGTGCCCGCCGAAGAACCAGCCCTCAAGATAAACATCAATGGGTCCGTCGAAGCTGGTGGTTCGGAAAGATCGATTACAGTTGTTCTTCGGGATGCCTCAGTTGTACTGCTCGAAGGATTCACGAAAAGCATCCTTGCTGATTCATGCCGAAGCTCTGGCTCTAGTAGAGGCTTGAGGTACTTCAGATGTAGAAGTGGAGAGAAATTGTACTTGGAGTCGGACAATGCAGTTTTGGTAGGCTCTCTGCTAGAAGATAATCACGTGCTATGGGAAGTGGAGGCACTGCTCTGTGGCTCATTGTGAAAGAATGGTGAATCAAGTACGTAGCTGATTGGGTAGCTCTTAAACTCAACGTTTGAAGTCTCTTCCCTTCTTTGAGCTTTTTGTCTAGAACTTCTAATGATAAGTAAAAGTAGTTCCTGACCCAAAAACGAAGAATCTATCTATTCTATGTAATGAAAGCCACGGCTAAGAGTGAAAGAAGAAGAAGAAGAAGAAGACAAAGTATCCTCAAATGTATAATGTATTCATTTAATTTGAAATGAAGTGAAAAAAGAGGAGTACATCTTATTACATGAGCAATAGTCATAATTGGAAGTGTAGCTTTTGTTAATTACGTGAATAAATGCATTATTTTTCATTCGATTTATAAATAAATGAAAAATAATCTGGGTGAATTTCAGTTTCACTAAGTTTAAAACATTAGAATACAAGAGTAAAAATATTGTAACTTATTTGAAACATGCATGCTTACATTTCGTTTGGTTTTACTTCTTTTAAATAAAGCTTACCTCATTTGAAGCAAATCTGTTTAGCAACAAAATGATAATAATTGTCTCCAAAAATCCACTTACTTTAAAAATAAGATAGTGTTAAAAAAATTCAAATATTAATAGATCGCCATTTTTAATTTAATAATTTGTTAATCGGACATAAATTAAATTCGAAATTATCCATCAAAAAGAGTATTGACATCTAATTTTTCACAAAAAAAAGCTGATTAGGTCAATACTCTACTCTATCAAAATCTATTGGGCTAGTATGTTTATTTTACCTGCATCCATATTGGAATGAATTGAAAAGGTGCTTAGGCAATTCTTATGGAAATGCCCTGAATTGGAGTCGAGAGGGGCAAAGGTAGCCTGGACTGATGTATGTCTCCTGAAAGAGGAAGGCGAACTTGTTAATTGTTGGCTAAATGAAAGTAACAAAGCTGCGATGGTGAAATATATATGGATCCTCTTTTCAGATAAAAAATCATTATGGTGTAAGTGGGTCCATTCTGCTTTCTTAAAGCAGAAGAGCTTTTGGACCACCAAAAGATCTACCTTTTGCTCATGGGCTTGGAAAAGATCATTGACCTTCGTCGGGAATTTAGGCAACTCTTCAGATGGACTGTTGGTAATGGAAAATCAGTCTCTTTATGGTTCAACAACTAACATCCTAGAGGACCTCTCAACCTTTTCTACAATAATAGAGACATCTATCAATCGGGCTTCTCCAGACTAGCCACGGTGGCTGATCTTGACCGACCATCTCTCTTATTGGACAGACTATTGACACGGACCAATCGATCTAGCGTTCCCTTAGACGACGTCGTCTAAGGACCTCGTCCTAAGCAGCCTTTCCCACGACTCACAGAACTTCTAGAGAGAGAAAGTGTTTAGAGAGAGAAGCTTTGGAGATTGTATTGCAATTTGCTAGATGATACAAATGAGGAGGAGATGACCTCCTTATATAGGAATATAAGTCTACCCGTATCCGTATATCTCCTGATGATCTAACGGATGTAGTCCCATCTTCCCAACTACCAGCTACTATCTACTTCCCGTAATAAATACAATGGGTGTACAATTATAGTATCGCCCGCCCCCGGGAATATTCTAGAAACCCTAGGAGAGTCGCCCTCCGGCATGACTTCCATGGAGGGACACCTTCGTGTCACGGAAACCTCTTGAAGTCTCGCCTTTCTTCCCGGTCCGTGACATTCTCCCCTACCTATTCGGGAGACGCCCTCGTCGCCCCTTTGGCCTTGAACTCTTCAATCTGACGTTGGAATTGCCAAAGTGCTTCCGCGGGTTCCCAGCTGGCTTCACTCTCTGGTAGACCCTTCCAGTGGATGAGGTATTCCTTCTTTGTCGGTCGGTACCTCTTCACGATGCTTCGCTCATCGAGTATCTTCTTGATGTTGCGGTCATATGAGGATTTTGCCCCCAGTGGCGCTCGATGCGACTCACCTCGATCCAGGTCTTTCTCGTCCAAGTGAAAAGGCTTAAGCATACTTATGTGGAACACCGGATGCAACTTTAGTTTTGGTGGTAGCTCCACTTTGTAGGCAACCTTCCCAACCCGTTTGATGATCCGAAATGGGCCTTTGTATCGTTGGACCAACGTCTTATGCACGTTCTTGTGATGTAGAACCCGATGTAGTTTCACCAAGACCTGATCCCCCACGTCAAAATCCACGTGTTGTCTCTTTTGATCCGCCCATTTCTTCATCCTCTTGGACGCCTTCTCAATGCACGCCCTAGCCAAGTCCGCCTGCTCATACCAGTTTGAGGCGAACTTGTGAGCGGCTGGACTACTCCCCTTGTAGCCCGTGGCAACTGTACTAGGAGTGAACGGTTGCTGCCCATTCACGATCTCAAAGGGACTCCGGCCTGTCGACTTGCTCCGCTGCAAGTTATATGAGAATTGAGTGACATCGATTAATCTTACCCAATCCTTATGAGTAGCGCTCACAAAATGCCGAAGGTACTGCTCCAGGAGTGCATTCACCCACTCCGTTTGTCCATCTGTTTGTGGATGCATGCTCGTGGAGAAGTTCAAATCCGATCCAAGCAGTTTGAAGAGCTCGGTCCAGAATTTCCCCGTGAATCGTGGATCACGATCGCTCACGATCGACTTTGGATGGCTCCAATACTTGACGACATGCCGCATGAATAGCCTGGCCGCCTCCTCGGCCGTACAATCCTCCGTAGCCAGCATGAAGGTCACGTACTTGGAAAACTGGTCGACCACGACCATAAGAGTCCGACACCCTTCGGATTGTGGCAGGCTGACGATGAAGTCCATGGAGACGCTCTCCCATGGTCGCTCCGGTATGGGAAGAGGTTCTGTTGACACCTAAATTTGCCAATTCAACGGGTTTTTAACCAAGTTTGGTTGGATCAAAGAGATTAGGAATTTTATTCAAAAAATAAATGAAATGAAAAGGTTAAAAAAATGTTCAAAAAAATGTCTAGATGTTCATCACATTTGAGGTTTTATTTTCTGAAGGAGTAAATAGATTAAGTTTTTCAGTATACTAGATGATTAAAACTAAAAAAAAGGGGATCAAAGAAAAAAGATGACATAAAACAAAATGGAGGAAGCATTAGACCGGGTCTGGATGGGCCGATCCTCGTTGTCTCGCGCGGGCTTTGCCCGCGCAACTTTTTTTTTTTCTCTTCTTCGCGGGCCAAGCCCACAAACCTGCAAGTCCTTCTTTCCTGGCCCTTTCTTCTTTCCTCTTCGCCCACGCTTTCTAGATGGTTCTGGCTCCCACCTGCTCGAGACGTGATGGAGGAGCAGGAGCTCGCCAGCACCTGCAATTCTTGGGAAGAAGGTCATGGACTGACACACGCGAAGAGACAAGGCCTGCGAAGCAGAGAAAGATGTAGGGGGAAATGATGAAGGAAGAGAGGATTAGGGTTTGGGGCGGTAGATAAAAATCGGGGAAATCGAGCAGAGTAGGGGTTCGAAAAGAGAGAGAGAGAGAGAGAGAGAGAGAGAGGAAGGAGGAGGAGGCGTTCAAGAAGCCATTGGAGAGCACCCCCCATCGACGATTACGACGGTGGCCCTTCTCGTTCACGGCTCCACGCTGCCGAGTCCGTTAGCATCCTGGTAGGTCAACTATTCTTGCGATACCCGAGGATCAAGGCCGTGCTCGTCACGGATCGACGGAAGTTTCGGCTCGATTTTACTCGGGCAAGCCGATCGATCCACGACAGCCACGGACCGCGTAGGGTTTTTCGTTGCCGAGGAATTTCTCGTTTTCCTTTGGGTCGTTTGGCACTCTGTGCAAGCCTCCGTCCGAAGCAGAAAGGGGAGATGGGCCGGCCTTGGATCCGAATCAGCCTAGTTCGAGGCCCGACCCAATTCCCCTTTCTACCCCTTTTCCTCTAAAAAGAAAGAACGAAAGGAAATATATATGATAATATACATATGTGTACTAAAACATTTTACTAACACTAATAATAGAGGAAAAGAGAGAGAGGAGAAAAGTTAAAAAGAAGAAGAAGAAGTTAGTTTCTATTTCTCAGTAAATCATGTTATTTGGTTCAATCAACTCAAACATTTTTGTTAAATGTTATAATATAACACAATATTTTAATTAAATAATATATTTTAATAAAAAAATAATAATAATGATAAATAATATATTTTTATAATAATAAAAATAATAAAAATATTATTAATAAAGAATATATTTTCAAGAGTAATAATAAAATAAATCTATATAATTTAAAAAAAACAAAAAAAAAACAAAAGAAGAATCGCTTTCCAACCTTAGAGTTAGCTTTTGTTAGTTTTTTTTTTAAATAATTAAAGAGTTGACATCGTCTAGGCCGTTGTGTACTTTTGCCCCTTTGATCCAATTGCGTGACTAATTTATTTTTGTATGTTGGCGTTAGATGTATGATTAGGCTCGGCACAATGCGATGCTTACTCTAAACCTAATAGTCTAAATGCTAGATCATCGAACTCAAGCTTATCAAGTCGTAGCATAATGACATTAATAGTAATTTCGACATGTATAGAGTAGGTGGCGGTAGACCGATGTCCCTTCCGGTCTCACTTTTGTAAGGTTACATCTTGATTTCTCTAGGATTCACCATCTTTTGTTAAGGTATGATTAGGTTAGCACATGTTCAATCTAATGAAATTAGACTAGACTTAAGATTACCTTATCTCATAGACAAGTAGTGTTTTGACTTAAGCTTATTAGATTTTATTTTCTAATGTCTTTAAACAACCAGCTTCCGAGGGATCATGTCTCGAGGCTTACAACGAGGCCATGTATTTCTAATTGCCCGACGAGTGGCGGGTTTGATTCTTACTTTTATTTTTATTTTTATTTTTTATTGTTGTTAGATAATTGCCTTTTGATTACTTGATTTGTTTACTATTGCATGGTATTTCAATATCTTTGATTGTTTATTTCTCGCATCGTCTTTCGATAAATTGCGTGTTAATTTCGTTCCTAAATTTTGCTTTAGTTTAGATCCGCATAAAAATGGCCTTAGAGGAGTCATTGCATGAACACTTAGTGGATTTGAATGGCCTTTAGGGCTTTAAAAGAAGAGCAAGAATGCGTGCTCACTTCAGATTAAACGACTAACTAGTTAGGTACCGAAAGGGCGTTAATAGATTTGTTAGCGTAAATAAGTCCCTGTACCCTAGAATCTCTGGTTGCGTAGAAAGTGAAGCATTTCTCCCATGCTTTCACTGGGTTCCTAGCCGACCCCAATAGACTAGTGGCGACTCCTAGAAATTTTTTAGGTTGTTAAATAACCTTTAAAAATCAAAACGCCTTAATGTCACGCGAGGTATGGACTTGGGAGAGTCCGTGCTCGTAAAGGTTGGACCGAATCGAATTACGATTAGACATTGCTTTTAAGCCGTCTTTTAGGGATGTCGATTTGGACCTCTTCACGAGTAATATCTCTAAACCTACTTAGTACGTTCCCCCTCACCGGGGAGGTTTGGGTAGGTCACGACAGGTTCCAATAGGCCCGCCGGGGACTTCTGCTTCACCTTGTCCTGTTGGCAAACAAGACAGGTCTGCACGTACGCCTCAACATCGTCCCCCATGAGAGGCCAAAAATACTTCTCTTCTATGAGTGCCATGGTGCGACGGACTCCAAAGTGGCCCGCACACTTCGAATCGTGGCACTCCTTGAGGATCTCTTTGCGTAATCCTCCATGAGATGGGATGTAAAGCCGTCGTCCCTTGGTGTAGAGGAGTTCGTCCTCCCACCAAAATAGTCGGCTTCTGCCTTCCTTGGCACTGTCGAGGATGGCCTTCGCCTTAGGATCAAGCTTTAGCCCTTCTTTGATCCGCTCGGTCCATGGACACTCCGGTCGACTCATGGACATCAGCTCCCCCTTCCTGCTTAGAGCATTAGCGACCAAGTTATTCTTACCCGGTTTATACTCCAGCGTGAAATCGAACTCTGCCAGAAAATCCTGCCAACGAGCCTGCTTTGGACTCAGCTTCTTTTGGGTCTGGAAATAACTCGATGCAATATCGTCCGTCCGAACGGTGAAGTGCGATCCGAGGATGTAGTGGCGCCATGTCCGAAGACAATGGACCACGGCCGTCATCTCTTTCTCTTGGACCGTATATCGCCGCTCGGTGTCGTTCAACTTCCTTGATTCATAGGCTACGGGGTGACCATCCTGCATCAATACACCACCAATAGCATAATCTGAGGCATCAGTCTCTACCTCGTATTGCTTCGAGTAATCTGGCAAGGCAAGCACTGGTTCCTCCACCATCGCCTTCTTCAACCGATCGAACATCTCTTGGCATCTTCCGGTCCACTCCCAGGTTTTCCCCTTCTTCAGCATATCGGTGAAAGGAGTGGTGATGCATGAATAATCCTTCACGAACCGTCGGTAGTAGTTCGTGAGCCCCAGAAAGGATCGTAGCTCCGGCACCTTGGACGGAGGTTCCCAATCCACGATCGCTTTTTTCTTGGCCCGATCCATCTTGACCTGGCCCCTACCTACAATATGCCCTAGGAAAGGCACTTCCTCTTGGGTGAAGGCGCACTTCTCGCGCTTTACATACAACTCATTTTCTCTTAGAACTCAGAACACTTGCTCAAGGTGTTCTACATGCTCTTTTAATGTTCGACTATATATTACAATATCATCAAGATAAACTACAACAAACCGATCTAGGAACAGATGTAGTACCTTGTTCATGAGAGTGCATAACGTAGCCGGTGCATTGCTTAAGCCGAAAGGCATCACT
The DNA here is from genome assembly GCA_019926035.1 of Melaleuca alternifolia. NCBI lineage: Eukaryota > Viridiplantae > Streptophyta > Magnoliopsida > Myrtales > Myrtaceae > Melaleuca > Melaleuca alternifolia. The sequence continues at coordinate 2,798,250 of JAGKPW010000048.1, forward strand.
AGGAACTCGTACAACCCATAACGAGTCACACAAGCAGTCTTTTCTTCATCGCCCTCAGTGATCCACACCTGATAGTATCCCGATCGAAGATCCAGCTTGGAGAACCACCTTGCTCCACCAAGTTGATCGAATAAGTCAGCAATAAGAGGGATCGGGTACTTGTTCTTTACCGTCAATTTGTTCAGCGCCCGATAATCGATGCACATACGGAGGGAACCGTCGTGTTTCTTTTGGAGTAGCACCGGGGCACCGAACGGAGCCTTCGAGGGTCGAACATAGCCAGCATTGAGTAAATCTTTGAGTTGCTTCCTTAGTTTCTCAAGTTCCGGAGGGGCCATGCGATAAGGCGCCATGGGCGCCGGTGGTCGAGCTTCAGGCACGAGCTCGATCTTGTGATCCACCTCCCTTTTGGGTGGAAGCTTCTTCGGTAGCTTCAGAGGCATTACGTCTTGGAACGTCTCCAAGACTCGGGTCACCTCCGGAGGAATCGCCTCTTCCGTGGCCTCGGATTCCTCTTCCTTGAGGGTTGCTAAATAGGTCGGCTGCCTCTTCTTGACCCCCTTGGCTAGCTGCATGGCCGAGATAATCTTCTATTCTCTGGCCTTTCTTTTCACCGGGACCACGCATTGACCTCGCGTGACCAAGATGCAAATACAGTCTGTGAATGGGACAGGGAAGGCACATATCCGGTCGAGAAACCCTAAACCGATGACAAAATCATAGTCATCTAAAGGGATTACTTCGATATTCTCTTTGCTCTTCCAATCACCCAGGTGAAGCTCCATGCCTTTCGCCAAGCTGATGGTAGCGATTGCGGTTGAGTTCACCGTCTTGAGCTTTCTCACTCCTTTCTTGACTCGAAGGTCGAGTTTCTTGGCCACTTCTTCGGAGATGAATAAATCAGAAGCACCGGTATCGACCAAGGCATTCATGGTCGTGCCCTTGATCGTGACATCTACGAACATGAGGCCTTTCTTCTTCTTGGCCTGCTTGCTTGTCACGGTACTAAGGATCCTCATTGATCCTATCTTGGCTCCATCCTCCTTATCCTCGGCATGCTCCTTGACGAGGGCCGTGAGCGCCGGCCTTGATGGATAATCGCGAGCCAAGTGCGCCCCATTGCACAAGAAGCATTTGAGGGCGAAACGCCTCCTCCTTTGGCCGTGGTTGCTAGACTTTGCCTTGTCTTTGGTATAGGCAACATGGGGCCGATTTCCTCCATCTTAGGGCTTTCGGTTGTCTCCCCCACCAGTAGCCTTATCCCTTGGACGAGGATCCGGCTTCTTCTTGGTCGATGGGCGATACTCGATCATTGAATCCGCCACCGATATTACCGTGGACAAGTCCTTGGCATTGCACCGCATGAGCTCCTGCTTCACATACGGTTTGAGGCCTCCCACGAACTGGAAGTAGGCCTCCTTATCCGTCATGGACGGAATCTGAAGAAGGAGGCTCGAGAACTTCTTCACATAATCCCGTGCACTCCCTTTTTGCTCGAGACGTCGCAGCTCGTCTCTCGCTTCCATCTCCGCATAGATGGGATAGAACTGCTTTCAGAACTCCTCAAGGAACATCTCCCATGAAGTGATCGGGGCACCCGTCCTATCATCCGTCCTACGACGCCACCACAGCAAGGCATCGTCACTGAAATACATAGAGGCGGTACTAACCTTGAGTGAACCATCGGTGATCCGCATGGCTCGGAAGTACTGCTCCATATGCCAAAGGAAGTTATCCACCTCCTTGGCCACTTGAGCACCCTTGAAGACATTAGACTTGGGTGCATCTACCCGTGGCCCATGTTGTACGGTGACCACCCTTGCCACCTGGGCGCTTTCCAGCTCAGCGACCTTGGCCTTGAGTTCATCTACCTCAGCAGCCTTAGCCTTGAGCTCCTCCATCTCGTATTGCATGGCCAATATCATGGCCTCGAGGGAGTCCTCCCTCCTCTTCAGTCCTTCTTCCGTTGAAGCGAGTGTCCCGAACACCTCCGCTCGGAGTTCCCCCACGTCCGATCTCAGTTCTTACACCTCGGCATTGAGCTCTCCTGTGCCAGACGCTACTCCTTCGGTATTCTCGGACAAGTCGTCCACCACACCTTGGACATCCGCCATGGTGACCTCCATCCTGGTCACACGGGATTCCAAGTCGGCCAATGGATCCCTCGAACTAGAGGAATTCCGGTTCTTCCTCCCCTTGGCCATCTTGCCACGGCCACGATCTTCCAGGGTCATGGCCTCGGTCTCAGCCTCGACCTCGACCATCTCTTCGGGCACAGTAGGCAAGTTGCTCTTGGCCATTGCCTTAGGATGACCTGCTCTGATACCACTTGACACGGACCGATCGATCTAGCATTCCCTTAGACGATCCGCGCGGCCTTAGGACCTCGTCCTAAGCAACCTTTCCCACGACTCACAGAACTTCTAGAGAGAGAAGCTCTGGAGATTGTATTGCAATTTGCTAGATGATACAAATGAGGAGGAGATGGCCTCCTTATATAGGAATACAAGTCTACCCATATCCGTAGATTTCCCGACGATCTAATGGATGTAGTCCCATCTTCCCAACTACCAGCTACTATCTACTTCCCGTAATAAATACAATGGGTGTACAATTACAGTATCGCCCGCCCTCAGGAATATTCTAGAAACCCTAGGAGAGTCGCCCTCTGGCATGACTTCCATGAAGGGATGCCTTCATGTCACAGAAACCTCTTGGAGTCTCGCCTTTATTCCCGGTCCGTGACACTATCCACTTAGGGAGATGATCTACCACACCTCACAAAAGAAGAGGACTATTTTATATGGCTTGGACATCCCTCAGGTATGTACATGGTGACATTAGCTTGGAGCATTGTTTGGCCTCGAGGCTTGGTTCTTCCATGGCATAGGTTTATTTGGGATATGATGATTATTCCTAGACACTAGTTTCACCTTTGGCTTATCACCTGGAAGAGATTGCCTCCAATGTATTTCTATTATCTTGCCTCAGGATTTCGATGGCTACTTGTGCCTTTTGCAACCTAAGACTGGATTCCATAGATCATCTCTTCTTTGGTTGGATGACTACCAACCAACTCGCTCAATTCTGGGCGGGTAAGTGTAATCTACCATAGTGGTGCTCTTTGTGGTCACACACACTTGGGCAATCAAAACCTTTTCTAGAAATGACTTCTATCAAAGCATTTCTCGCTTTTCCTTTGCTGCGCTTTGCCACATTTTTTGGAAGGAAATGAACGACTTCTTGTTTAGGAGCAAATAAGTTGTGTTGCCAATCATGAAGAAGAAGCTAGTGAAGGTGGTCAAGGATAAGGCTATTTAGTACGTCTTGTCGCGAATTCCCCGAGGAATAGGAGGTTGCAAAGAAGTTGGTGTATTGACCCCATCATTTTTATCGAATTGTAATCGTGAAATATTTTGTGCGCCTTAGGTTGGTCTTGTTTTTGTAAGTTTGGCACCATTCCACTCATTAGTGTGCACTAACACTTTGAGTGCAAGTTTTGTAATGTCAGGTTAGTAGCGTTGTATTTCCTTTGTGGTAAAATCAATACAAATTCTTACTTTACCAAAAAAAAAAAGAAATCAAATTTTTACTAGGGTTTGAGCAAATTTTGACCAAAAGTTGAACTCATCAAAATGTCAATAGAATGGTACAATTAATTCATGCATTGTGTGAAATTCTTTACTGTACTTGATCCGCACAAATTGGACAGTCAAATAGCTATATATAATGACTTTTAACGATGCTTGTTTGATCTCCAAGGTGTTCGGAAAATCACAATTATGGCACATCGGTTTATGAGATCTCAAAGATCTTGTCATAGTTTTTTGGATGCCTTGAGAATCATTTTGATTGAAGTTTTCTCAAGTGAGATTTCATAACCTTTTGTTTTGGCTGTCCATTTGAGAAAGTTCGCAATCTTGTAGTTTTCATAAAATTGGATTGCATTTTTTGAAAGTTGGAGTCGTAATCATTTTATCCATGTGAAAATGGAATCAATTTGGCACATGACACAATTGGTGATCAAAGTTAGGTGAAAAGCCCTTTTATAATGGACCACAATCATAGAGTCAGTCCGCCCTTGTACCAATGCCATGCTTTTGAAGTGTCGTTTTTTTTTGTCTTGAAACCTCTCATACTATGCCGACAATATCCAATTTGCCCAAATCTGACAGATGGCTCGTACAATTTGCATATATTGATCATGATAATCCAAAAATAAAATGTTGGAAATTTTATCATTTGGCTAGATTGATTTATTTCACCTTTATAAGCTTGTCGATACAACAATAAACAAAGCAACCAAAATTTTCACAAAGGAAATATCATAATTTGTCATCTCAATCATAAGTTGGGCCCAATTTCTAAAAATATGTTATCCCAACATTTTTTGAAAAGTCGAACTATACTTTTAGAAAATTTTAGGTCATGATCTTTCCGAAGGAGTTAAAAGTGGGTGAGGCGGAAACCAGATGAAGAAGATATACCTAGTCAAAGTTTCATCAAATTTAGGTAAAATACAAATCGGCAGGCTTAGCCAAGCAAACCACGACTGCCACGTGGCAATCACTGAGGTGGCCATTTGGGCCTCTTGTGAGGTTCCTTTTAACCTTTTGCAAAGGCCTTAGCAATCTTGCGCATGATTCCTCCACAATCCCAAAACTTTTCCTTGTAAATGGGGGCCAATTTGCTCCTTTTTCTCAAGGTAAGCTGTTCATGTTTCTCTCTTTCAATTAGATTTGTTTCAAATTCTCAACGCTACTAGCTTCTACTTATATTGTTAGTGAAACTCCGGTGCAATTAAAGGTTGAATACTTGGCGATCCTAGGCATGTGTGGATCGATGAAAACTAGCTTGTCATTTGGTAAGGGCTTTATACCCCGTAAAGAAAACTAGTATTGTCATTATACTAGATTTAAGTGCGGAAATAGAATAAATCTAGCTGTTACTCTACTGGGTTAAATTAGACTTGCCATGAAATTTGGTTGTCGTAGTGTCAAAATTAACCTTTGAAAAATGCAACAAAAAGAAGAAGAAGAGGAGAAAATGACTTTTATTTTTGTCACTTAGGTGCGTTTGGTAACGTTTCTGTTCCGGGAAACAATTTTTGAACAGAAATAGTTTTTTCTATTTTTGTTCACGAGAACAATTTTTGAACAAAAGAAGTCGTTTGGTCACTACACACAATTTTTGTTCTTAGAATAGAGAAAAAATAGAAATGAGTTTGGTATAATTCACAAATTTTTTATTTTTTGTTGTTTTTTCTTCTTGCTCATAGATGACCGACTGCTACCGGGTGGCGTTGGCAAGGTAGGCAGTGGTGGCAAGAGAGAGAGAGAGAGAGAAACAAAAGAAAAATAAAAGTGTGTAAGAATAAGAAATATGTTTCTTTTGTTTCTTGTTTTTGTTCCAAATCTATTCTCGAGAACAAAAGTGTAAACAAATGTGTTTCTGTTCTTTTTTTGTTCAGAACAAAAAAAGAACAAAAACACATTTGTTATGATCATTTTCTAGGAAAATTATTTTCCTGGAATTCATAAATTTTATATTTTTCGTGAAACGAACGGAGCCTTAATTGAAATAAATGTGCAAACTTCCATACTTTCCTCTATACTATTATTATACTTGTTAATCAACATGTCATGATTTTCTAAACCATTTTAAGAGAATATAGTTATTCTCCCAAAAAAATATTTTCAACTTTGAAAATCCTTATCATATATGGCGAGAAAAGGAAAACACCTAAGTCTAAGCAGACAAGATAATAATCTGACTCCGTCAATTTCAGTACTAAATATGCTTCATCAAATAAAATGTCATTTAGTCAAATTGCATATGCATACGCATCACAAGTATGAACTCTTGTATACATGCACGTCATCAATCATGTTTCTGAAACACAAACACACGTTGCACACAAAATCGTCCCAGGGCCTAAAAGGGCGACGGATTTTCACCCGATGATTGTATCAATGTTTCAGGAAATTATTGCACCATTGTTTCAAAAAATCATATGATATTTGCTTTTAAAGGACTTAATTGGAAAAATGTTGCATTGAAATGGCGTTGGCGATGCTAACCCCTCTCCACACATAACTAAAGTTACTAAACCCTCGAACCGCAATTCCTCTGGTTTTCTCAAGCGGCCAATGCTCTCACATGTGGCTAGCACTTTTTCAATTGATTGGTGACCACTTGATCTTTTCCTTTTGTCAACCCCTTGTTTGCCCAATAAAATTTTGCAAACGTCTTCTCCATTGCAGTGGCCCTCCTTTCGCTGAAATGTTTAGTATAATTAACCCCAAGGGTTTAAGCCATGTTAAAATTTTCAATTAAGTCCCTGCAATTGTCATTTAATTTCCTAGAACTTGGATGTTGCATCTGCAGGTTTATTTTATACTTGTTTGTTAGAAAAAAAGAATGATCTGTCCGATAATTGTGAAATTATCATGCATGATGTAATCACACGCATTGCATTATAGTTGCACACAACATATGGCCAAATGTCACAAACCCCCTGAGACGAATCTTTGGGGTGGTTTGAGGTGGCGCTCGTGCTTGTCTTGGACCTTCCCAGAACCTTGCTAATCGAAATGTACTTTCTCATTTTTCTTTTGTTGAACAAATAAATTGTAAAGTCACCACTAACCAAATTGAGGGCCAGTTAGAATAAGATGTGAGAGTTTGCCTCATTTCTGTGACCAACAAATTTCAGGTAGAAGGTTTAGTTGTGTTAGTTTTACCAAATGCTACCTTTTCTCTTTTAGGAAAATGTGTTTCCTACTATCTTTTGTACTTTTATTCCTACACATGTAGATCTATAGAACAATGCATAAGTGCGCAAAAAATGAAATACTCAATTTAAAATACAATAAATGCTTTTTCAATACGAGAGAAAAAAAGTCAAGCAATTGAAAATCAACCCAAGTCGAATTGCGCGAAATTAATACAAGACCTACTGTAATGCCCTGGGGCAGGACCTCGTAAACAATTAAGAGAGATGAATATGGTTGAATCCAAGAATGAGAAACTAAATATAAATGTTAAATAATTTAAAATATTTTTGCATTAAATAAGAAAAATGCTTCTATCTCTATGATGAAGAGTAAGAAAAAGATTTCTATATGCATTTGAATGATTTTGTTAAACAAATTTTGTTTAGCAATTATGCGCTCAATCTGATGTGCAAAATATTAATCTACATGCTTACTATTTCATTATATGCAAGAACATGATAAAGATGATTTTTAAAACATGCGGATACATGAGGTCAATACAGAAATGAAGCGAACGACCTTCCTCATCAACCTTATCAAAGAAGTCATGATTGACCATCTACCAGAACTCTCATGATGCAAAACCATATCTAATTGACCAACCACGATCAACTTCAAAGAGAAACATAGTGCATCTTAATTGGGGTATTGTCTTCTAGAGGAGTCCACGAGCCGATTCAATTCGAGCCCCGACTAATAATGTTACCCGAGACATAATCCTTATAGAACCCAAACAAGGCAAAAAAATTTAAACAAAAAAAGAAGAAAAAAGAAGAAAAAAGAGTGAGAGGTTAGGGTGGAGCTATCCGTGTGTTCTGTTTTTTCACTGATTATGGTTGCATACATGGTTAATATCGATCCGTAACTTCTATTAATTGTGCAGCTATTCTTCAGTGGAAAAATGACATAAACGATTCTTGCATTTTACCTAAATATGTAATGTCATTCCCGAACTTTTAATTTGTCCAATGTGATTCATAAATTTTTATCTAATGTGTAATATGATTCATGAAATTTCAATTTATTCAATATGACCTTTCAACTTTTCGTACAAGTTCAAATTGGTCCATGAACTAATTAAAATATTCAATTTGGTGTATGCACTTAGTTTAATAAAAGGACAATAGGTCTTGTAGTCCAGGGATTAGTTTGACACGTATTAAAAATTTAGGGACTACATTAAAAAAATTAAAAGTTTAGGGACTATGTTGTATAGTAAGCTAAAGTTTCAATATTTATTAAATTGAGAGTTTAGAGATTATATTGTATATTAAGTTAAAGTTCATGATTATTTGTGTCATTATGTCGTTCTTCAGTTGCACCAAAGAGGGAGCCGTAGAAAAGGTGATCAAACCACAATTATCCCATTTGAGTTCCCATAAAAGGTTTCTCTTTTGTGTTCCAATTAAGGGTGAGCAACTTGGACTGCTCGAAGGGGGAACCGCTCGGACTGGCTGGGAGCCGGACTGGACCTGAAGTGTTGGTTCGGTTCCCAGTTCCCCTTATGTCCTAACGGTTCGGTTCCTAGGTCCGATTCTTAGGAAGGCCGGATCAGATCGGTTAATTATTTATATCTTTAAAAAATAAAAATGTAAAAAAGTAAAAAAACTTAATTTAAATTTCTAAAGATTTAATATTTACCCAACTTTTACCAAAACAATTTTTTCTTAAAAATAAGTAAAGAAATTCAATTTGTTTAGAATTTTTCCAGTTCCCAACCGGTCCAGGACTTAGGTGGTCTAGTCCACGTTCCTAGAAATTGGGGATTGGTCCCATTAGTCTAGTTTCTCGGTTCTGGGGGGCGGGGGGAGGGGGGAGGGGAACCAGACCGCCTTGGACCATGCACACCCCTAGTTCTAATTAATCACATACAGCTTAAACTGCAAACGACAATGAAACCGAGCCACATCACGCTTTCTAAAAGTAGAACATACAAGGGATACACTCACGCGCATGAAATCAATGTCGACGTTGTGGCCAGAGCTAACGCAGGAGAAGCAACATACCTTTTCTCTCTGAGACCAAGGGACAAACAAAATCAATAACACGGTCATATGCTTTCCAGATTCTATAAAGTTCGGAAACGTGTTCATGCAAACGAAACCATACGCTTTGAGATAATCTATCAGAAGGTAAAACAGGGAGAAACCTCCATTTCCTCGACTACCCTCAATTCGTGAACATCAATGTCAACCTAGTGACCCACATTGAGCTTGACATCGAAATTTCCAGCTTGCTAATTGAAACAGACATAAGCTCGCCGGCTTATGTTGCGTAAATGTAAACTTCCTAGAGAGAGAGAGAGAGAGAGAGAGAGAGAGAGAGAGAGAGGAGGTGGAGGTGCTGAGGGAGGGAGGGAAGGAGGATAGCTGGAGGAGAGGACGGTGATGGAGGCCATAAAACCAGACAGCCAGCTCCGGCATCAATCTCTGAATTCTCTCCTTTTGTTCACGCTGAGCAACCCCTCTCTCTCCCCCTCAATCTCGGCCAATCACTCTGCCCAATCGCCAAAAAGTCTTCACTGGTCTTATCCTCTCTCTACGTTTCTCCTCTGGCCCAGAATTCCTTTTCCTTCTTCTACAAAACGATTCTAATCCTTTCCCATCTAGCCATGGTGTCAATGTAGGAGATGCTTGGTACGTTTTGCATGAATCGAGGGGAAGGAAATCATGCGTTACATGCCGTACATGGCATATTTTGAGGAGGAGGAGGAGGAGGAGGAGGAGGAGGAAGATTTTTTTTTTCCCGGGGGGGGGGGGGTGGTTTGGATAATGGACTCGAACCTAAACTTTAATGCGGGCTTAGGCTTCACATGAACAGTTAGCCCATTCCTGAGTCCAGTGTCCTACACTTCCATCGTGAATCTCTAAAAGAATTCCTGGGAGAAAATTGCAATCCAGTTTTAACTTATTATACTGATTTGAATTCAATTCTGTACATTTTAATCAAATCAATATATTTTCAAATCTTTAAGCAACAACACAATAAGTTCTCCTAGCTAAATGTCGCATGGAATTGTAGGCGTGGTGGTGTAGTAACCACTAGTCATCTTATGTGTCAAAACCTACAAATTAACCCGAACAATCTTTACTCAAAATGATTTATGATTTATGATTTATTTACTTTATGATTTATGATTTATTTACTTTTTTGAGTAAATTTATGATTTACTATCCTAAGCAACTTAAAATTTATGATTTATTTACTTTTTTGTATTATCTTTCCTTCTGGTTAACAATCATCTCCTTTACCACCAAGCATCTCCCTTTATTTCTGGCTCGTGGGGGTTGTCAGTGCTAAGGATAGTTGCGACAACCTTAGATTTGAGGTTGCTGAACCTCTACGATCTCGATCCAAGACCATGGAAGCCATGGACAACCTTAACTGAGGTCGTCATCCATGGTGGCATGACCTTATCCTCAAATTGTCGGAATTTAAGATCGAGAAGGAGATTGAGAGGATTTTCGGCTAAAGATGCTTTCAGATAGAAATTGGAGAGGGATCTAATATCTGAGGTAGGCGGAGGAGTACAACAATTGCTTGTGGAAACTATGATAATTGCTTGTCTAATGCTTCGATTGCCAAGGGCTCGGCTTCGTTGCTTTACCTTTGCTCGTGAAGCCCGTTAGCCGCAAGTCTCGCCGCCAGAGCATGTCTACTTCCTATGTTTGCTGTGAGTTTTAATCTCCATCTATGTACACTTGATATACCACCTCGTTACCTAAATTCCTCTTTGAGGTAGAAAGAAAATTAAAGAACCTGTAAATATTGACAAAATTATAATTATTGTCAACCAAGCAATATAATTCATGATAAAGATAAGTTACCCTTGGACCAAAAACAAAAATAGTATTCAGTATGTAACATATTAATATATGATACCCGTGCTTTGAGTTGTTTCATACTGCAAATAAACTCGAATGCTAAAAAAGCACAAGGGACAATAGATTTCTTAGAACCAACATGGTCCTCTATTCTTGGAGTAGAAGCAATTTTCCTAGCTTTACATCATCCCTACAATGTCATTTCTATACGGTTGGTAGGCAAACTCTCACACATTGGATACATCTTATACATGTACCATAAATCTTTTGCTAAATGTGACATCAAAATCATAAATTTGTTAATGTCACCAATTTTCTAGCGAATGAACTTGTAAATGTGTGATATATTTGGACACTAGATTAGTAGATGGATTCTACATAAATTTTCTAATTAATCTAATGTAACGGCCGCATTTTGGACCGTGTTTGCGATTATTGGCCTCGGAAAATTTTTGGGAAATTTTATAATTTCCTTTTTGGTTCGTGAAAATTGTAAAAGGCATTTTGGACTATTGATATTGGTTATTAAAATTCTATATGGGCCCAAAATATCATAATCTTGGTGATGGGAAATTTTAACGAATTTTAGAAAATTTTCCCAATTTTCTACGATTTATTATTTTAATTTTTCGAATTTTCGGAATTAAAATATTATTATTTAATTAATTTTCCGAACTGGCTAGCGAACCAGCCGGTTCAACCGCACGAATCAGGATGTCCGATTGGGTTGGATCAGCTACACGTGTCGTGCACGCCCGCGGCTCTTTCCTTTCTCCCTCTCTCTCCCTTCTCTGCGGCATTCTGCCGAGCAGTTGAGCTGCACTATTCAACTGTAGCAACTGTCGCCTCAACGGACGCCTTGCTGCTGTCACCACCCACCGCCTGACCTGAAGGGATGGCTGGAGTGGGCTGCAGCCAGTGGGAGGCCGCCGCGTGGTGTCGGCAAGCTGATTTTCAACTTGGCCCCAACCACTCCCCTACGGATATATCGAGCTCCCCCTCCACTTTCAACGCGCACAACTCTCAGCTCGGACCTCCTCTCCTCTTGCCGTTGGTGCCGTAGGGAAGCCTGCAATGCCATATGCAAAACGCCACCCACCATCGCCTTCGGTTTGGCCGGAGACGTCGCTAGTAGCCCCCGAAAGAGGGCTTCACGGTTCGATTTTTCTGGGTTTTCTAGAAAAATCCGCGATCTTCAAACGGTGAGATCTCTCAACCTCGAGCACTTGAACTCAAACCAACCCCACTAATCGATTTCTAAGGGCCTCTAAACCTTGATTTTGACTCTTGTTGGGCTCGATTTGGTCTAGGTTCGCGAGAGATCGGCTGAAGCCTTAGCCTGTCGCCGACGCAGTTCCAGCCGCCGCCTTCGCTCGCCATGGGTACCGTTCGACTCGCAACCACCTCGTGGGTGAGTCTAGCTGCTTCTTTCCCTTTGATTTGGTCTAGAATCCTCGGATTTCAGCTCGAGAGCCCTAACTCCTTTCCTCGGAAACCTAGGTTGAGCCGCCGACTTTACGACCGGAGTTCTCGCAACTCCGATCACCTCAGCCCTTGCCACCACCGCCTTTCGACTCATCGTCGAGCTAGCTTCCGATTCTGTCGGGTCTCAAGCTTCGGTTTGGCCGAACGATGGAGAACGACGGCAAGACCCGACGACCCTCGACGACCAGACTTGCGACCCGTTGAAACGGGTCTGCGTGCGCTTTGCTGGAGAAGACAACTGTCGCCGTCACCGGAAGCCCAGCCCAACCGACCAGGCAGCTCGGCCCAGCAGCTCGACTCGGTAGTCGGCCTGGCCCAGTCCTGGTGGGCTGAGAGAAAAGAAAAGAGGAGGAAAAGAAAAAGAAAAAGGAAAAGAAAAGAGGAGAAAAAGAAAAAGAAAAAGGAAAAGAAAAAAAAATTTCTCTCAGTCTCTAGCAAATACTTGGGCCAGCAAGGTTGAGGCAGGAAACTCACAAGTGAGTGGGCTCTAACTCTTTATTAGGCGCATTCACTACTTTAGTAGAAATTGCTAGAATTGCTAGAATGTTAGAATTAGCTAGGATTCGATCGAATGATGGGACAGTCGAATAGAAAGGTTAGGGTGGCTAGCATGAGCTAACTCGTGACGGGACCTCGTTTGATGCGAGAGGTGCCTTAGGGCCAAAAAAATTGGTGTGATGGAAGTGCCAAGGGCACAGAAAATTGAAAAAGTTGAGTAATTCGACTTTGGTGCGGTATTGGAATGAGCTCGAGAGAGGGGGCTCGTCGTGGACGGCCACGTATCTCATGATGGTTATTTCGATTTAATTGTTCCTTTCAATATTCATTTTCGCAATTTATTTAGCAAATTCATAAATTAATTATTAACTTTGCAATTTATTTATTAATTATACTGTTTCAATTATTAGCCATGCAATTTATTTATTATAGTTGTAAATCGATTATTAGTCCTGCAATTTATTTATTAGCAAAATAAATGAATTAAATATCCATTATATTATTCATCGATTAATCGCACTATTTAGTTAGTTAGTTAGTAGTGGGGCAATCTTAAATGACGAATAGGGTTCCTTGAATTACTATTCGTATAATCCCTTCACTTGCTTCATTGGTACCGGTTGATTATTCTTAGTATCCGCTAGCCCGGGGAGCCCTATTGGGTAGTTTAGTCAGGAATCTGTAGCATAGCAATGCCAAGACTTAGAATTGAGTGAGGTAACAATGGTTGTTCCCTAGCCAAGGTTAGCTAGCCTTTTCAACTAGAGACCGAGTGTTGGGAGGGACGTTATAGGACCCTAGGGTAGGGGTGTTTCTAATCTAGGGTTATGGTTTATTCATTGAGATACCCAATATCTCACTCCACCACCCCCACCATCCTAGGACCCAACTATGGATCCGGAGGAGGAACACTCAGACTTGGAGGACCTCTTAGAGGAGGAGGACCCCGAGGAGGATGAGCTATTGGAGGAGGAACCTCTCGAGGAGGAGGACTGGGATCAGCTGGAGCTGGAACCTCTAGAGGAGGAGGATCTGGAGCAGCTGGAGGATGACTTGGAGCCAGAGGCTCTCTTTAGCTCAGACGAGGAAGCGAAAGACCTGGAGGAAGTAGGGATGATCCCCGAGCATCCCGTGGATAGAGGGTGAGTTGTAGATAGGGAAATCTGGAAGAGTGGACTGATCGTGGAGACACAGGAGCAGACGGAGTGGATATGGAACTTCACGAAGCGGACTTGGATTCCTCACCAGCACACCGTAGAGTACATTGGCTCCCTAGGAGGCGAGATGAACTATAACTCAAGGCAGTGCGGATTGCCTTGGGGAGGGTACGAGTCTGGACATGAAGACCCCGATGGAGCAGACGACTCAGAGGACGGGACTGTCTTTGACCCGACACCTCGTTTTAACCTGCGTGAATACCTAGATCAGCTTCCTGCCCCATAGGGTAGCACACCCTTCTACTTTCCCCGCTACTTTTGATTGTATAGCTCACGAGGAGCGAAACCCTAGGCTTTTTGGATTTTCTCCAGGTTGGATTTTGTAACCAGGGATCTTGTAGACATGTTTTGAAGTTAAGGTTGATGGAGGTGTTTTATGAACTCAATTCGGTCCCTCACTTTACAGTATTAATACTTCGGCCTGTCAATTGATGGGAAGATGGAAAAGTTATGTTTGGCGTTTTAATTAAATTTGAATCATGAGAGTAAAGATCAGAGATCATCATGTATCCAAGGAGGAGGGCGTGGCATCTAATTTTGGATTGACTCATTAGATTGGCCCAATATACTTTGATTTCTTAGATTATCTAGTTTCGAGAAGAGTTGGAATACAATATTGAGGTTATAAAATAGTGAAAGTAAAGTGGTTTGGTAGCAATAAGTTGAAAGATTCTTTATCTTTCAATGGTTTTTTATTTTGGAAAGTTTGGATATGTGGTCCCTAATCTTGGCTGTATGCCCTAGAGTTACCATGTTTAACTCGTACCTTTAATCTTATCATTCGTTTGATAGAAAATATATATTCATTCATTTGTCCCATTCTTATGAAGAGTCCATAAAATCAGTTGTGGCTGAACCTATTATTGAAGAATTAAGAATATATATGACAAATTTATAGTTAAACAAAATCTTTAAACATGTCTCGGTTAATGGATCATTGAGAGAATATCGATGATCTTATTAAGATTGATTTGTTCTCATAGCTTGACAAGAGGTATTGGATATTTGAGGAAATGATGAATTATAAGTCATTAGGTATCATGATACTCGAGCTATAATCCAAGTGTTTGTGTTGGACAAGTTCACTAAATGTGATATGCTTAGAACGACTAGCAACATGAAATCTTTATGTTAGGTTAATGACTATTTGTGCTTGCTTTGGTTTTGTGTAAAATCTTTAGACCCGAGGCACGATGATGATTTTATATGTTGGATGGTTATGGTGCATATGTGCGCATATTGACACTTCGTCAAACCGTCTTTGTACTTGATGGTCATAATTTACTTACATATGAAACCATGTGCATATGCAACATGGGATTCATCTTCTTGTCATATACATGATATAATAGTGATGTCCTATAGATATAATCATGACATGGCATTGAAATCATCGACTAAGGTTATGACTGAGAATGAATGGTTCATGTCTCATTCAAATGCATGTCAATGAGTGCTAGACATATGGTGGAATTGGTGGCTTGCAAGCAATTCTATGGCCTTTGTTTGATTGGTACATGATAAGATAGAAAATTGGATTTCATGTTTACCATAATTGATAGGTTAATTATATCTTAAAACATTCATACTGTATAAGTAGCCATGGCATAATGCTAGATGTCTTATGTTTGTAGAAATTCGAGATTGATCGGGATAATCAATTCTCTCAGTTGTACTGATATAGTAGAGCAAGTCTTATTGCTAGCTCATTAATGAATTTAGGGATATCATACCCTATAATCAATTTAGAGTGGCGTTTGAACATGAGAGATGATGTTGCAAAGTGTTAGCAATTATGAGCAATTAGATGGAGTTGGGCCTGAAAATAATGTATTGAAATGGGTTTAGAAGCAATAGCCAAAATGATATTAGCTCAAAAGTTAGTGTTTTGAAATGGATGCAGAAGTTTGACAAAAAAAAAAAAAATGGATGCAGAAGCAATTGTTAGAAGTTAATGTTTTCAAACATTTTCAGAATTAATGATCAAATTGATGGTTGGTTTCAGATATAATCAATGTGTGTAATGGTTACAAAATTAATGTCTAGAATAATATCTATAATAGTTAATAATGTGGTTGAAATGGTTTCAGAATTAATGCCTACTTTATTGTTATGGAATGGCTTCAAAATCAATGTCTCAATAAAAGTTCATAAGCAGTGTTCGGAGTCCATGTTTAGAATTAGCGTCCAGAACGTATATTAACCTCTATATCACTTTAAATTCATACATCCACTCCTCTTTTTTCTGCCAAAACTTCAAATGTATACTCTAGTTTGATACATTGAACTTTGTAGCTTTGATACTATTGATGACATCATCAATTTAACCCTAGTCCATTGATGCGCGAATGATTAATGCATATACTTGGCTGAAGAAGAGGAGTTCATCTTCATTTCCACCAACATATAGATTCTTGAGTTTAATTCTTTTGGGACCAAGTGCATTTGGGCTAGCCTCATAGGGGCCATTTCAAACTTATTGATTGGAGCACTTGACACATTAAGCCAAAGTCATTATGACTTAAACCTTAGTTAATCCATTTCATTTCTAATGATCTTGACTTGTCCGTGGACATTGATCATTGAGAATAATCAAGACCCAAGGATAAAAACATATATTCCCATGCCTACTGATCATCCACTCTTTATTCAATCTTTCGTCTTCCCAAAAACCACAAATAAAAGCATAAGTCTCCCACAAAAGTTTTGAGTCTTGAGGTTTCTATCAAAATCTTTCAATTTTGAATGAGGTGGCTACGGATTTGAGTCTGAAGTTGTTGCTTGGAGTCTAAGGTCATCTTCAAGGTGACTAAAATTTTGAGTCTGAAATCATTTTCGAGGTAAGTGAACAACGAGTTAAGTTGATTTAATTAGTACTATGACTTGGTTGGTTGATTTTTGTAATCGTGGCTCAAGTTAAATCTGATGTCAAGTGTGATTATTTGCAATACATATGTGAATGTGTTGTAATTGTTTGATTTATAAATTTTTTGATTGGTTTCCTAAGTATGGTGATAAGTTGTGTGTGAAAATGTTGAGTCTGAATTTAAAAGTGTTATCTTGGTAAATTTATATTTACTCGTTGAGTTTCATTACTTGGTGTTTTGACTCTCCCATTCAGAGTCATTACTTGTTATTCAGACTCGTCCGTTGAGTATCATTAATTCGTGTTCAAATCACATGGTCAGAGTCATCACCTATCGTTATGATTGATCCATTGCGTATCATTTATCAGTGATTAGACTCACCCATTTAGAGTCATCACAAACTATATAGACTCACATGTTGAGTACCATTACTTAATGTTGAGATTCCCCCATTTAGAGTAATCGGTTATCGTTTGGATTTAATCGTCGAAGTCATTGCTCTGTAGTTAGACTCCCTTGTTAAGTATCATTACTTAGCGATTAGACTCAACCTTCCACAATCAACAACTATATTTTAGATTCACCTATTCAGAACCATCACTTGCTTTCTAGACTTACCTTTTGATTATCATTATTTAGTGTTCAAATTCACCTGCTAAGTATATTAGTTGTTGATAAACTAATTGTGCTTGCATGAGAAGTGAAAAAATAGATAAGCATGTGAGTATCACTATCTATGCTTGTGATCCTTAATATAGTAAAGTAATGTTACACATGAAATATATTGAGAATTAGATGTCGATTGTTGAAATGAATGTTTTCATTTTTATGTATGGGATATGTAGCATCAATATTATGTGCATGACACCATTGACTATATATTATAAGTGATATAAAGTGCAACTTTGTCACCTATTTAGTGGTGTGTGACAATACACCGCTTGAGATGGGATGTCCTGTTGCATGATCAAAATACTTTAGGAGTGTTCGGAATGCCTCAGGAGTCGATATACCCCGTGTTTGTGTGTAGTGAGATGCTTTATGATGAAGTATTCGGAATGCTTCAAAAGTCGACATGCCTTGTATTTGTGTGTGCTGAGCTGCCCTAGAAAGAGTTTCGGGATGCCTTGAACATTGAGATACCCTGTTTTTGTGATCTGAATGCCCCATTGTGTGTATGCCTAGAGTGTTTGGGAGGAGTAATATTAATATAATACGTGTGCATATATTCATAAGTCATTAATATGCGCTAATCGCACATATCCTATATAGTTTCTTACTTGATTAATGTATTTCATTATGCTAATAAATGTATGATGAAATTTAAAGGAGAGTGTATGTGTTGAAGTGCATTGTGTGTTTTAGCTACATGAGACTAGGGTAAACCGTAGAGTTCGATATGAAATGACTCAAAATGGACAACATCTCTAGGAATACTCATGCGGGAGCTCCTTTGGAAGGTGTGTGGTTTGTGGACGCATTAACTGTAAGTTATTGGCGTATAACAACTTGGTCTAATGAGAGCAGGGAGTGATCGGTGAGGCAAGTTCTTGGCAAGTTTCTAAGATGATGAAGATGGCAGGAATGGACTAAATTAGACATCGGAAGAAAGGGGGAATGAGTTGGTATGTCTAGAGAGTGTTCAGACAATTAGTAAGTTGAGATAGATTTTGGCCAATGACAAGTATGAATTCACCTACGTGTGTGTTGGTATGCTTCGTAACGAGTATGTGATAACTGTTCCATGTGATGAGCTACTAAGTCATACTAGTGGATCATGAAATGATATGTCATTTTCTTGTTTCTTAGTGATAGAACTTGCCTTTTTATAATGATTTCATTGGCCTATCAAGCTAGAAAGAAAAGAGCATCTGTTTAGGCATTTCTCAAACATAGTTTACCTTAAACTCACATTATTGTTTACACCATATTAAGTATTGAGATAATCTTTTTCCTTAGATATAAGAATTTGATTAATTGGATTTCAACTCACCCCTTACTTTTGAGTGTTGAGGACCATTTTCCCTAGAAATAGGATGGGGGGATGAGATGATGCGGAGGCCATTCTCCCTTGAATCGAATGGTGGCCTGGTTGATATCTTGGTTTGCTTCTGGTTTGATATAGGTATAGAAGCGTTAGGTGACCTTGTTTTTCCTAGGACTACGCATTTTGTTGTGAATAAAAATTATCGGTGTTTGTGTAAAGTTGAAGATATGTATATTAATTAAACTCATTCAATTTTCTTGTACGAGATAGTGTGAATGTTTTGTTGTGCTTTCGTCATATGTATAATTAAAATTATGAGTTATTTGAAAAACAAAGCGTGTAGTGCGTGATGTACTTAGAGAGGGTCACACCTACACAAACTGATGCGCCCATCAACCTATGTCTATTGTAGCCCATACTTACCGACTTTGCTTCTGACCTATTATAGCTCAGCCACTACGTCCAAGCTAACATTGAGCTACCTAGCCATTAGCCTCCCCTGGCCAACTGGGAGCTGCTCCATTGTCGTTCACGAACTGCCGTACAATTTGTCACCCATTGATTCAAATTTGGTGACGTCATCTCAATTAGGTAAATGTTTTATCTTTATTTGATTTAAATAATTTGTTATCCTATCCACAAATATTTATTTGAATATCCATAGATTAGGATAATTTCCTAATCCATATGTATACGATCAATAAGGAAAACCGGCCAATCCTACCTACATGCCATTGGATACTATTGTCGATTTAATTTTTTTTTTCTAAATTTGAATGGATAGCATAATATCTTGGGTGCTAGATATCATCTTTACTTTGATTGTGATTTGATTTGATTTGACTTGATTTTTGTAAATATGATCATGGTAGATTTTAATTGACAATATTGCATGTTTAAATAGGATTGAATGATTAAAGTGATTCTAGATAACCCTTTTAATCAACTAGGATAAGACTTAGAATCTTTCTAAAGATAGATTGCATGCTAAGATAGAAATTATCTAGTTAGGGATAGTATTTAATTTAAATTAGGATTTGGCCTGGTTTAATCCTAAACCTGAATAGGATAATATATTGAACTAGGTAATTTATTTTTTCTTATTTTCTAATTTCGAATTTCATGAGAAATATGGAAATATATCATTTGCATGCCATATAAAATTAGGTGTAATCATGTCATGTCACGTCATGTACTATGTCATATGCCATGCCATCATGTTTGCCATGTGATCTTGCCACGTTATTGCATTATGCCACGTGGTATTGCCCTGTCATTATTATGCCATGTCATTCTAGCATGTCATATAATTTGCAAGTTAGATATGCAAGTCATGTAGAGTAGTTAAATAGTAATTATCATCTGTTGTTAGAATTGGGGTTATTTAGTTAATTTGCATAACATATAGTTTACTTTTCTTTTGAGTAAGTGAAAACATAAAAAAAGAGTTGAATATAATTGTGTGTTAATTAGAAACCTTAAGTAGGATGATATGTTTTTCGAATTTTTAACATCATGCTGCTAAGGAGCACATTACATCAAGATAAGTACATTACTCTTTTGCTCTTGCAATTTAATTTATGTTTTTGATTATTGGGTGTTACGTTAATGTTTATATACCTGCAGCACTTCACATAATATTGTTTAGGTTAAAATGAATCACAACTATCATCTAAATATTCTTTTGGAATAAATGAAATGGTATCCAAAGGGGTTAGAATAGTCTAGCTTAATAAAATCCCCACGTTCATAATTGCTAGTACGTAAGAGTAAAATATATCTTCTAATACTTTACTTGAGTTTCCAATCGATCCACAAAAAAAGATCACATAAAAATTATGTAGCATGTTAATAACTTGGCCATAAGTTGCAAATTGATATGAACTTATGAGAGTTTGAGTTAAGTTTAAGCTCAGTAATCTATTAGCAAACCCTTTAGATGGTACACTGTTTGGGGAAGTTGTGACACTAATTCTCTTAAGCTATCCATATGCCAAAAAATGAGGAAAATACTTTCCACTAAACAAACGGAGCCAAGAGACTAATTGATGCCTTCCGATTTTAGTTTTAGACAAAGCACCCATCACTCCTCTCGAAGAATTTCTTTTTACGCTAGCATCATAACAATTTTTCACGTTTGTCTTCTTCTGAATTTATTTCTATTGTCCAAGGTTCATCCACCCTTTTGTCATCTGAACAAAAATCAAACATACACAGGAGCAAAGAAATGCTAATTTTATTTCCTTAGATTCTCCTCATGATCATAAGATTTTCAACTTTGATTTCCAGTGCAAATTTATGATAATTTGCTCAAATTGAACTTTCGAATGATGTAGACGTCACAAACAATTCATAGTACACTATCATTCTTCTAGATACTTTGATTTTCAAAACAACATATATAAGTAGGAAAAGTCTAAAATTAGCTTGTTAAGATCCAACAATTTGATATTCTGCACTCTTGATGGCTAAAAAATTTCATGTAAATTTGGAATTTTGGTCATCTTTGATTGCACTATATATTGTTGTCTAATCACTATGAAAGGAAATATTGAAGAGGACTTGCAACATCCTGCTTTCAACCCCCTTTTTGAGGCTTAATTGTACGAATTTGCGGGTTTAGTTTGTGGCCTGTGGGTCCCGGGAACTCTTCGGATTAAATCGTAAAATTTCGTTTCGGGTTATTTCGAAAATCGCGTCTTGGTCCCCCGAAAATGAATTATTTGCATTTTGGCCCCAAAAACCTTGAAAAAGAGGTCTAGGAAGTTTTTATAATTTTTGGGATTTTTGGGTATTTTTAATATTTTAATTATTTTATTATTTATTTCGGTCAACGGTCAAGTCGGCACAACACGTGTGAGCTGCGGGATTCTCCTTCTTCCTCCTCCTTTTTCTTTTCTTTTCATTTTGGCATTTCGCCAAACACGTGGCGTGCACGTGCGTTTTGGGCCCCACTGCCGGCCAAATCTTCGGTCAGCCACCACCACGGCCTCCCACCCATCCCATCGGAGTGTGCCACGGTCGTTGGATGGCCGCCACTTGTCTCCGATCGTGATTTTTTCTCCCCGAACTCACTTACCCCCTGTTTTCGGACCGGTGCAACTCCTCCACTTTGGAGGGCGATAACTTTCAGCTCCGAGCTCCGTTTGATGCGCCGTTGATGGCGTTGGAATCTTTGCATCACCCTCTTTCCATATTGGCCAACCTCAGCCCGTGACTCCGCTTGGTTCACTGCCAGGAGGCCCCAAAAGAAGCCTCATGGAGCTATTCGTCTCTGGTTTTCCAGATTTGTTGCCCAAGCTTCAACTCGTGAGTTCTCTACTCCTTCGATCTAGAGCCCTCACCATTGTTTCAATGAGTTCCTAGGTATCCCTTTACTCTAATTTAGGCTTTGGTTGGAATTGATTTGGTCTAAAATCGCCAATTTTTCACCCCCGAACTGCCATGGTCATCGTTTCCTCTAGAGCTTCTGTTCGTTGCCGCTATGGCTTCTCCGACAAGACCCATCCCTCGCCAACACCTCTATTAGATAGATGGAAGTCCCACGGACACAATGTCACCGATTTTGGCCGTTGGTGTTGAGCCATTTGGGAGAAATCGACCCCGAAGCCGGAGCCCCTTCCTTGGCGCCCTAACTCGCAACGGTCATCTTCTCTGAGCGATTTTTCCTCCTTTGGCCACCTCAAGTGGCACCACTACTACCATTGGACTTGTGTGAGTCCCATCTTCAAAGTCCAATAGGTCTTCATCTCCAATTTTGCACCGTTTGCTCGAATTTGGCCTTGAACTGATTGGTGCTTGCAAACCCGATTTTCGGGTATGTTGGTCGTGCGCCTCTGAGGTGTCCCGGAGCCATTCCGCCGCCACCCACAACCATCCATAAGTTCGTCAACCTCCCAGGACCCCGTTCATCGCTTTAGTAGATAATTATAGACTTGATTGAGGTGAATTGATTGTGTTGGGCGATTGTGTGTTAATCGGCGACTTTTGGAAGAATTAGGGGTGATTTGGTAATTTTGGCCAAGTAGGGGTAAATTGGCAAAATTGATTACTTGGAGGGCGAGTTGGCAAATTATTTATATTAGCTACCTTGGTTAGTAGCTAGTAAGAGTTAAGTGAGCAATTTTACGATTGCGGAGATAAATTACTAAATTTGGTCAATTAGGGCAAAATTAGGGTTTAAGAGGCAAAATTATAAATTCTGAAGTTTAAAGGCAAAATTGAGAGTTATTGGCTGCAGTTGAATTTGATAATTAGCTAGGCAAGAATGGATTGGTAATTTGCGCAATTAGAAGTGATTGGCTCATATTTTGCTTAAATAGGGGCTATTTATTAAATTTAAGTATTTTGGTTTATTTTAGTAAAAATTCTAGAAATTGTGTGGTTGGGTAAACGGCTGCCAAATAAGGTGATGGTGATGGAAGATTCTGGATTTGATTTAGGGATCCGGGCGTATCCTTAATTGGTGGGCCCAAGTGGATAACTTTTAGAAATTTTGGAAAATTATCCTAAAATTTATTATGCCATATTGTGTTGATTTATTTGATGTTATTGAATGCACAATTGATTGTGAATGGTTGTGATTGATCATTGATGCAGATGAGTTGACTGACGTGGTCGTTGACCCTGGTTTGCCTTAGAGGCTAGTGGGCCCTAATCAATTGTGGAAGTCGATGGAATCTGATAGGGTATCGACAGGGATATGGCAAGTTGGCATGATAGATTGAATGAACCAGAGTGGTCAATAACCCTAGTATATCGATGAATTCGGTATAAATCAAGATAGTTAAGATCTCAAGCCAGTTGTGGACGGCTTTATTTGATTAATTGCGTAATTTATTTATTTAATTGCACATTTACTTATTTTATGAGTTGTGGTGTTATGGTGGCTAAACTTGACATGATAGGTGAGTTGGGTTTAGTGCCAAGTCCCGGTCACGAACCGATTGACTCATAGAAGGAGGAAGTTAGTTGTTTGAGAGAGTTAGAATTGATTGAGTTATAAGTATGAGTTAAGCGATATGAATATGACTAGAGGTGACGATTGATGGGTGAGGCACGATTAAGAACCCCAGGGTAGTAGTATTCTTGGTTCTGGTATATGGGGTAGACCCATTGAGCTGTCCCATTAACATAAGAGAGGGATTCTAGATTGGTTGTGTGATGGAAAAATGGAATCTTTGAAGGAGTTAGGGTTGTGGACTTGAGCCAATTGAGAGCTGGTTAGTGGCTATGGTAGCATTGAGAGTGGTTGTAGGTACCCTAATGCGATGGCATTCCTAGTTTTGACATAAGAGCAGACTCACTAAGATATTTATATCTCAATCCGTCGTTGTTTACCATTTTTCAAGTACGGGTTGAGTTTGGGAAGGGAGTTCTACGGGAGTGGACAAGGAAGAGACCCATGCTTTCGTTAGAGATTCGAAGGCCGACGACGAGTTATGGGACATCGTACTCATTGACCGAAGGAAAGGAAGAAGAAAATCGGGGATTGCCACGTGCTCTGGAGCAGGGCGTGATAAAACCCAAATTGCTTAAATGGATCCACTGATGAGGAAAATGCAAATAGAGAAGAGCTTTTTCTTTTGAATTTGCAAGTGATAATTTTGTAGAATTTTTATTGAACTCTATTATAAAAAGACATGAATTATTAATCGTGACATATTCTGTAAAACAATTCATTTTGTAGGAATCCTTTATTAAGAAAAATTGAGAAGCTTAACACAAAGGTGGAACAAGAAATAACAATAATAACTAGATCTTCGACATCTACCACTATATCTATGATGATCAGCCACACTATTGTTATCTATAATGGAAGGTAGCATTTGCCTATTTATATTACATATCGTATAGTAGGCTATAAATTAAGAGCATTTTCACTTACTATCAATTTCCATGGACATGTGCAAAAATATAATAGATCTCATTGTTAACATTAACAAGATAAAAAAGTTAAGAAGTTTTTCTCTGTCAAATATCTATTTAAAAAAAGTGTAGTAATGCCATGAATAGAAATTGGTTTGTTGGGTTCAATGAATAAAATGAAATTAGTAATTAAAATGAATGGACCATAACGTAATGATATATATTAAAACGTTGATTAAACCTAACACATTCATTTAAACTAATAGTTTATTCTTTTTCATTATTCGTTGTGCTTAGGCTATAGTTAGAATAACCATTTCCCGTACACACATATTGCTTACTAACACAATAACTTGTTGACTATTTGCTAAATCAATTAGTTGTTTAGAAAAGGTCACCAGTTTCATTCCAAGTGAGAAAAAGAAGAAGAAGAAGAAACTAAACAACAACATGCTAAAGCGGGATCTACAAGGCATAAGGTGTGACAGCCCCATTTTTCTGTCCTCCCCTTCTATTTTCTTTCTTTTTTTTCTTTCTCCCACTTTCCCTTCCTTTCCCCTCTTTTCCGTTGCTTTCCCTGCTTTTGTTGACTTTGACCTAACCTATTCCCTCTCTCTCATTAACGTGTGCCGTAGGAAGTGGGCCCATTTGCTAACCACATCTAATCCTTTCTCCCTTCTCTCTCTTTTGCACCCGAGAACCCTTGGAGACGAGATACTGTTCATCGTCTTCCTATTTTCCCTTTCCTGCGCCGTAAGCCCCCTTGTGATACCCTAGCTTCTTTGACGCCGTTTGACATGAGAACTCACGAGCTTGGCCAAGGGACTTTGCATGGCTCACTGGAACGTTACCATCGCCTTCCAATGCCGTGAACCGAAGCCCAAAGGCTTCCCTGGTTTTCGACGAGGGGTTCGTGCAGAGTTGGATGATCGGCAACCCACCCTGACCTCGTCGTGGACTTGCTCGGGCCTTGCCGCCACCCAAGAACCTCACGAACGCCTTCCAGCAGCTCCATGTCGTCGCCGGTGCAACCCGACTCTAACCTAGCTCGAGTTGCCCGAGATTCGAGCTCGCGGACGCCTCCTATGTTAGGGTTTGGCCACGAACAGCGTCCTTCGGCCACGATGGGCCTTGATCCAGCCAATTTGGCCCATTCGCCAGCATACTAGTCAGCTCATCGGAGTACTCGCCGGAATCTTCGTCGGAGTTTCGCCGGGAAAATTGCCATCGCCATTAAGTTAGACTCCAAAGCTTGGAATTAGGTGAGTTTGCTCCTTAACTCCTAATTAGGGCGGTTAATCGCCCTAGTAGTTATAATTTGTGATATTTAGACTTGCTTACAAAAGGGTATATTTAGAGACTTTTATTGAAATGTGGGTGATTTGGTAAATTTTGTTATTTAGGGGTTGAATGGTGAAATCAAATAGTTAGAGGATCAATTGACAAGTTATTGAATTTAGTTAAATAGATTATTGGTTATTGAGGGCCAAGATTGAAATTTTTGAGAAATTATGGACAATTTACTAATATTGCTCCAATTAGGGATTTAGGGATAAATTGACATTTATGGTTGGCTACGAGAGGAATTGCAAATTTTAATTAGTTTCAGTAGACATTAAATTAGCAGTTATTAGTTAATTTAGAAATTCGGATTAACTGTGTACGATTTATTAATTTGGTTCAATTTTGGCCTAATTAAGGTTTTTGGGGGCAAAAGAGTAATTTTGATGATTTAGGGGCAAAATTTTAATTGGCCAGATTGTGATAAAATCTAGAGTTATCAGATGTGGATCAATATATCAATTAGTGGTAAGAGAATGGATTGTTAAATTTGGTAATTAGAGGCAATTACTTAGTTGTGCTTATTTAGAGGTATAATTTGTGATTTTAGATAATTTGTAATATTTTGGAATTAATTATAGAAATTTCGTGATTGGCTAAGTGGCTACTAATTAAGGTGATGATACTCGTAGTTGATCGAATCGAACACTCTGGATTCGATATAGGGACCCGAGTGAATCCCTAATTGGTTGGATCAGACAGTCGATTTTGGATACTTTGAGAAATTATCTCAAATTGCTTATGTCTTAGTTGAGGTATGTATTTAATATTGTTGATTGTTCGATTGATTGAGAATGATTTATTAATTGTGAGTGGATATTGATTGTTTCATAATGAAATTTATTTATTTAATTCTTGGTGCTGATTATAATTGTCTTTACATTGGATTTTCTTAGTAATTGTTGTTGCGGCAATTGAATTGAATCATTTGGAGAATAATCTAACATGAGGGGTTAGTGACTTGACAAGCTCACGGGTTATGAGACGTGAGGACTAAGTTAATTATCTAGTTAGGGACCCTAGCGTGAATATCCACCTAATTAAGATGTAGGGAGCAAACTCGATGAGTTATCTCATCTTAAAATTATTTGTACAGGTCCTACTGTTGCAGCTCCTCCTTGAGGATCAGGTGATGTAGGAGGCACAGCCAAATGATAATAGTTTATTTGAGTTATGTTTGATTATGAGGATTTTGGTTATGAGAAAATTATTTTTCTGAATTATCTTTTAGTTTGTTATTAATAAATAAAGATGACCTTTTAGATTGATTTTAGATATTTGATTTGTTTGTTTGAGTTATTGTGATAAATAATTTACCTCAGGATTTGGTCGAGGTTTTATTTAATATATTCCGCTGCATTTCTTTATGTATTAATTTTGTATTCTTGGTTAATATAATTGGTTATCGATAACACCTGGGATTATCGAAAATTTATCGACCGATGAGGACTATCTTCGGGGATTATCATATGCTCGAGTATAGGGCATGACATAAGGCAGTAAGTTCAAGGTCATGGGGATTCTACAAGCAAATTTAGAGTAGAAAAAACGTGAGCCATATGCAAAGTGGATGATTATCAATATCTGATTTAGTGGTGGAGGCCTATGATCGTGCAGAATTATAACAAAAAAGTATCAAATTCCAATGGCACGCTGAAGTGGGATCTAAGAGCGATAGGGTAGTAAATTCAAGGTCATGGGGATATTTGCAGCCAAATTTTGAATGGACAAAATGTGAGCCATATACAAAGTTGATGATCATCAATATCTAGTAGTGGAGGCCTAGGAGCGTTTGATAATAATAAAAGGCTTGTGGGTCCATTTTGATGCTGGTGTAGAGTCGTTCAAGTTGACTTTTGTTACTTTCCGCCATCCAAGCAATAGCCTTGGGTCGATGTAATTTGACGAGAGACCAAGGGGGCGTAGGTCGTGCCCTTTACCTTGCCCCAATTAAAGACAAGAGTTTGAATAGAATTTCAAGCAAATCGATTCAATTCGAGCAATAAAACTTTTACTTTGTTAGATAGTCCAACACAAAAAGTAAAATCGATAAGTAGAAAGAGACCCAATGTCAGACAATATTCCAACATCCACTTTGTTATGCAAGTTGAGTTAAGAGCGGTATGTGGACTAACAAGAAGTGAACGTACTTATGCAAAGAGATAATATTGTCTCTAATGCCATATCAATTCAACTTAAAAATTTAAACTGATAAATTGAGGAAGATCCATTAGCAAAACTCAAAGTTGATTTGCCTATCTAACCATCCATAGCACGTGCACGATTATATTATAATCTTTCCCCGAATTTGAAACTTTCAAAATAAATCCTCTTACTTAATAAGAAGTTAGTCTTTGCTTTGGTAAACATGTCACCATCACAGGTTCCACTATCCCAGGTCATGGCAGGTGTTAATTCCACTGTCGCCGTTGGCGTCATCATTATCTCGCTTTATTTTGTCCATGTCTTGAAAAATTAGATACAGGTTCGCTGTTCCACTTTGTCTCTCTCGGCCAATAAACTTAAGTCCCCAACCTGGAATTCTCTTCTTAAAAACGGAACATGCTGCTGAGATTGACAGTTGACTTGTCGGCATTCAAGCCGACTTGCCTTCTTAGCAAGGGCACTTGAACTAGACACAAGCCAAAATAAGAGTCTCCTAATTTTCATAAATGGAGAATTTCCATGTTGGAACAGCTTGTGTTTTACACCTCCTGACATCCGTGTTTAGCAGAGATCCAACCTTCTTGAATTGGTCCTCTTTAATATTGTAATTAATGCTTTCCTCAGCGTGGAAAATGTCCCATGTCATCAATAGTTTCAGCTCGTCATGACGTATGTGCTTACAAGAGGATTTGGACCACTCGAAGAACATTTGAAAGGAAGGAGTCCGTTGATGAGAGACAGAGATTCCCTCTGAGCGGGCGGTGCAAGACACAGTCGGAAGCCTCAAAAGAAGCTTTCCCATCTTCCATTTTGGATTTCTTCATTTGGCTATACTTTCATTGGTTCCAAATGGAGAAAATTTTTCACTTGGTATAAAATGTGGTCAACATGTAGAACAGTTTGCGCCCATAGCTTTGCCTTCGCTTGACATGAAATCTTTCATTTCTTCATCTGATTATACCTTACATTACTTACATTTTAAGAAGTACGACATGTTACTTTGGATTCAAATACATATAGGCAGCATGCACACGCAACGATATAAATCGTCGAAGTGATGGTCCAATCATCTTTGGTCGTCTTACGTGCACATTGTCATCAATGATTTATGGTAAAAATTAATGAGAAAGATTACATTGGACATTTGAGCAAAACAATTAGGACAAAATTGACAAAATTGAAAAGTTCAAGATGAACTTGTTATCCGCACAATGGAGCTAAGATAGATTGGATAATTTTCCCTGTAGAAGCCCTTGAAATAATTGCTAGTAAAAATATGCGATGTGTAAATGAAGGGCACAAGTTGGGAATAATACAAAACTACACTACCAAATCCCTTGAAATAATTTTATGTCACAACCTCCTTGGACAATACACCATCTAAGGGTTGGTTGAGGGATTATCGGGATTAAACTTAATTTGGGTTTTCCCAAGGTCATATGAATTCACAATTGAGGATTCAAACTCTTAGCATACACATGTATTTTAATTAGGAGTCGCCATTAATCTATTTATAGTAAATCGGTTAGAAAGTTTTGTAAAGTTTTAGAAGTATATTTTACCTCCACGAACTAGAGTGGATATGAATCCAATATGTAATAACTCTATTTACCATAAAGATTGCAAGACATGTTTAGTAACTACAATGTACTATTCTTTATTTAAGAAGAATGAATGTCCCCCAAGAAACTAAGAAAAGAATATGGGGATTTTGATCGTGGACATAGGCTTCCAAGAAACTTTTCTTGATTGACCGAACCACGTAAAACGTTTGTTTCGTCTTCGTATTAACTTTCTACATGTCTTTAAATCCTCCAATTTAATTAAACTCGGCCACCAACTTGCGTCTCTTGTCAAAAGATCTAATCGATATCTTACAGGGAAGATTTCGAAAAAGCAGAAGATTCATCAAACATGTATGCATATTGCAAAGAGAACAAATATGGATGAATCTTCTGCTAATCGCTGGCCTTTTAATGAATAGAAAATTAACCAAGAAAATCGAATGGTAATCCATTCGGAATTACAATATGTTTTTCCCTAATTTTCTTGATTAGATTTTTAGACATGGTTGTAATGTATAAACACTGATATTACGGGGAGATGATGCGTTTACTCCGTTTGTAGATAAAATCAGTTGTTTCAAAACTAAAGACCAACATGGTCTATTATCTTGAAAACACTTTTTTTCCTAGTCAGAAAAGTGATATTATGTATCTAATTTTAGAATAATGGATAGAAACTTTAGCACAAAAACCTCAAATCGTTTCTATTTAAAAATAATGTGCATTTTGTTTCTTTTTCACAACGAAAGGATCATGATTCCTTAAAGGTCTTAGGGGTGCCCATTTGTGAATTCAAAGTTTGTCATGTAAGTGATAGATTATGTAATTACCAAAGTATATTATTCCATCGATCAGATTAAGAAAGAATATGATTGCCATTCGCAGCTAGCACCACCACGCCAGTGCTTTCTTTGTCCGAGCCGTCGTCTCCAGTGGCTCGTCCCTTCGTGATGACGTCCACCATGCACAACATTTCCCCTCTCTTTCTCTCTCCTCCTCGTGCTCGGCTTCCCACCTCATTTTAGAAGTTGTCGACGGTTCCGCGCTCCATCCCAGACAAGGTTGAAGTCAAGTCAATCTCGATGTGGACGCAAAGCTCAACCTCATGACCATGGCGAGCTTTGATAGGAGCTCGCCATGGCTACAAGCTCGCGACTCTGCTTAGCTTAGAACAAAGCTCACGTGACAGAGCTCCACACAAAGCTCGAGCTCAAGCTCTCGACCAGAGGTCATCATGGTCGCGAGCTCTTCTCATAGCTCATATTACAAACGCAAGACAGTGTGTGATGGGTTGTGGTGGACAGCCTAGTGCTAGTCGACACTATGACGATGCATGGCGCATAAGTTAGTGGTGGGTGGCAAAGGACAAAACGCAAATTAAGTCTTAGATCAAACGACCAACCGTCACAATCGTATCATAAGATACAAAATATATCCAATCAAGACGATCAGTGATATCGCAAATTTTAAAACACACGCGTACATCCACCTGTGTAGGGTATGTATGTATCCGTATCCCTCTATGTCATATGAGTTTTTTTCTTTTCTCTTTTTTTTTTCTCTACAAGTCATCTTCCTCCATATGATAGTTCGAGGGCATTCTTTTTATTTTTTTTGACCTAACTAAAGCCACTTTTTCGAAACTTATTTCATGTGAAGGAAGGAAGATTCCATCTCAATAATGATAAAAAAAGATAGATGGCGTGTTCTATATCATTTTGAACGACTACCATGAAAGCGAAAGAAATTGGTTGCCCTACAGGAAATGGAGGCTAGCCGGTAATCTTATTCTATACCTATATCAAAAGTCAACCACGAAATCTATACTCTTGTAAAGTATATGACGGTTTAATTACCTAAAAAACTTCTAACTTTAAGTCCAATCTCAATTTTTCCCGCACTTGTTTTGTGTCTAAAAAAATATCAAACTTTTGCTATAATTCCAAATGTGCCCCTACATCTAACATTCCATTAATTTTTTTTTTCAAATCATCAATATCTGGGAGAGTCGGATAAGTTAAAAAAATAATGATGTTTTTTTTTTTTGTGTGGAGCAAATTCATATTTAAGCAAAAGTTTGCAATTTTTTTTAACGAAAAAGCTTTAAGAAAGATTGGGATTAAACCTAAAGTTAAACTTTTTTTTGGGGGGGGGGGGAATAGACGACATATGGTTCATTGGTTCTAATATGATGAATTCACGTCGACATGTTTCCTTTGCCTAAGTGAGATTTACATGTGAAAGTATGAGGAAAAATATTCATTGCAAATACCTGATAAGTGCGCGCTTTAGATTATTTAATAACCGGTAGATTTGTCAGTTAGCTGATCTCACCTCAAAATCTAGTCACAGAACTAGGTGTGAAGTTTTGTCTACCAATTGTCCTAAAAACTTAAGTCGTTAGATGAAGGCATTGATTAATATTTAAGTACTTTCACACTCTCCCTCATGCTTAGTCTGATCTTTTTTTTTTGCCTAGTACTAAGCGTGGAAATATTTTTGAGGAGACAGAATAGAGGCCTGGAAAGATTTGAACTCATGATCTTCTACTTTAATATCATGTGAAGTTTTGTAGGACCACTGCCACAATGTCCTAAAAGCTTAAGCTGTTAGGTGAAAGCGTAGATTAATAATTAAGTACTTTCATACTCCCCTCACGCTTAGTCTAGTTTTTTTTTTTTTTGCCTAGTACTAAGCGTGAAAATATTTTAGGGAGACAAAATAGGGGTCTGGGAAGATTTGAACTTAGGACCTCCTGCTCTGATACCATGTAAAGTTTTGTAGGACCATTGCCAATTATTCTAAAAGCTTAAGCCGTTAAGTGAATGCGTGGATTAATATTTAAGTACTTTCACACTAGGAGCTTCTTAAATATAATGACAAAGCAATCTTCTCTGATTTTACCTCTGCCAATGGCATTTGTTGATTCACTTAAAATAACAATATTAGCACCGGCACAAGAGAAAACTAATTCTATGAAATTAAAGTTTTTGCTAGTCTAATCTAATCTATGTCAGACCCTATTTTTATTGTTGCTAAAACTAATCTACGTCAGTCATACTAATAGACAATGACAATGACAATCACTTTCTATTTTTTACATAGTAGCTTTCAAGGTCTTCCTAAAATATTTCGATACAGCAGTTATTTTAAAAGGCCGACTCGGTATACCAAGTTTCCTTTTTCTTTTCAAAAATAAGAATGTAGAAATGGTGTCATCGTCAAGTCTTCCTCTTGATTTTTTTATATATAATGTAGAGCATCCTAATTTTCATGATCAAGTACAACAAATCCTTTCAACCATTTTAATTCAGTTTGGATGTCATGTGCAATTATAGAGAAACCAAATCTAATTAATATATAAAGGAAAACAATACTCGTTGTCTAAAGTGATATCTCTTTCTTTCATTTTCACCAAATATCCCTATTTCACTATGTTTTTCAGATATAACATCATGGTATGGACAACCAAGTAAACAAGGGAGTTCACATGAAAGCGGAAAATTTCTCTGTCTTTACATAACTGATGAGCTCATTTTTCAAGAATTGAATGAATCCTAGATGAACTTTTCTTCTTGAAATGCAAAAGAAAGAAAGAAAGAAAGTATGTGTCAAAAGATAATAATCGAGATGTCGCAAGTCAGATGAACGTTGCATTTGATTCGTTGTACCATCTCTATCAACGAAATAGGGTGGTTATCTTTTGGTTGAGTCAAAGATGGAACAATTATTACATTCTAATCTTTGTTAAAATTAACTTCTTGCGCACGGGCACAGTCCAAGCTTCGCAAGTGGAAGAGGCGGCCGGCTACCCTTCTCACGTGCATGTGTCTAGCTGGTCTCCATCTTTCAGTGACTCAATTTTGGAGAACTTCATAGTAAGTAATCTTAAGCAGTTTCTTGCAACTACAGCTTAATCTTGTTCTGGCCAAAATTAAAAATAAACATTCATCGAGCATTCAGATCTGTATATAATGATGTGAAACAAACAAAGTGGCAGCGCACGTTCACTATAATTTGAAGAATGAAAAGCACCAATCACACACAATCTCTTAGGTAATTCCTGCTTCCAAATTACAATACCCCAAGCAATTTTCCAAATGCTATCTCATACTCTCTCGTAATTATCTCGCCACAAAGTATCACAGAATTCCTTTTAGATGCTCTAATCTCTATCTTGATTAAATATTTCTGAAATAAGCTTCAGAGTCTTGAGTTTGCATAAGTTGGTTCACCATGTAAAAATAAGTGTGGTCCACATGACATTATTAAGGGTTTAATATCAATCTATATGCTGAAATATTTAGTGGCTGCGAGAAGACACGACTCTTCATAAATGACGTTTACAATGAAATGGTGTGATTATGAAGATAAAGTGCTATGATGGAAGACACCTATTGAAAAGGCACCTATTAAAAGTATAGAAGGGAATCTGGTCCTTGCGCCACCCATACAAAATAATAGAAATGTTTATCCTCCATCAAATAATCGTGTTTAGGTTAAGTGGGTTAAGGGAGAGAAATTGGATTTCATTGTTTCTTTCAAAGGCAAAAGAAGTGTTACTACGTAATGGAAAAAGGTATGTCTTCAACCATCTTATAGTTTGTGAAAATCATGGAGATCCAAGATCCTTTGATAATCAATTTCCGCATTATAGAATTGTAATTATCGCTTACACACCATTGTCCGAGCGCCCATCCAGGTAACTGGTTATATGGCGGGTCGCCCAACAACAATTGTTGAGCACTGTTTCGACTCAAACCTTTCATTCTTCAACTCAATTCCCATCCAAACATATCGACCTGGCAACAACTTGAGACATTAAAACAACTCCTGGTCTTCTCCTATAGCGCTAGCAGCATCAAGGGATAAACTCGATGGTCAAAATGTAGATGACAACGGACAATTTCCCCGCTACAGCAGTAGATTTTGCTCTAATTGGATCCTAGTGAAGCTACAACATCTCTCCAGTACATTAATCTCACCTGTGATTATAATGGAAAGATTATATGGGTTTACATATGAGGAAAAGACCTGGTAATACACTGCTCTCTAGAAGATCTTAAATAAAAGCAATATACAAAATACACGTGATTGCATAACCTAGTACGTACATAGTAATGAAGATAGTGGCCGACCTTAAAGTAGCAGTAGGTCATACACGGTATTTCAGTATGGCATTTGATAGTCTCGCGTTGCAACTCATCATGTACTGTATCTAAGAATGACTACTAAATTAAGGGGTGGCAAATTCTTTTTTCCGGATAGACAAAAGGCAAATTTACAAAAAATAAAATTCTCGACAAACCCTAAAGTGATGTGAAGCCACAACCAAAGCACAACTTCTTGCATGTAACATAAACCAAATTCCATTTCACACGTTACGACAAATTGTTAAGCTCTCTCTCTCTCTCTCTCTCTCTCTCTCTCTTTGGGAAGGAGAGAATAGGCTAATAAAATTATATGGATCATTGATTCAAGTTTATGCTCATATCATTCTCGGTTTATAAAGTTAAACAATATTGTTTTATTGATTTTGAGCGACTTACCAAAAGATAGGCTTTTTCGTTAGTAAAAGAAAATGGAGATAAAATAGGAAAATGGAGATAGGTTTCCTTGCTGTAAGGTAACGAAACCCAACTCTCTAGTCTTTGATTTAGGTCACATACATGCTATCATATCTTCCTCAGTAACATTTCGTATGGAACAAGTTACAGGAGTATCTTGTGACATCCAACTAATTTGAAATGTGGCAGTTCCCCATCGGATAATCATATATTGTACAATTAAGACCTTAAATAATAAGATAATTTGAAATAAGTTATCATTTTCGAATCACGTTTCCTTAAAAAGGTAGAATCATAGCAGGTTAAATTCTTTTTAGTACCATAATCTTGTGTGCACAATCATAAGCAAGTCATCAATCGGTCGACTGAACAAACTTTAACAAGATCGCCATATACACAAGACTAGCTAGAAAGAAAACTCTATAACATATATAAAGAGAAGGTTGAAGTTCTCGATTTATGTTTATTTTATTTTATTTTATTCGGGTCTGAGAAGTTCTTGATTGTTGAAAAAGTCAGGTCTTGAAACTTCTAGTGACTTAATTGCATAGGTCACGGCGCCGACGACAAACGACAATTTAAGGTCATGACTTTTGAGTCATTCGTCTCTTTTTCTTGCTCAACGGAACTCTGTGCATGGTTGTCTCCCTCCCCACATCGAGCCATCTCCATTGGCATATCTGAATATAAAAGGCAGATGAACAGACTCATTCTTACTCTTTGTTTACGGATTCAAACCTCTCAAATTAAAGGATAACAAGCCTAATCAGAAAAAAATGAATTGATCAAAATACCCTTGGATTTTGCTGTTAATTTACCTTAAAGTCTAAAAATCCTAAGAGGGTGCTCTCTCTCTCTCCCTTTCCTTTGTGTATGCCACTACTGCATTAGCTAGACCCCGTGTTGCCTTGCCTCACGCTCGGCACTATCGTTGCACCCTTGTCGCGAAGGTCAGGGAGCTTGCACCCGCAACAATCACGTGAAAGGCTGTCTCTAGTCTCAAGTGACCCCAAAATTGGTGAGGTCTAAGGCTGGAGACCTCAGACCTCAAGTCACGACCCCTCGCGGTGGACATTCGACCATATAATTGTAATAAGAAAGTAAAAGGGATGGTGCCATTTACATGCAAGTCAATCGAGAAGTACTTCTTACTCCAATCTTTGAAGATTGTTTGACATGTGGATACATGAATAAATATTTGGACCCACCCATGGGTAGCCCAGCTGATTAGGGTGAACTTGAACTTTGTTGAAGTCTTGGGTTCGATTTCCCAAGAAAACGCCTGTGATTTAAGTGGGGGGCTATGATAGTGGATTGCTGTGCTAGTCTCCCCTGAGGAATAGTCGAGGTGTGTGCAAGCTGGTCCGGACATCTCAGTTACAAAAAAAAAGTATTTGGAACATACTTATCAAAGATCCACCGACTCATACAATAATATCTTTACACAAACTAAGTATGCAATATAACCATATAAATATCTCACAGATTTAATCTGGGAGAAAAGGATACAATCATTGTCCAGCTTCCATATTGGTGCCAAAACTATTCTAACAATCATTAAAATGGTACAACTTTTGAAGTGGCCATTTAAGTAACTCTAAAACTGGTTTACTTGAAACTTTACACAGCTTATCAAAATTAACATGAACATACGTGATTTGAAATTTTTTTTATAGCGATTGTTCATAAAGTTTAGATACTCAATTGATCATTTATAATTTTTTTGCCTAACTAGTGACCCAAAAGCGGAAATCACAAACCAAACATTCTGGCTTTGCTGCTATCTCTTTTTGATAGGAAACGACGAGCAATTGCAATTTGCCCGTCCATTGAGTAATAAAAATTATTAAATAACAGAATACGTATTTTCATTAATGGTTGAACAGTACTGGCTAAAATAGTAACTATTGTACAAATTTTATTGTTTTTTAAATAGTTTTTTTAAATACTGGAGGTCCAGCAAACCAGTATATAAACCGGCACTCTCGTGCTCGTTCTCGTTTCTAAGCTCTCCCACCGAAAGAACTCCCTTCAAAGCTTAGAGCTCTCCTGAAATATCAATGGAAGCCTACCCGTTCAGCTCTCCTCCTCGTTCCTCAAGCTCACTCACGGAATATAACACACAACTCGGACAAAGACCCACCTCTTCCCATATCAGCTCCCTCTACTCACTTCGCAAGAAGATGAACGCCATGAAACCGAAGCGGCCTCACAAGAAGATGGCCATCGCACCGATGCCACCGGTCCCAAAGCGGGTGTACACAGTGGACTCCGCCGACTTCAAGGCCGTTGTCCAGCAGCTGACCGGCGCACCCGAAATGGTTGCAGCACCGGCACCGGCACCTCTTAGCATACTTCCTGATGCCGACCACCGTCTAGCCACCGTGGCAACCCCTCCAAATGATAAAGGTGATCAC
Source organism: Melaleuca alternifolia (assembly GCA_019926035.1). Classification (NCBI taxonomy): domain Eukaryota; kingdom Viridiplantae; phylum Streptophyta; class Magnoliopsida; order Myrtales; family Myrtaceae; genus Melaleuca; species Melaleuca alternifolia. The sequence continues at coordinate 2,835,828 of JAGKPW010000048.1, forward strand.
ATGAGCGGACCTATTTCTGCTGTGAATCCCAGTTCGATGTCCGAAGCATGGATAGATCATCCAAGTCAAGATTCTCACGAAATATCAACAGATCAAAGCTCTGGGACAGACGATAGCGATCCGTTTGGGTCGAGTGTTATGGCTTGTAGTCAGGTTTGGTGTTCGGTTGATTACCACGTTCTGAGCCCTGGGACTATGGCGAGTTTGGAGCCGATAAACTCAATCCTCAACAATTAGCTTCTTCCCCCTTTTATCCCTCCTTGTTCTTGATTTTTTGTTTTTCATTTATCTGCCGCAGTTCTTAACAGTGCAAAATATTTGGAGTCATTCTCTGCAGTTTGTTTTGTATCTTTTTTTGAACGTTGAAATATGGTTCATGCAACCTTAAATAAATCTTTCTTATGTGGAAAAGAAGTGGAAAATAATAAAATAATCTATCTTCTTTTCGTTGTAATCGCCCTTTGATGAGTTCAAAGGAAGATGCACAGAAACTTCGGTGGCTAAAGGAGGCAAAATGTCTAGTCCCCTCTAACCCTCCAAAAGTTATTAGTGCACATGTCGCATAAATGTGAACTGCTAAGTTATATGAGACTCACATGGGATCTACATGATATAATGATTTGAACGTAATAGGCATACAGCCTATTACATGACTTGTATTGACAATTAAATTTTAATGATTCATTTATTCAATTATTTCATAGAATATCAGGGATGGACCCTAACACCCAAATAATATATTGTTTAATCCCATATAGATTTTAAGGTGCATTTTGCATTAAGATAAGCCCATAGCATTGCATTTTAATCAGACGGAAAGTAAATGACTTTGAACTTAACTGAATTAATTGGATTGAGCCTACAAGAGCACAAAACTCGGCCAAGCACACCTAAGACTACAATAGCCGAATATTGCAACAAAAAATTACCAAGGTGGAAAGTGATATATTAGAGTGAACTGGAGGATAATTAAAATTGAACTGAAAGAAGGATTTCTTATTTGCACAAATATTGCATACATTTTTTTTTTAAATTTCGAATAGGGAATTGGTGGTAAAAAGAAACCTAGCTCAGTCTCATAAATAAGTGCATTAGGGTCTTCACAAGGAAGGCAATTCATAATTCAGAATACACTAGCAAAACACAAGTGAAAGAGAGGAAAGGAGAGAGAGGTCTTCGGCCAAGTCCTCTTAGCCAAGACCCATCAACAACAGTGGTGCTTCCTGGCTTTCCCGGCCATCGTCGCTGGTCCTCACAATCGACTGATGCCGTACAGCCACGACAAAGCTGTTCTTCCTTTCCAGTCTCGGCCACGACTGAGCACTACATTGATGATGAAGTAGCTCGTGAATCAATCCTGTCCTGTGACAACCCTGCTACTATTTGTCCCGACGAGTCCCCACGAGCCATAGCAATGACAAACGTGAATCGCTGCCACTTCTTCACCATCAATAATTTGCTCTACTCCACCATCACTACTACCGTCCCCCTAATTAGCAGAACAGCCTCGACGAGCCTTGACGTTAGTGCTGCTTCCTTTCCTGTGCGTTGATCACTACTGCTTTCCATGTCGATCAACAATCAACGATGCGGTACTCGACAAAAGCGGCGACCATCTATGCTGTACTCAACAAAAGTCGTGACCATCTATTGATCGCCACACTGCTTCCTAGCGGTTTTCTCGATATCTTGTAGGTGGTGATCGTTGTTGCAATTGTCATGAGCATTGGTCGAGAATCATCAAGTTAGCCGCACTAATTAGCGAACCACTAAGCCTCTCACCGTAAGCCGTGACCACTGAGACACCATCGTCAGCCATCCTTCTAGTGAGCACGGTCAGCCGAGCCATCCACTATTATTCAAATTTGGAAATATTATTTATGAGATAGGTATAAATCTTGTCCGATTTATTAACTATTTGGAACGATGGATGTATAACTTCGAAACTTTGAGTGAAAGGCACAATCATAGGATTTATTTTCTAATTACCAACAATGATAATCTTTTAATTCGCATCTCCAAGCCTTGAGATAGAATTATTAGATTGTGCCAAAAATTCGTTTAACTTGATTTTTAAGCCCAAAGATTAGGTAATCTATTTTATTTGCTTCAAATAACAATTTGAATATATGTAGTTTCTTTGTTTAAATTATATGTATGATATATTTGGTGATTGTGCTTATCTTGTTGATTTCTTTCCAATCTATAAAATTTAAAAAGAAGAATGCACGGATATAAATATAAGATTGTTGTTAAAATAGGATTGCATGTTAATATAGATTTTAGAAAGAGAATAGATTCCATATAAAGGTAATGGACCAAGGGTCCAAGGTCAGCTGTGCTATAGAGCGCTTGGGATTTAAGGGGACAAAAATGCTCGTGATCAGAAAGAAAAAAGGATAAGAGGAGAGGAAGAGAAAAAGAAAGGAAGAAAAGAAAAGGGGATTTTTTTTTGTTCCGAGAATGCTGCCAAGTAAATTTAACTATGAATTGCAATGCTTGGTTAGTGTTCACACCACTCATGTTCTTAATTAAAGTAGTTTTTAAGATTAGGGTTCAAAATTAGTGTTATGTGAAGTTCGAGCCATGAAATCTGATTTTAGAGTGATTGGGTTGAGGAATCATAAGGTTTTAATAGATTAGAGTGTTGTGAAACTATAGCATCTTATGGTATTGAATTTTAGCTTCCGGTACTGAATTTTTGCTTATAATTTGTCTAAAACGGATTTTAGAAATTGTCCATGCCTAGTGAGCACTACACACATTAACTTTGGGCCGTTTCCGTTGATTTTCGGCTCAAATTTGGATTGGCTAAGTTAGGGGGTTTTGTAGTACATCGAAAGAGTTGTGCTTAGGTAAGGGTAGCTTGCCCATGATCAAGGCCTGACGACTCCTGCTAAACATTCCCTCACCTTTGTGGTAATGGTGGGTGGCGATGAGGGTTGCAAAACCTCACATAAGAGAGAGAAAATATTAAATAGAGCCACATATGTGTTTTTCATTAGCCAAGTTCAACAAAGTTAATGAAATGACTTGATTGCACCAATTTTATAAATCTTAGGGTTTAATTACATTTTTGTGTAAGTTTTAGGACTTAATTGCACTTTATTGACAAGTTTTAGAATTTTCAGTGCACTCATCTTTTTATTTAAATACAACACATTCAACCCATTTAAATTGTTATGTGAGCCTTAACATTTCGGCCTTTGTCTTGCCCCCTCAAAAGGTTTAACTTCCTCATAAGCACGAGGCTCGTCTTTTCTCCGCCCTAACAAAAATATGTCGACTCATGTTGTCCATATTTGCCATCAAGGCATCAGATATCTTAGAGGGTTATTGGAGTAGTTCTTGCTTGACAGTATTTTCATATGGTTTCACTCGTACTCTTCCTCCTTGGGAGGGATCCAAAATTGGCAATGCTATGCAAGTTAGATTGGTCATGGGTGTCTGTAATTCTTCTATTATACTCGCAAGTCTCTCACTCAACGCTTTTGATATCAAAGGAATGTGGCTTTTTGCTTGTTCCTATGGACTATTAGCATAATACCTTCCTCGTGTGGATATTTAAGTTCAACAAGCTCGTATTGCACATCACAAGACAGTAAAGTCCCCTAGAGTGGTATTTTTGGGAACCGTTGAATGCTCAGGTTCGGTACAAGCTTAAGAATGACGAAGAAATATAACAAAGTAATCGCTAATGTGTGCAAAAATTTAATACCATAAAGGATTATTTTTGGGGTTGTTCTACTCACTTTAATACCAGAAAAATATGCATTTCAAGGACTCAAGGAAACATGTATGCAATCCCAAGAATGACATGACTCATGCAGGCCATGCATATAGAATGGAATTGCCTTTTAGTTTTCTTGAATCATTGAATGTGAACATTTATTTTGGTTCAGATTTTCTTATCCACGAGATCTACAACATAGCGTGGCACATAGAGAGGATACTTAACCATATTATCTTACCGGAATAGCAGCAAGATCATAGTAAGAAGAATCATCCTGAAGAAAGAGTATGAAATTTTATAAGATCATGAGGGTTTTCATAATACGGTTTATTTCTGGAGCTAAGTCTTGCTCTTCACTTTCATAATACATGGCCTTTTATAAACATACATAGAAGGGGTGCTAATAATTTTGGCACGCACCAATAATACACACAGATACGTATAATACACATGTGTACCAATAATACACACAAACACCAATATTACACACGTGCGTCAATAATATATACGGACACCAATAATTTGGCATACATGGACAACCGATGACTCACTCTCACAAATCTACAAGATTACTTTCTGATAAAGTGCTTGGTGATGATTGGATGTCTTCAACATTTTATCCTACATACTTTTGCATGTGTCTTCCTTTCTTTAATTGACTGGCCATTCTATTTTTTTCAAAATTATCAGGAGTAACTTTCACATTTTTCTTTCTTTCATGCATGAGAAAGCTAGGACCAGGTGCATTAATGTCATATTCATCCGAGCCATATCCATCCTTTGATGTTGGTAACTCCGGACAAGTTCATCATTCTCATGGATTTCTGACATTAACGAAGATAGAGTGTCTATACAATTCTAAGGCATTTGAGGCTAAGGCCATTGGGACCAATCCTGAAAGATAGTAGATACCGGCTCTAGCATTGTAAATGAGGGATTTAGATCTTGAGCTAGGGATCCACCTGTTAATTCTTGTGACATCGTATTGGCATCTTTTTCACAATAATGTTCTGAAATATCATCTCCATGGTAGTTCTTGAGAGCCTATCTTATTTGGTGGTATGCATCGGGAAACTCTTGCTCAAAATGGTACAATATGGGTTTTTTTACGTTGTCATATTTCGGGAGGATTGATTTCTTGTGCTAGCATAGGATTCTTTAGAGTCTTGGTACTCTTCGAAAATCGGACGATCTCGAGCATAGAGTGTCCTAAAGATTTCATTCATGCCAGGTTGAGGTGTAGATGTAGAAACGTACACCTGTGCTAGGGTTTTGTGAAGTTCTCCACTAGGCATTACGAACGTCCATGGCTTATGAAACAAAATGATGATGTTTCATTCATGATTGAGCCCGCATGACCTTAACTCCGCTTGAAAATCCAATTTCCATACTCCCAAGGGTTTGAATCAAGATAGGCATTCTCCTAAATGTTCAAGGCAATTTGGCTCTCGATGGATAATCTTACTGATAATGTGAAGCATTTTAGCCGTAGAGAATTCTAAGGCTATATTATACATGTTTAGTAGATACGACAAAAATCACTTGAGCTTTTCAGGTAATTGGTCATTAGGAGAAATTGTGATGAGATATATGAACGGGTATTGATGATGTAATCCAAATGTATTCATGAATAAGCCTTGATACTTGGAAAAAAAATCTTCCGTTGATATACCCATAGTATTCTAGTTAAACTTTCTGAATAAATGTTGCCTTCAATCAAATTTGGGGTCTTAGGAGGACATTCTCTGCTTGGCCATCTAGGCAACCTAGGTTGAGCTTTCACTTGACATTGTGGCCTGGATACATACATATTGATGGATGATGTCATTGGACTTGGTCTGGACAAAAAATCTGCAAGCACATTCTTCTTTCCCGCAATATGCTTGGTTTCAAAAGAATATTTTGAAAACCATTATGTCCATCGAAGAAACCGAGGATGAGGCAATGTCTTCTATTTGAATTTTAACATCTGAAGGAATGAAGACATATCCATTTTTACTAAGAAATGATAACCGATAAGATGTAATTTAAATGTCTTAATCACATACTTATTGGTCATAATTTCCTTAAGGTATAATGAAAAGAGATTTCTACTTGAAAGTATTTGCCATTTTCGTATTTACATATTCGTCCGTTACCATTTTCCCCTTCTTCAAGGAGAATTGTTGCCAAATACTTATCACTAGCATCTGTCTAAAGGAAACCTTGAATCTGAACTATCTTGGTTTAGATTTTCTAATCCACATGATTCATAACATAATGTGACAAGTGGAGAGCATACTTAACCATACTACCTTACGGGCTAACAACAAGATCCGTATCAGAAGAGATCATCCTAGAGGAAGAGTGTGAGATTTTAAAAGATCATTGACGGTTCTCACAGCTCACAATACGATTTTATTTCTGGAGGAGCTAAATCTTGCTCTTCTCCTTCACAATACATGGCCATTTGTAATCATATAAGAAGGGATAATTTTGGCACGCACCAATAATACATATGTAGATCAGTAATACTTATGGACACCAATAATACACAAGTGCACCACACACATTAATAAATAGATAACCAGTGACTCATTTTCAAAGATACGCAAGACCACTCTCGATCAAACTACTTGGTGATGATGTGATATTTTCAGCATCGTATCCTTCATATTTTTATATGTGTCTGAATTTCTTTAATTGCCTGGCCAATTCTATTTTTTTTTTCAATATTATCAGGAGTAACTTTCACTTTTTTCTTTCTTCCATGCATGGGAAAGCTGTGACCAGGTGCATTAGTGTCACATTCATTCGGCTGTATCCATCCTTCTAATGTTGGGAAGTCCGGACAAGTTCATCAATTTTTCATTGGGACAGAGGTTGTTCTATGCTTAGAATTCTTGACATTGACGAAGATTGAGCATTTGTATAGTTCTGAGGCATCTGCTACTGAGACCATTGAGACTAGTCTTGGAAGGTATTAGATACTAACTCTAACTCTGTAAACAAGGGATTTAGCTAGGGGTATACCCCAAGGGTCTTGTGACATCACATTGGCATTTCTTCACTTTCATCTCCTAAAATATCATCTCCATGATACTCCTTGAGGGCTTATCTTATTTGGTGGCATGCATCAAGAAATTGTCGCTCAAAATGGTACCATATGGATTTTTCATGTGGCCATATTTCAAGAGGGATTGATTTATTGTATTGGCATAGGATTATTTAGAGTTCTTGATACTCTTGGGAAATATGAAGGACTTGAGCATGAAGTGTCTTGTAAATTTCATTCATGAGAATTTGAGATCATGCGTGAGGTTTGACAAGCAGGTGGGTCAGAATCATTGTCTGAAAGGTCATGAGATTTGGGTCTTTCGGGTTTGGATCTAGCCCTTTTAGTCAAGAATCTTTCTCGGATGGCTCTTACATCATTTTTTCAAGTCAAAGCAGGCTATGATAGGCTAGAGAGAAGAGAGGAGGTTGTTGAGGATCTTAGACTATTTGAGCTAGAATTAAAAAGATTTGTTGAATGAATGGATGGTTTGGTCCGTGATGGGGTGAACAAGTGATCAAATGAGGAGGTAGTTGGCTTGTCTTTGTTGGACTTGAGTTCTTTGATTTGTTTTCTAAGCCTCTCGATCTCCTTATTCTGGTCATCAAGATAGTGCTTGGGTCTTATGAGTCCATTCTCCATCTTTGATAACCTTACTTCATAGTACTGAAAAAGTTGGGCCTGGATTTCTACAATTTGGTCTACTCTTTAATGGACTCCATCGAGCCGAGCTTTGACCTCCCCGACTTCAGTTTTGACTACAGCAACTTGGGTTTGCAAGGCAATAAAACTATTGCATTGTTCCATCCTCAAGGTTGTGAGGGCTCTATTCCGAACTATGGCATTTTAAGTTTGCTAATTCAAAACACAGTCAGAAGGGGTTGATTTCTTGGTGCTTCCACTCACACCAGCAATAGTCAAACTAGATATATTGGTCTATCATGTTAAACTAGTAAATGACTCCAATTGGAGAAAATTCGCATCATTAAACATACATATACTAGATTGAGTAGCTGGGATTGCTTTGGTCGGTTTGCAAAATTGGTGGATTTGGGGATCATTTTTCGAATGCTCTTTTACCCATTCGAGGATGGGTTTATAACATGATTTAATAGGTGGATCTTTTGGGGATTGAGGATGTGGTGATTGGCAGTCTATGGGAGGAAGAGAGGTTTTATAGGAGGAGGTGTTCCATAAGAAACTATGAATTGATGCCTCAATCTTCGCCAAAAGGGCCGACGGTGGGGTCAACATCAAAATATCTTTGATAGAGACTATCTTTAGGCTTCTTCTTCCTCTTCTTTGAAGACAGTCTGTCATCTTATTCATAGTCATATGAACTTAGACAACTAGAGCACTTGCAATATAGATCCTAGAAGCAATGACCTATATGAGGGTATTTGAACTAATAAATCGGCACCCCTTCAAAGTCAAAGGATTTAATTAACCCTTTCATATATGAATAATTGAAGTCATCGAAAGAGTCAAAGGCACGTGGGGTGTAAATGTGAGGATGGTAGGGAAGATAGAATTCTTCGACTTTTCATGGAAGTGATCAAAAGTGATGACTATAAAGCTATCCTTCTTCTTTGTGAATTTTGACTCCATGGCTAAATCAGTGTGGCAGTTTTGTGAGGCTTTTCATAATTAGTCACCCAAGCATCTGGAAAGAGTTTGACTAGCTTAGATCTAGAAATCTGTCGAGGAACATGAATACATGACTGGGTTTGATTGTTGTCCACCATAATAGACAAAGCATCCTCTATTGGAGACAATTTTAAGTCCAAAGCATAGTTTTGGACTCTATACACCATCTGATAGCGTAAGGAGGCGGCAATAGAATCTAGTGTCTAAGGAGCATTAGTTATTTCTAACTGAACCTTCAAGGCATTTAGTAAGCGAGGGTTAGGCAACATTATGTTGAAGTTGGAGAACAGAGTAACAAACATCATGCTAGCATTAAGAGTGATCTCTACTATCCCTATAGCAATCGAGTATCAAGGAGGGCCATACGAGAAGCAACATGAAGACCTTTTCTACAATGAAAGGTTAAGGCAAGGCGTACTGCATCAAAATGGAGATGTGTATAGCCCTGAGATTGTCATTGTTGCACAAATTCAAAAATTCAAAAGGAATTTGGAAGTTAACAAAATGTTCTTGATGGATAGCAAAAATGAGATGTTGGTCAAAGCGGGTGAACTGGACATATTCTTTGACATCTTTAGGATTGTGGCGAATGAGTTTTTGGATGGAACGGATTGGGGGAAATGACACTGGTTTGGCAAAGGCAGAGTAATGATTGTCATTTTCACCAAGGTAACTAACCTCATAAAAAATCAAGTTTTGAAGCATTGGACTTACAAAATGCAAGGAGATCTAATGAAAGAGGGGCATCAACGACTAAAGGTTGTGGTTTTGCCATAATGGAAATTGTTCCTCCTCTAGGAATGGATTCCCATCATAGGATATTGATCTCAACCCAGTCTTGATGATGTTGGCTCTAATACTAGGTAAAATGGAGTAGCTCAAAGGCTCAAAGAAATAAGTATGCTATCCCAAGAACGACATGGCTCACGTAAGCCATGCATATAGAATGAGATTGCCTTTTAGTTTCCTTGAAAGCTTGAATCTAAACAAGGGATTTGTAAATGGGGCAATGACTATAAATTTTTCTTGAGCCGTTGAATTGCCTTAGTCTAAAAGGATCCCCAAGGAAGAGGTTCTTTTTTCAGCATTATTATTTTGTAGAAGGTGTACATACCTAGTGATTTTGTAAACATAATCTCTAATGTTGTTGACAATTCCAAAGAACTATTGAATTTCATAAAATTTGAGTAGTTTTTTTGGCAATATGATCACTTGGCTAGAAGGCTTCGTTTTTAATAGTCATTCCAAGGAACTTAATTTCAATCTGGGCAACCTTCATTTTCTTTTGGGATAACATGATCACATGCTTCTTGATGATACCAGTAAATTGAGACAACAATTTACAATGAGAGCCTTCATTCGAGCTATAGAGCATGACGTCATCAATGAAAACCAAAGTATTAGAACTAATAGGATAGAAAATTCTGCACATAACCTTCTAAAATATTGAAGGAGTTGTCTTCAATCCAAATGAAATGAATTTCCATTGGAAGTGTTGGCTTGGAATACAAAAGGTTATCTTATGCCGGTCTTCTAGATGGATTCCTAAGTGCCAAAATCTAGCCTTCAAATCAAATTTAGAATAAATTTTGGTGTAAGACAAGCTTGAGAACAAAGTTTTCCTATTTGGTAAATGAAACTTGTCATCTTAAAGAAATTGGTTTAGGAACTAATAATTGATGACCAGCCTTTTCTTTCCACAAACTTGTTCAGCACGTTTCTTCACCTAAAATGCTTCACATGTCCATTGAGAGCTTGTAGGCTCAATCAAACCTTGTCGTACTAGTTTTTCACATTCTTTCTTTGCTAGCTGGAGGTTCGCGAGATTCATTCCCGTGTGGGTTGCTTTTGTAGGATTGATGTTTTTGTTAGGCAGAGTGATAAAGAATGCTTCATTTTTACGCAAGGATTATGAACATTTGGTGCTAAATTCTGAGTGATTCTCAGCACACGATTCAAGTAAAAGTTGGAGGATAGGATCAAGTTGTTATGGTTGGATTAGATAAAGCCTTTTAGTTTCCACAAATTCGCAAAACTGGGAATGAAATTTGAGATCATTGGGCATAATTCTAAGGGGAGGGAGCTTAGCCATGATATCCCATCTGATGATAAGATCTCGGTCGAGGAATGCTGATCCTAAAACTTTGATACTGATTGAGTAGTGAGGGAAAATTCGGATTTTGATGGGTTTGCTTTTCACCTGTGTGGTAATGGTATTTCCTAATACTGATGTGAAGTATCAAGTATGAAATTCCCAATATTCTTTAGGGAGAAGTTTGGGATCAATAATGTAAGAGTCTGCTCCTGTGTCTACGAGAGCAATAAGGGATATTGGTTTGCCAAGCCAGTGTCATTTTCCCTCATTTATTTGATCAAAGCTTATTCACCATACTCTTAAAGATGTCAAAGAATATGTCCAGTTCACCTGCTTTGACCAACATTCAATTCTTGCTACCCATCAAGAACATTTTGTTAACTTCCAAGTTTCTCCTGAATTGGTGCAAAAGTGGCAATCTTAAGGCTATACCTATCTCCGATTTGATGCAGTATGCCTTGCCTTAACTTTTCGTGGCATAAAATGTCTTCATGTTGCTACCCGTATGGCTCTCCTTAATACTCGATTCCTCGTGTACCAACGTGCCTGTATAGGGACGGTGGAAGTCACTCTTTAATGCCGGCACGGTATTTGTCACTTTACTCCCAAACTTCAACATGGTCCTATTTGACCCTCATTTGTCGAATGCCTTGAAGGTTCAATTGCAAATAACCAGTGCTCCCCAGACACCAGACTCTATTACCACCACCTTACACTATCAAATAGTGAATAGAGTCCAAAACCATGCTCTAGACTTGAAACTGTCTCCAACAGAGGATGATTTGTTTATCTCGGTGGACAACAATCAGATACCGTCATGCATTCATGTTCCTCGACACATTTTAGATCTAAGTTAGTCAAACTTCTCCTAGATACTTGGGTGACTAACTATGAAAAGCTTCACAAGAATGCCATACCGATCCAAGCCATGTAGTCAAAATTCATAAAAAGAAAGATGGCTTTGTAGTCATCACCTTTGATCACCTCACCTTTACGCCATGTACCTCTAACTCTTCTGAGGACAACAATTCTCCAGATTCGAAAGAGTTAATTGAATCTTTTGACTTTAAAGGGAAGCCAATTCATTATTTTAAAGACCCCTATACATGTCATTAGTTTTGGGATTAAGAATGGAAGAGTGTGCTCCTTTGTCTATGAGAGCAATAAGTGAGATGGATTTGACATATTTGGAAACGAAGATTTGGAGAGAGATGTATAGTTTGAAAGAAATGAACATTTCTTTTGACATCTGGACGGATAGAGAGAATGAGGATGAAGATGATATGTGATTTTCAAATAAAAACATGCATTCTTTTGAAGAATCACTACCTTAATCTTCATTGATGTCTGAGAAGGTTTGCATGGCACATATAGTCTTCTCTGATGGTTCATCTTCCAGAAATAAAATTGATTCAAGATCATCAGTCTCAAGAGATAATCTAATCTTGTGCTGAATCGATTCCACCAGATTTATACTCTTTCGTTTTGCTTGAGGACAACTTTTTGCAAAGTGACATTTCTTTCCATATATGAAACATCGATCTTTCTTTCTTCCTTTTTTCCCCTTGACATTACCCAGGCGCTACTTACTCTTCTAGAGAAACTTCCATTTTCCATTTTTCTTCTGTTGTATAGAGTATTTCTTGAAGTGCTTTGTCTTTTTGATTGGACAATGACAAGAAGAATCTTTATGTCCACATTTGATCTAAAGGCATGATTTTTTACAAGACTTGTTGAGCATTCTGTTCTTCTCCATGAATTGTTTAAATGTCTTATTGCGGAGACATAACTCATCTAAAGCTATCAAAATTATGAGATTAGAGGGTGAACTCTATGGGAGGTAGGTGTACCATTGCTGCTCACTGCCGAAATTGTTTGATTTTTTTTACAAGCCTTGTTGAGCAGTTCTCTATAAATTTTTTAATGCTTTCTTGCAGAGACATAGTTCATCCAAAGCTATTGAAAATGTGAGATTAGAGGGCGAACTCTATGGGAGGTGGGTGTACCATTGCTGCTCACCGTCAAATAGTGGATATGTTAGACAGACAAATAATTAGAAGATGGATGACAATCTTTCATACCGCTCGCTGTGGATTTTTATTTTTATTTTCATCGCAACCTCCGGAGATGAACGACGCACGAAATCGGCAACAGAAAGATCACGCCGACTAAAACGGCGTCGTTTTGAAGGAACTCTTATGATATCATCGTCCAATGTCAAGACTCCAAGCTTTGCTTCAACTCCGCAAGTCATGATTTGGCTGAGTTCGTGACTCGGAGAAACCGAGGGGCGCAAACTCGATCGCTGTCGTCCCCCGACTCACCCCACCCTAGCTCGCCACCATGTCGTGGCTAGCCAGATCCATCGCCAATTCGCTCAAGCCCGACGACGACGGCGACGGCGACGACGAATCCGATCGGAACCCCAACGGCGCCGGCCCCGATGCCCCTCCGCCACCGAAATCGGCCATCGAGCCGTCGGATTCGCCGTCGTCCCCGTCCAATGAGTCCCCTAGAGGCGTCAAAGAGGACTTCTCGGAGCTCAAGAAAACCCTAACTCGGCAACTCTGGGGCGTCGCCTCCTTCCTCGCGCCTCCACCGGATCCTTCTCCGCCTCCTCCAGCACAGCGGATCGGAGATCCCAATCCGGGCTCTCCTCCCCCGCCGCCGCCCGGTGGACCGGCTCCCCCTCGGGAGCCGTCCGATCAGGAGGATCTTGACGATGAGGCGCTGATCGCAGGGATACGCAGCGATTTCGCGGAGATTAGCGGCAGATTCAGGAGTGGGATCTCCAAATTGTCGAGCAACAAGACCGTGTGGGAGTTCACTAAGATCGCTTCCAATCTTCTGCAGCTCGGGCCAGAGGGGGATTCGGTGGATGAGGATTTGGTTGGAAATGCAGTTGGAGTGACAGAGGAGGTCTTGGCGTTCGCGAGGAACATTGCAATGCATCCCGAGACCTGGCTTGATTTTCCTCTGCCGGATAGTGAAGATGGTTATTCTGATGGTATAGTTCCTTGTTTACTCGATGGAGTTAATTGGTCATCGTGGGTCACTTAATCAGTCGTTGCTGTATCAGTGTTGTATTGCTGTTTGGTGGGTACAACGTGCTTTCAATTCTATTTTCGATTTAGTGGAGGTTGATTTAGGTATTTGACTCTGTCGTCAGTTATATATGTCTCATTGGCTCTATCTTCATCTGTCGGGTTTTGCTCGAGTTTATGCTTCTGGCTAGTCTATTGCTGTTTCACATTTTCTTAGTGAAAACGTAGTAGATGCACAGATTTTTTTTTTTCGTGACTGTGATGAGTAGGGTGGACAGCAATTCGTTCTTCAGAGTAAGAAAAAGAACGTTCATTTTTTCAAAAGATCACTTTCTATAAATTGACGCCAGGAAAGAGTACTGGAAGTCACAAAGCATTATAATGGAATTGGTTTCCTATAGTTTTCTAGCCCAAACTTCTTCGACAACCCATTCAGCTAGTACTCAATGATGATTGGTGCCTGTGCCAGTATGCATTAGTATGCACTAACCTCTTCCAATCCAGATGAAATAGTTTTACAAGATTTTCAAAATTGTGTTTTTGAAGTGATTGTTTAAACTAGTACAATTAAAGTTGCAGAAGTGCTTTGTTGGAGGATGGACGAGCATCTTTTTCTTTAGCAGGTTATTAAGAGAACTTGATTAATTCTTTTCTTGCTTTGGCTATAATAAATTGAGGTAGGGGTTGAGGAGATACAAACATGTAATGGGGTAAATCATTATTTTCAGTCTAATTTTTAATTTTCATTATGCTTGTTATATTGTGGTACTATCTCTTTCACAGTTGTGAGTTACCTCAATCTGCTGTGCTTGTTATCTTCATTTTGCCAGATTTGTAATTACTGCTTATATCAAGTTGAAGGCTTTACTCTAGATTGATTTAGTTTGGAATCAGCAGCCTCCTTGGCCCTCTTTTTACTTATGATGGACATAACATTCTATAGAGCTGATGTAGCAACATATCTTTGACATTAACTGGTTTGGTTCACATAGGCAGAGTCCACATGAAATTCTCTCTCTCTCTCTCTCTCTCTCTCTCTCTCTCACACACACACACACACACACACACACACACACACACACACACACATAGACGGGCACACACATGTGTTTCCTATAGTAATTGGTTTGCTTTATAATTTGATATGCTTAGTGTGTACCAGTCAAATATGTTATACTCTCCATTCAGATCAGATTTCTCTGAAAGGAGCCTATCTTTAAGAGTTCTGCATTAATGAAACTATGTAAATTGCTTCTGTAGAATTCGAACTGTCTGATGCACAAGAAGAGCATGCTTTAGCTATTGAACGGCTTGCACCAAGATTAGCTGCTCTTAGGATGGAACTCTGCTCAGAATACATGAGTGATGGTTGTTTCTGGAAGATTTACTTTGTTCTTTTGCATCCCAGACTCAACAAACAAGAAGCTGAATTACTTTCAACACCACAAGTGAGTCCTTTCACGCATTACAGTATTTTGTGAAGTACACAATACTTATTGGTTGATGGTTATGGTTCTCTGCTATGAAGAAAGAGATTTATGCATGATCTCTTGTGATAATGGTCACCCACGCGGTCATAGAGGTTGCTTATTATGAGCATCTATATATATCTCCAATCATGATCTGGTTTTGTTACAGCAATTACTCACTACATTTACATATTGGTTGCAATGCTGTATGGCATTATAGATCCCAGATTATTGGATACGTAGTATCTCTATTACATGATAACTGTGATTGAAGTCTTCATTGACATTACAGCAATGTCTATTTATTTTAGGTATATGTGATGCTTCATGGATTGGTAGCCACAGAATTGCATGTCATCCTGGTTCTGGTAGCTAATTCACGTCAAATGAAGACTCACATAGGTCACTAGTGTTGAGCACGCGTTATGCATATGTGCAAAGTTGAACAGATGTGTAAGCAGCCAAAATAGAAAATAAAAATAAAAAAAGGAAGAAGATTGAGTGTTACCCTAGAAAAGAATGAGGGTAGATAATTTTTTGAGTGGAGAAAATTGGTGAAGATTATTGTTTGTTAAATGGAGGAGTGGCTGCTTGGGTGGTGGTTCTTGTTATATCATGAAGGGTAATTTTGGGATAATAAAGTGTAGTGAGATAGAATGTGTTTTAACTTAAATATATAGATAGTTCATATTTTTGTGGCCTCAATTCCTTTAATTTAGAAATTACTTTTCATGTAGTATTCTGACCGGAATTAGTTATTACTACATGCTAGTTCTACTCAGAGCTATATAGCATCGACATCCTTTTTGTACTTCCAATCTTGTTTTTCGTTACAAAAGCTAGTTTCTTTAAAGGTTCAATGGGGTGTGGCAGGAAAAGCTCTACAAGATTGGTGCATCTTTTCTTTAACAAAATGCTTGTTGATAAAATTTAACTACGGCAATATGGAAATTTTGTGCAAGAGATGCGATTTCCTCTGGCTTTATACATATACTTGGATTTGATATCTCTGTAGAAGAGCATGTTGCTAGCTGAATTGTGCTAAAATAAGTGGGTGTTTGGTCTGGCTTTCTTCTTGTTTTAATGGTGTGTTTTCTTTTTACATTAACCATCCATTCCTTAAATGCATATAAATGTCGGCATTTCAAACCACCCTACTAACAATTAACATTTGGACATTGTCCAAACGTTATATAAAAATATTGTCCAATGTAATTCAAACTCACCCCACTAACCTCATGGAACCATTGAACCATTGGTCCTGGACTGTCGAGCATTCTTTGTGGTTCATTTGCACTTCTATTGATTTCTCCATTTTGAGTGCTTTAATATCACTCCTCATTTTTTGAAGACTAATAGAAAATGTCACTTCTTATGAGAATTTTGTTTTTCATGAGATTTCAGTCTTGCAAATTATTGCATCGGGTTCATTTTTTCCTATTGAGTGTGAGATGCCATGTGTCACCTTCGTTGTTTGCAGATAGTGGAAGCAAGAGCGATGCTGATGCAGGAGTTACAGCACCGGGGCAAGACAAAGGTTGAATCAGACTGGTCTGGAAGGGATTCAAAGACAGACTTTATGGATTCATCACATGAAGAGCATTTATATGTACCTTCAAGTGCTCAATCTGAATCTGCACCTTCTCAAGTATCTGTTGCTGAAGCAGCTGAACCTGCAGCAGTGGCTATCACGGAGATGGAGAAACATCCAGTGGAGACCACTGAAATACAAATTATTGATAAACCTGTTGTCGAGGAAAAAACAATGGATCGTAAAGAGCAGCATTCACATTCTGGATCCTCTTCAAGGGTCTTGGATGATAAGTCTGAAGATGATGCTGATGATTGGTTGAAGGAGGAGGAGACTTTGGAAGGAGCTGATGTCAGAGGAACCACCATCCATATAGAGAATGACGAGGAAGTATCATTTAGTGATCTTGAGGATGATGATGATGGGGACATGCCCGCAACTTACAAGAAAGTTCCCTATGGTTCTGATTCTTCTACAAAAGATTCGAGAGACTGGGTTAAGCTAGGTGGAAGTTCTGATGACTCTAGCAAAGAGGTGAATCCTGGTGGTGAGAAAGGTGCTAAATCTGAGAAGGTGACTGATCGTGACCTGGAGATTAAGGAATCAAATGATTGGCTCAATGTTGATGACATCGATGACGTATGACTATACAATTGTACACTTCAAGATGCATATGTTCGTGCATTTCTTTCAAGTTGCCTGTTCTATCATCAAATACTTCTGTTATGGTTTTCTCAGTCTAATTTAGGCTCTGGAAACTGATGTATGTACATAATTCCACGTCTGAAATCTATCATTTTGTATGGAATGTCCCCAGTTGCTGCAATTCAGTTTAGTTTGACCATCGTTTGTTTGCCAAAATTTGGTCATACGAAAATGATGAAGAGATCATCGTAGGCCTTATGAAGTTGGGACATTGTTCCAATAGCCGTGAAGACTTTATCTGAAAGAGAGACTAAGTTTATATGGATAGGTCATCTGCAGAAATCCGCTCTTGAAGATAATAGACACGGGAAATGCAAACTATGCTGTCTGTGGCAAATCACCAATACATTTCCCTAGTTGCAGAGTAGTCGTCATTTCTAGTTCGGGGTTAGTGTAAACCCGAGTGACTAGACAGCTTGTTCAGGTTTTATCATCTTGTTTAGGAGATTTCACGTCATGTGAATCGTCCACATGGATTGTTGTTAAGAACATGGATCTCTTTTCATTACTTGAGAGAAAATTTTTATTAGAACTTGGTTGGTAATCGGGTTTTGTATGAGGATGATCCAAAAGCAGAATGGAGAATCTCTACTATTCTAGTTACGTGTTTTACTGTTGATGATCCCGTGACTGGAGGAACTTCCAACTGTTGTTGATATGATCCATGGTAGCAGAAGCGACCATGGGATTGGGTTTGGAATCTCTGTCCACATGAGATAATTTAGATGGGTTATATTTTCCCCTATTCGAATTCCTAGTCATACATCATCCACATGCAAATCTAACTAAAATTAGAGGTGGGTGATGTTCAAGTGTGCAATCCATCAATTTAGAGTTAATTGGGGATGCTGGAAGATATGGACTGATTAGGAAGTAAACCCGCTCATTGTATTGAAGCTTGTGGTCATGAAGCAATGTCTCTGTTTTTTCTTCTAATCCAGAGAATCAAGTTATATTAGATCACAGATCCAAGTCGTCATGCATGAAAATTCTATATTCCGTAATGTATGGATCCATGCAAATGATGATTACGTGGATCAATTATCTTAAAATTTCACGAGTAAATTGCACTTGTCACTTTCTTTTAGGTTATTGAACTTGGATTATTGAATTTCAATGCGTTGGATATCAAGTCTATTGACAATCGACACGCTTTACCTCTCTTTTGTAAGTTTGTGTGGCAAACTTCGGCCATTTGGCAGATAGGTGGAGTTGATGTGACATATAATTTCATTTGCCTAAATTTCACCAAACAAAACCAAAAGAAAAGGGGAAAAAACAATACATAGAAGTCGCGAGCCGGCCGGCCGGATCATGTCCTCTCAAATTTTGTAGAGATATCTTGAATCCGGGTGGTAATTCGTGTGCTATTATCATATATTTGCATCGGTTGTTAATGTCATTTTGTGTCTTCATTCAAATGGTTCAATGTAATTAAACAGTGACTTTGATTAAAAAAATGTGTGCTAATACATAGGTTTATGTCAATTCAAGTTGATGGGCATCTCTAAAATAGTCAAGTGCATATCAATTTATTATCCCGAAAGAAGGCAAAATTGACAACAGAAAAGTTTTCTCAAAATCCTAATTGAATCTGTTTTGAAGGATGAAAGAACAGAATTAGCTGTTTGGTAAATCTGGAGAATTGATCCCCATCTCTTATGACCAAGTTGGATGCGCGGTGGTGCAATAGTGCTATGCGAGGAAAATTGATTTTGAATCGTATGTATTTTGTGCACACTCAAAATGGCTAAACCGAAAATTGGCTCGGACATCACATCCTGTTAAACCAATTCATGCTGTCGGCAAGAAACTGAACCTCGTATTCACCCTCAGGCTTCAGCATGGGCTGCAGGCTTCCAATCCAGAGTCGGGCCTGACCTTCTTGCCTTTAGGACGAAATGAACCGAAGGAGAGAGCTTTTGATTGTGGGCCAATGTTAATGGGGTCATGAGCCAATGTTATCTTTTAGCTTAGCTCTGACCTAGAGAACAGGACCAACCCCTTCTGTAGTTGCTCATTGCGGCTTCAGAAGTCTTCAGCATTTGGCGCAGCTTTGGACCTTGGGCCACCTCTAGAATCTCTTATAGTCCCTTACGTGAAAGTTGGGCGTTTGAATTTTCTTTTTAAGACTACTTGGAATAAATGCTATGCAAAGCCTAAATGCTAAGGGAGGTTCTGCTTTTGCATTGGTTTTGCAACAGAAAACCCTCTCTAAGGAGGACTCATGAATATTGTTAGTTGCCTTTATTGCTAATATAAACTTACTAAAATTCTGCTTTTACCACCAAATACCCCACTGGGTATTGCAAACTCAAGCAGTTGTGCGTGCCCTTGAAGCAATGGCCTCAAGTCTTGTGAGCAACATCACTATGCCTGCCCAGATGGCCATCGACTTGCCGAGGCTTGACTGGATCCGAATCACCTGCTCTGAAGATAGGTGACCAGCCTTGGGGGCCGTCCAATCTGAATCGAATGATCCCCATTAAATAGAGGGTTTTTTTTTTCAATACAAAAAAACTGTCTTTTAGCTATGGATTTAGCTACGGAAAAATCGCGAAAAAATCGTCGCTAAACGGTTTTGCGACCAATTTTGCGACATCCAAATTTTCCCTCGCTAACCCGTCGTCGCAAAATTTGGCTATGAATTTTTCTCAATTTGTTGCCAACTTGCGACGAAAAACACTCCGTCGCTAAGTTCATCGCTACTTGCAGCGGACGCTTTCCATTGCAAAACTAGTGGCTAATAGATCGTCGCAAAATTCATTGTAAATCCATCGCTAAACATTCGTTGCTAAAAGTGTCACCAAATTAGTGACAAAATTATACCATTGCTAAATTCGTCGTAACAATGTTCAATTCGTTCCAAAAAAACATGGCAAACGTCGTGGCAAAATTCGTCGCTGAAATTTTCAAATCAGATTTCGCCGAAAGAAAAAAGTCGCACCAGTTTTGTGACAAATTTCGTCGCCTAAAATTCGAAGCAAAAATCTTAGCAAATGGTTGGTCGCTAAATGCGGCACAAAATTATCGTTGCAACGTTCGTCGCCGTTGGGCGATGACCAATTTTGTTGCAAAATTGGTCGTAAAATGTCATGGCGAATACCGTCGTAATGATCAACGCTGAATTTTGGCTACGGTTTTAGCTGCGATGTAGTCCTTTACAAAATTAATGGCAAAATTTGTGGCTAAAAATTTCGTCGTAGAATCTGTCGCAAAATCTCGTGGCATATTTCGTCTCTAATGTTTTCATGTGGCATATTTCGTCTCTAATGTTTTCATGGCTAGTTCTGTCGCAAATATTTCGTAGCAATTTCCATCGCAATTGTTTCGTCACTACTGTCGTCGCCAAACGTTCATGGAAAAAATTCGTTTCTGTGGCGAAATTGGTCTCTAATTTGCCTCAATATTAGTCTTTTTATGCCTGCAATTTGCATCAAAATTTGTTGCTCAACTAATGACTGAAAAATATTGATTCTTTTAGGGACTGCAAATTCCTTTTTAGTCCGAGACGAATTTATGACAAATTTTGATCAATTTGTCATCTACGAATTCTGCAACGAATCTTACTTAGGGATGATTTCGATATTAAATATAATTAACAGGAAATTTAATTGTAAAATTAATTCTTCATCACGAAATGACATAAAAAATAATAATTCCTGTTAGAAAATGAAATACATTATCAACATTTCAAACAATCATGACATAAATAAATACACTTCTTACAATGTATCAGCACAATAGGAACCGTTGAAGCATCAAGTTCCTTTTTCTTTTATCAGAATGCCAATTACAAAAATAAAGACTACTACTTTGAAGCAAGACACATCTGAATAAACATCAAACACATATCATCAAGCACTTGTGAGTAGCATTGCAAGTAATAAACATAGATGCACAAACATAATCTCTTCTTTGCAGCTAAGCGTGACGTTGGAAGATGCAATTGTTGCATCTGTAGTTGCTGCTGCTGATGTTGTTCTCTTGCTTTATCTTGTTTTGCCTAACAAAGCACAAATCATTCAATAAATTGAAAAGTTGCCTTCCTTGTAACATTACATTAAATCCCAACAATATGAAGCCACCTCAATATTTGATGCAGCAGCTTCAGAATCCTTCTTGTTAATAGTTGTGATAAATATATCCCAAAGGGCTGACCACCACTCGAAAAGAATATTAAAAAGGAGCATCAACCGCTTCATATACATATGTGCTCGAACAGGAGAATTGACCATGATACTCAACTTGAATGGCTTGGATTATACTCCAACTCAACTTGGAAGATACAAATCTAATTAATGAAGGTACACCAATACTGAACAGGAGGGTTGTCGAATAGCCATCATAGTTCACAAGTCAATATTGCTTTTGCTAAGCTGAAAATGCAATCCTTAGGAGTACCAAAAAAAAAAAGCGCAACTTTGACATGGGCTACCCAATTTTCACATAAGAAAACAGGTGAGTTTCATCCAGTTGATTGCATGATATTAAGTTAGTATGGACTATGACTCGATTCTCCTAATTCCAATGTTTATCGATGCATTATGAGGGAAAAATTTAATATGACAACATTCTGATTTTGGACCATTCGCAGAATGAACTCCGCACGAGGATTAATGGCAATTTTCCCTTGTACGTACGTGATCCAAAGCTCCCATCCAACTTCATCCCACAACAACTTAAAACAAGATTTTTATGCTGACTAAACCCTCAAGTACAAATTCAGCTACACTGAATTTGTTTGCTTACGCGAGACTGCATTCAGTTTACTCATATATAAAAATCAAACATGTTTAGTTAACATGAAGTAATCCTGAACCACACCAAAACAGGGAAACCATCATAAAGTATCGGCCAATGACTTGCAAATCAACGACATGCACCTAAACCCAGCCTAAACGCCAAGTCGTACTTCATTTCACCGGTCAAATAATGACTATCTTAAGCGAAACAAAGTTCAGCATTGCAAAATTAATGGAAAAAAACGGTCAATAACAAGATTTGGGGCATTGTACGTTCTGTCTTACCAACGGGATCCTCTGACACCTACCCTTCAGTGACGAATGTCTTCTCCATGTGTTGTGCAGCTTCTTCTTCATTAATTAGTCATAGCTGTAAACGTCGAGCCTGCACAACCATATAAAAGTTTTCCAAGACGGAAAGTTCTGTAAGACACACAAATGAAATTCCAAATAAAACTGGGAAAAACCCGAAGTGGACAAACGATCCCAAGACCAATGCAGTAACACACATCTTATCCGTTACTCAACTTGTATTTGGTTCCGCGCCCCGACGCTAGAGGACCAGCTCAAGAGCAGCTGGAAACAAGAGAAACCACGGCAAATTCAGCACATGCAATGAGGCGATCGGTCACAGTTCGACTAGGAACGGCGATTGACCATGGCGATTTGCCCATCCAGCCGGAATCGCGCCTCGATTCTTGCCTCCCTCCGACTGGATTGAAACCTACAAACCCACAACCCGATTCGATCCCCCTTAACAGAAGAGAGGAGAAGGAGAACCCATGGTATGCTCGGAGGTGGAGAAGGGGAAAGCGGACGCAAGAGAAACCCCATCGCGAGAACTTTTTCGGTGTTCAAAAAATGCCCGCTGTTCTAAAAAGCCCTGTCCTCGCCCGGTCTTAAGCCTTCCGCCAGAACAGCGCTTTCGGTTTAACATAGGTTTCTCCCTCTTAATTATCGCGCTTCAATTTAAAGAAAATAAAATCAAATTCGCGACGGATTTTAAGTTCGTCACTATTCAGCTACGTATTTACCATTCCTCGCAATTTTTTCTGTACCAAATGTATGATGGAACACCGTTGGTCGCAATTAGCGATGGAAATAAAATCCGTCGCCACAGAGTGACGGAAATAATCTCTGTCGCCACTTAGCGACGGATCTAATTTGCGTCGCTCATGGGACCCGACGAATAATGAGTTAGGGATAGCGAGGGAATTTCTTCGCGTCGTTAATTAGCAACTAGTATATGTTCCCAGTCGCCAATTCAGTCGCTAATTGGTCCGTCAGCTTCTATGGAAAGCGAAAATATTCATACAAACAATCATCCCTGTGAAAACTTACAATATGAGAGATGCTCATAAATAAATACATACTCTTTGTAATACTCCAAATGCAAAGCTTTCATTAATACCAGAAATTTGTACCGCCCTCAAATAACATTCGGCGCAACTACATCAATCAGTGTTTGACACAACTCAAAAGCTACAAGCATTGAAAATATACAATGACTAAAAACCATACAGGGTTCAATTTACACACTAGTTCATCTGCTTCTTCTCGATCAGCACTTAACACGGACTTCCTGCTTTCCTTTCTTGCATAACTTGGTAGACCCCATGACAGGTGCTTTGGGCGCTCTGTCCTTGGGTGACTTGGGCATGCTCAGGTCCGTCATAACCTGTTGTGCGCATCTATTGCCAAAAAAACACAACCTGTCTAACGGAGATATATGCATTATCTATCAACAAACAACCGCATGATACAATCACTGTTTGATAACAACTTACCTTTACCCGTTGACGCTTACCTTTACATTAACGGTTTCCTCTCGTCTTCACTGACGCCCATTGTGCTCATCAAAATCACCATCAGCATGAGCAAAAAAATCATCAACATTAAGTCTGTCATCATAATGCTCATCTTCAGCATTGGGATCAGTGGGAGGCACACCATGGACTGGGGGCTCCTGTGGGATGTTAAGGTGTCGCAATATAAGCTGCATTTGTTGTTTAAGAGCACCAATTTCTGAATCTTTCTCGACCAATAAATTTTTAAGTTCAGTCATTTTTTGATTCATTTCCTCTTCATGTCGTGTCCTCATTGACCCGGCCACATTGGATGATGATGATGCAGCAGCCTTGGAACTAAATACCCGTGACAAAGAGCGCATCCCAAATACTTTTCCCCTTTTTATTCCACCTGATGCCTTCACCCATAAAGCCATACTATTAACCAACTCTTCAGATGCCTCACCACCATCACAACCACCAGCATGACACATGGAAAGTTCATCAAATTTTTCCTACATTACATTTATAAATGAAAATAAATTAACTTCATATATATGACTACCGTAAATAGTAAAAGCACCATAATTCGAGTATAATGAAAGAGTAGAACCCTACAAACCTTTACAGCTCTTGCTCGATCGCTCGTCCATGTCTTATCTTTCTTCTAAAATGTCCCTTCAAACATCGCCGTATATGTGGGTTCATGGCCCAATTCCTTTGTCTACAACCAACCAAACACAATTCAGTAATTAAACAGCTTTGAATCCCTTTATGCCAATTATGGAAATGTGCTAGTGGCTATAGAGCTCAGTAACAATTCTGTGCTCATAAATCTCCAATCAATTTCTTTCATATCTCAATGACAAATCATAACACTGGGTTTCTTCTCAATTAATGTTGTCTTTCATATCTATGCCAAATAACTTGTGGAAATTCTATTTGGAATTTGTGTCTTTATACGCAGCATAGAAATAAAAAAGTTATACGGACGCAACAATGTATTGGTTACTTTAATTGTTGACTTGCATTTAGACACGTCTAAGACTGGACCATCAGTAATTAAATTATTGGTAAACTTACAATTTTGTTTAATAAAACAAACTTACCAATCTTGCTCGATGCTCCCCGATGGAAATAGAGCCCCCGGCATATGTGGCTAACCCTTCACTATAACCGAAACGTCGATTTTGCTTACTTGTCGCACTTAGTTGTATATGCTTTTCAGTTTCCCAAATTTTCTTCAATCCCGTCAAAGTATCCCCAGCAATCCAATCTGGCTTGACTCGTTTACTCTTTGCTTTGTTCACTACATTTCTCATGTGATCTTCTACTTTTTTCTTAAAAATTCTTCTAATTTCAAACTCATCCTTCTCTTGCCACCTAAATTGAACCTACAATCGATAGAAAAACATCAGAGCTTTAGTTAGCGACGAACTTACTTTGTCAGAACATACTTTGGCGACAAACCTTACCTTGGATTCCTTCCACCACATCTCCTTCACGTCTGTTGGAGCGCTTGTATATGTAGTATAAGTGTCCCGCCAATGTTGATTGAATATTTTGTTAAGTTGTCTCACAACAATGTTGGCATCTGTGAATCTGCATAAGGCAAGTGAGTTTAGATGACATGCATATATAAAATCCTAACTATTACATACACTAAAAAAATTCAAGTTGTCTTACGAATCTCCATATGGACCTATGAGTAATTGGCTATTTTCTGCATATGTGGCTGGTTCATCTGCAGACAAATTCACTGAAGAAGGTGGAAGTGTCGAATCCAAGTCAGGGTGCATCTGAGAAAATTGTGCGCTCCTTCCATATAGAGGGCTGGAGGAGGTGCCAATGTGTCCAATTTGCTGAGGGCTGTAGGAGGTGCCAACTGAAGGTATTTGGTGAGGGCTGGTGGATAATCTAATGTGTCAATGTTCTACATCAGCATGCACTAGTGGTTGACCGAGAGATGGAGGTGCATGGGAAGAGGCAAGGCCCGGGGACGAGGAAGGGGAAGGGGAAGGGGTGTGGGCTATTCTTACTCCACCTACACGACAACCGTCACGTCGATACTGACAAGTACAAATAGTTAGCCATATATTTCAAACAATACTAACATGTATTAGGGACATATGATAACGTTACTCATGAAGCTTACCATTTTCATTCCACAAACGGTACTTCCTTAGGCTGGCACAATCCCCGAAGAAGCAAGCCGGCACCACTTCTTCCTTCTGAATTACTATCCAATAAATCAATTTAACCGCAAGCTAGACAACGGAATTCAATCCCTATAGCTGGAAAAATCAGAGTACTAGGTAAATGGTTAACACAATAGCTCAGTAACAATCAAAAGGTTGACTATAAAAAAATTAGCATTGTCGATGCCAAAGTTACCCTTTAAAGTGTGAAGACTAGGCTTACAACACAATTTTACGTACATGCTGAAGGAAACGAAACGAAGGAAATGAAAGTACGATGAGCACAATTTGAAAGAAACATCACCACAAATGCCATGATTCATCTCACAGTAATGCAATACACGAACCCAACATTGAAAATGACCTAAAATCCCATCGAGCCTCCATCATTCAAATACATGCGATCAATATGCATTACAATACTCACAATCGTTGTAGACGAAATCAAAGCAGTAAACGATTTCAATCTGCATTAGCGACGGAACAGACTCTCACTGCCATGAGGCGGCCCATGGGTGTTAGAACGCCCAAGACAGATGAAAAAAACCAACTTAAATAAACTAATCGTGGGCTGGTGAGAGCTGGTGGAGGAGTCACGTGCGAGATGCTGTGTCGAGCGGTGATCAGAAGACAGAGGATACGCGCGAGTTTAGGGTTTCATTGAGAGGGAGAAAATGATCGAGCTCGCGAGGGTGAGTAAAAAGATACACTAAAATAACATATCCTTTTATTTTGCGACGGAAACAAACGTTAGTGGCCAAATTCGTCGTCGGATGCCGACGCACGAAGAGACGGAAACGTAATCTATCGCTATTCAGCTACGGAAAATGCCTTTCGTAGCAAAAACGCCTTCGCTAATTAGCGATGACAATCACTACCGTCGTTAATTAGCCACAGAAAAATAATACATCGCAAACATTGGTGACAAAAATTAGAACTGTCGCAAGAATTAGCCATGAAATGTTAATTCATTGCTAATTTGTGACGAAAAACCAAATTCGTGGCAAATTAGCCACGAATATATGTTCCGTCGCAACTCAGCAATGGAATTGATCTCCGTCTCTCGCTATCGACGAACGTATTAGCGATGGAACACACATTCATCGCAAAACTTTGCGATGAACATTCTCTTCCGTTGCTAATACTTAGCCATGGAATTATGATTTGTCGTTAATCAACGACTAAATTAAATATACGTAGCCAAGTAGCGACGGAACACCTACTCCGTTACAACTAAGCCACGAATTTATCTTCCATCGCAACTCAGCAATGGAATTGATGTCCGTCTCTAGCTTGCGATGAACCTTCGTTCAATCGCTACCTAGCGACATGAAGGTTCGTCGCAAAGCTTTGCGATGGGCATGTTACTTCCGTCGGTAATTCTCAGCCACGGATTAATAAGTCGTTGTTAATCAGCAACTGAATTTATTATTCGTGGCAATTTGGCCACGAATTTTGTGTTTCGTCGCAACTCGACACTGTAATTCATCTCCCTCTACCGCTAGTGGCGAATGTATTTTCCGTCGCTAACTAGCGACGGGAGAGCAATTCGTCACAAAACTTTGCGATGACATGTTAATACCATGGCCAATATTTAGCCATGGAAATAATTTGTCACCAATTAGCTACTTAATTTAATATTCGTAGCTATGTAGCGACGCGTTTGTGTTTCGTAGCAAATTGGCGACGTAGCGGTGGTTGTCATTAGTTAGTGACAAATACATATTCCGTCGCCAATTATCAATGAAACATGTATTCGTTGTAATATTTTGCGACAGGTGTTTGATTCATCGCTAAAATTTGGGGATGGAACCTCTTCCGTTGCAAATTAGCAATGTAAATTGAAATTCGTAGCTATTAGTCACGAATTTTTGTTTGTCCCTAATGTGCGATGGAATTTTAATCCGTCGCTAATTAGCAACTCAATTCACTAATTCGTTGCTAATTAGCGATGGATTCGTTGGTTCGTCGCCATTTATCGACGGAAGATACAAGTCTATGGACTTTATTCATTATATTGACCTGCTCTCCAATTATTAGCAGTTATAGAATTACAAAATCCGTAATCACATACGTCACTACAATAATAATAACAACAATGATATTAATTATGAGAATAACAACACTTTCATTAGCAACAATAACGAATGATAATTAATCTAATTAGTAAAATGTCTAAACAATCTCCGTCTTCTTCTTCTTCGTCTTCATCTTCTCTTCATCTTCTTCTTCGTCTTCATATTCATTTTCAGCATCATCTTCATCCTTGGTCGCAAAATCAAATTCTTCTAGTCTATCAATGTTTGATTGGCGAATTTCATTTGGATCCACATCTATCATTGCTCCATATGGATCTCGCAACATTGGAATGATATATTCCTCAGTGTGAACCGTGTTACATACTTCCTCTCGTTGATAAGTCTTTCCAGTGTTCCTCAATTTTCTTTCTTGCTTTGATTTTACATACAACCCACCAATTAGCTTTGTCGTGTTTCAAACTATGATATAATACATAATAAACTTGAATTGCTTGTTGTGCCAAGACAAATGGTTGATATTTCATGTACTTTTTCTTGTGATTTATTTCAACAACATTAAACTTCATATGTACCTTCATTCCTTTGACGAGGTTGAACCACGTACACTTAAATAACACAACTCGCATGACTCTCGGTCCAGGGTACTCTATCTCTATGATTTCATCCAACAAGCCATAAAAATCATCGTTTGAACTGCCACCATTCGATGACTGAACACATACCCACTATTCATTGTGGCTTTTCCCATTCCATATTCTTGTGTGTGAAAATTATTCCTGTTTATGAAATATGCTGACATACTTCGTACTCTTGATTTTGGACCAAATGACAGATTATATAGCATTCCTTGGTCTTGAACTTGATCATGATTACTGTTCACCTAAGGTCACGAGTGGGAAAGTCAATCACTATACATTTTATGAAATGACGGAAATGAAGTATTTACTTGTTGGTCTATAGGGAACTTACATATGCTTTGAACGAGGCTGCAAATTCTTCATTGCACAAACGGTCAAACTCATTTGGCGTTACTCCATACATTGAAGTTTCGAAAATCCTATTAAAAAATTTGATTCACACATTACCAAATGTTTGACACACAATACATATTATGAAAATATATGTACACTTACTCGAAGTATGACTCAACTTCTAGACAATTCAGTAAAATATATGTATGCGCTGCATGTCATTCTTCGCTTGTTAAGTACCGAAACTTACAGGCGCCACTTGGTCGACCGAGATAATTGAAAATAGAGAATGATTCGCAATTGAGATCAATGGGGTCCTCATCATTTCTCCCTGCTCTCAGGCTCTTGCATCGTACGTGTGGCTCAAAATAGTATGATGTAAATGTACTCACTTCTTCTACAATATATGTATTACAAATTGAAGCTTCAACACATGTCTTATTCTTCACTTTTTTCTTCAAATAATATAAGAACCTATTTGCAATAGCAACGCAAATTATCAACACATAATATATAATAAACTAATTTGAAATGAGTAATAAAAGAATATTTTCAACTCTCAAATGGATACATCCATTGAAATTGGACGGGACCAGCAACTTTGGCCTCATAAGGCAAGTGAACTAAAAGATGCTCCATTGATCAAAGAACGATGGAGGAAATATCATTTCTATATTGCAAAGAATAATCAGAATATCACTCTCTAGTTTCTCCATGTGTGATGCTTTTAACTTAGTTGAGCAAATATCGTGAAGGAAATTACTTAACTTTGTAATAGTGCCCCATACAAAGTTTGGTAACAATTCCTTGAAAGCAATTGGAATTAGTCGTTCGATAATTATGTGACAATCATGACTCTTCAAACCCGTCAACTTACATTCATACAAATCAACACATCTCCCAAGGTTCGAACAATATCCATCAGGAAAACGCACAGATTTCAACCATTGACAAACAACACGTCTCTGCTCCTTGTTCAATGTATAAATAGTTTTTGGTTTTGGCCCCATACTACTTGCATCCACATCTAGTGTCGACTGAGCACAAATAACTCTAATATATTTTCTTACATTCAAGTTGTCTTTCGTTTTGCCAATGACATCCATCACCGTATTTATGATATTGTCGAAAACATTCTTTTCAATGTGCATGACGTTAAGATTATGATGAATAAGATGTATCTTCCAATATGGTGGATCCCAAAATATACTGCATTTAGTCCACTTATGTGTACTTCCATACTGAATAGATGTTTGCTTAGGGTTTTCAACAACACTTGGAAAGTAATGCACTCGCTCCCACAGTTGTTCACCGGTCAACCTCAATGGTGGAGGTGTTCTTTCAATCCTATTCTTAGTGAACTCTTTCTTATTCCTTCTAAATGTATGATTCATCGGAAAAAATTGTTGATGACAATCAAAATAGCTGGCCTTTTTACCGTGTTTTAATCTGAAAAACTTTGATCTCTCCATACATATTGGACATCCTAAGATCTAAGCTGTACTCCATCCAGATAATATTTCATAAACTGGAAAGTCATTTATCGTCCAAAGAAGTGTGGCCTTCATTACAAATGTTTGACCAGTACAAACATCATATGTGAGGACACCTTCAACCCATAACTGTCGTAACTCTTCAATCAATGGTTGCATATAAACATCTATCAACTTTTTCAGATTTTGTGGCCTAGGCACGATTAATGTCAAAAACATATAAGGTAGGAAGATTGTACGGAGTTACTATAACTGGCCAACATGAATAACGTCTTCCCAATTGCCCGAATGGGGCAAAACCATCAGTAGATAGACCTAACCTGATGTTTCGAGACTCCATGACAAACTTAGGATATGTTTTATCAAAATGTTTCCACGACTCTACATTTGAAGGATGACACAGTAGATCCTTATTTGTTTTATGCTTTGCATGCCAAGTCATGTGTTCAGTAGTGGATTGAAACGCATAAAGCCTTTGCAATCTGGGGATTAATGGCAGATAAAACATTTGCTTCCATGGTCTATGTTTCTTATTTCAACCCTGCCTCCTATTAATCTTGTACCTAGGTTGGTTGCAAAATTTGCAATATTCTAAACTTTCATCAACTCCCCAATATAACATACAACCGTTACTACATACGTCAATCCTGATAATTGGAAGGCCTAAGTCATTAACTAGCTTCTTCATATCATAATAATCAATTGGCATGACGTTATCACGAGGCATTGTTTCCCACATTACTTCAACAAAAGAATTAAAGCAATTCTCAAACACATTTTGCTCGGCCTTGATATTTAACATTCTCACTGTCACTGATAACTTAGTGTGGTTGCCACAACCTGCCCATAAAGGTTCATCTGCTGCTCTCAACACATCATGGAACTGATTACATGATAAAGCATCATTACACACATTTTCATCAAATCTTGTTACTCCTATATCTTTCAAGTGTGCTGCATGACTAGAACCCCCTTGTTCAAGTGTATGAGTATAACTAGTACTTGCATGGATTGGTTCAGGAAAAAAATTCTGATCAGCTGCATCAATCACCATCCTCTAATATTGATTCAATTGGTTATAATAGCTACATTCTTCCCTTACTAAATCTTGGTCATCACTTCTTCGATAACCTTCATCAGATATAAATGGTTCACCATGACAAGTCCAATTATAGTAGTTCGCAGTAAACCCAAATCTATAAAGATGTTCTCTAACTTTATCAACCACATAAAATTTACAGTTACTGCACTTTTTACATGGACACCTTAACTTATTTCCATCCATGAAATCAAATTTGCTACTAGCATAGTCCAAAAAAGTTCTAACCCAATATGAAACTCTTGGGTCAATCCTTCACGTCTAGGTAAGTTCTTATTATTCATACAAGACCCGTCTCTTTGCATTGTGTTTGTATGAACGATTTACATATCAGCACATTATTATAAATATCATATCTATAAACAAATTATTAAATTCTTTGGCCAGAAAATTATGTTTTTGACGAAACATCTAATTAACAAATATCTTACAATGAATAAATTACCATGTCAAGAAGACTTACCAAAGTATTTAACCGAAATCTTTATAGTTGGAACTTGTCAATTACACGATAATTGCAACTAACACTTTGATTGTGAGACCTTCAACATGGACACATACCTAAACAAAGAATATTTCATGCAATATAGATTAAAATTAGTGCTGGAAATGAAGTCTTACCTAAAGATATTTGATTCAATAATTCATATTGTTTGCGAAAGAGATTCATCTATATTGATTCATTCAGTCATATAAATTCATGGAGAGAAACCGCAGATCTGGACGACGGTGAGGTCGAACGGCGGCCAAGTCGATGCCTGTCGACCTCCCCCATATATAGGCGAGCTGGCCGCTGCTCCTCCCCATATTTGGGGGAGGTCGAGCGGCCTCGCATTGGACGCTGCTCGAGGACAACGTCGCCCACATGCTTCCAACAACCAAAGCTATAGCAACACGATCTCCAATATAGAAAGAACAAGACAACAACAGTAGAAATGCACATACCTTCGTTAGGGTTTCGACTTCCGAAAGAGAAAGGATGGAAAGCGGGTCTTTGAGGGGGGGGGGAGGAGAAAATAAGAGCGAGCGCTTTGATTTGGGAACTTTTTATTTTCTGAAATTAGCGACAAAAAATTTTTCGTCGCACAATCCGTCACTAATAGCGATGGATTTTGCCGTAACATGATAATCCGTCGCCAAATTGGCGACGGAAAAACTGATCATCGCTATATGGCCACAAATTTTACGACACAAAAATTTAGCCGCTAATTAGCGACGGATTTTGCAACGAACCGTCGCAACTTTGCGACGAACTGCATTCCCGTGGCTAATTAGCTATGGCATTTTGCGACGCATATTATTAGGTCGCATAGATAGCGATGATCTTTGCAAAGAATGATTATTCCATCGGAAATTTGCGACGAAAATCACATGCGTCACAACACGTAGTCGCGAAATAGCGACTGAACTTGAGATCGTCGTAAATTGGAGACGATTTTAGCGACGAACTTTATTTCCACAGCAAATGTGCGATGGCCAAGTAATTTCGACGCAAAGTTGCAACGGATATATACTCTATCGTAGATTTTGTCGCTAATTAGCAACGAATTATTTTTCGTTGCTAATTTGCGATATACTTAGCGACGAAACTTTTATCCTTCGCCAACTAGCGACGTTCTTCTAATGTCATCCCAAAATTCGTCGTAAGTAGTGACGAATTATTTGTCGTGGTAAGTTAATGACGGATTTATGTTTCCGTCGCAAAATCCGTGTCATTTGGCTTTCCGTCGATAACTTTCTATAGCTAAAAGACAGTTTTTTTGTAGTGTTTCTTTCCAAAAAGTGCTTTTTTGCCCCAGCCGTTCGAACTGACATTGGACGGCTGGGGGCAAAAGCCGGTCATCCCTGCCCTCCAAATCCGGCTTGACCAGCCAAGGTTGAGATCTGATGTGACTCGAGTCAACCAGCTGAGAAGTGGTGTAACGAGGCTCAATCAATGCAATATTGGGTCGTCCACAGTTGATCATCCGAGGTCGAGATCTGGTGCCATGAGGGTCGACCAGCTGAGTGTTGACCAGCGAAGATCTGGTGTGAAAGGGTCGACTAGCGCGAGATCTGGTCGTCGAGGGTCGACTAGTTAAGGATCGACTAGAGTTGCCTATTGGCGCTCGACTAGTCGACGGTAACCTTTGGCCGCGATCAATGCTTGCTCTGGATGCCACTAAAACTTGCTCAGTTTTCTTGCGCTCTCTATCGTTGCTCGCCCAGTTGCTTGCCCTCTCTTTTTTCTTTTTCCTTTTTTGTTGATTTCAAAGTTGCTTTACAAACTACATGCCAAAAGTCAATCATCTCAAAACTATTTGTGATCAGCCAATACTCCTTTAGCTAAAGATCTTAGGAGAAATGGCCTTACATATCCCACGGCTCTCCCAAACACACTTTTTACTCTATGTACTAACTTGCGGGTTTTGGTTTCATTTGCATCTCAATTTGTACTCCCATTCTCCGTAACACAACTACACAAGTTAGGGGAAAGGGGCACCGAGTTGTAATCCAGCATCAAAGCCACGAGCTTTCGCTCACATTACGGTGAAGACGCCCATCGTCTCTTCCATGTCGAGTGCAAAAAATAGGAGTGCTTTTACTATTCAGAGGTGTTCTAAATGTAATTGTGCAGAGATGCAACAGAATATCTTGAGACATCATCATCTCCACCCCTAAAGTTTAGGTTTGTACTGTTTAAATATGTCAGCCGACCCGCAAATGAAACCCAACGCAAATTAAATGGTTATTCTTGTGGACATTCAATGTCAACCATAGAAATCATGATTTCCTATTCGGTGTCAAGAGTTCAAGTTTTAGAAATAATTCTTATTCTGTCTTGACATCAAGTTTCGTATCAAGAGCTATCGGCCAAGGAAAGATAGACAAAAGGAAAGTTGACCTTGTTGACCCATTGCAATTATGATTGCATGGGATTCTCTTTCCAAGCTGGAGTCGGCCACTAGTGTACTTTGTTAGGTGAACAAGGTATACATACACATATTGTTATTGGACGTCAGCTTGATAAGTGGTCTTGAAGCGCCGTCCTTAGAGAGTGCCGTGGGTGCTCACTTTGTGAGCGACATCCCCGTAAGTGCTGGGTGCTTAGCAAGGTTTTTCTCCATGAGTTTGCTCATAGAATTGCATAAAGTATTCAAGTGCTCAAGACAATTAAGTATTCTATAAAATTTATGTAATTTCTTTGTGAGATCGAGAGATTATTTTATGAGGAATTATGAGTGCTAAACACTTATAGATTATTTGATGTAATTGGAGCTTGAGAAATACCAATAGTATTTAAGTGATTAGAGTGTGGTTGTAATCTCAATTGTATTACTTGAGTTATAGTGGATGTCATTACTGCACTCCTTGTAGACATATGTTACTACAACTAAATCACATAAATATGATGTTTGATTTATTTTATTATTCCGTCTATTTTGTTGTTCGATCGCTTAGCTTTCCACAATAATTGATATTAGATCTAGGCTTGGCTGACTTTAAGCAAATCGATGAGGATAAAAAAAGGAAAAGTGAGAATCAACATATTTGATAGGAAGAATTTTGATTTCTAGAACATGCAGATCGGAGGCTATTTATATCAGATGAAATTGCACTTGCCCCTATTTGAGGAGAAGCTGAAATCAATGAAGCGAGCTGAATGAGAATTGTTGGATAAAGAGGCATTAGGTGTTATTCGGATGATGTTGGCTTGTAACATCACGTTTAACATCGTGAAAGAGATGACCACTGGGGTTTTGGTGAAAGCCATGTCAGACATGTACAATAAGCCCTTTACAATCAACAACGTTTCCTTGATGCGATGTTTAATTAACTTGAAGATGAGTGAAGATGCATAGGATATGAACATTGTTCAACTTGAGGTGGAGTTGCAATCAAAACTCCGAAGGTAGTGTGGGTACTAGTGGAATAATGACATAGATAATGCTTGTAGCTAAATGGTAGGGGTGAGCATTATAAACCGCCTACTCAAGAACCGCCCGGAACCGCCTGGACTGGTCGGTTTCGAGCGGTTCTAAGAAGCAATGGTCCGGTTTCCAGTTCCATATAAATGGAACCGGAAATTTTCGGTCCGGTTCCCGGTTCCGGGGTGGAACTGCTCACCCTAACTGAAAATATATTCATTTATTAAAAAAATAAACTTTCTAAAAAAATTATATATCATAATTTTTATTTTTTGGTGGAACCTTCCTTCCATCACATTAAAATGTTTAAAACCGCCCTCCAGTCTTTCTTCCTGCTGCGTCTTGGGGAGGGATTTGGGGAGCTTTGTCTTGAGGAAGGAGGTGGAGAATGGGACTGAACCAGTAAAGCGAACCAATAAAGCAAAGTTGCTAGTGTGTGCAAACTAGCAAAGCAAACCAGTAATGCGACCAAACTAGTAAAGCAAAGCTGCTAGTGTGTGCTGAGCTACGTCACCGCGAGCGAAGTTCGTTGCTGGTAATTAATAATTACCTGCCCGGAACTAGACCGGATAGAGCGGGAATCGGATAGACCGCCTAGTCCGGTCTGGTCTGGTTCCCAGTTCCAAATAATGGGGAATTGGATCGGGAATCGCCCAGGAACCGATCACCCCTACTAGATGGAGCATGTAAAAGCCAATCATTGTTGTAGCTGTTAATATTGACAAAGTACATGTTCAATCTCCTAACAAGTATAGATGCAACAAAGGTTTTGCTTTATTTGTTATAGAAGATGTTGCGTCAGAAAACTCTCATGGAGTAGCTAAAGGTATTGATGGAGTTATTGTTCTGACGAGATCCATGGTTATGGCGATGTTCAAGTGAAGCTTGAGCTTGGAAGACATCTGTGGCGGTTGAGTTTATGAGAGACTATGAAAGAGTAGCAATGAAGTGCATATTTCAAAGAAGCGATTATGACTTGGCTCAAACGTAATGTGAAGTTTGTTAAAATATGTCTCGAGTTTAAGCTCACGAATAAAATTCGACTCAAGTTAAATGATTATTATTTTGGATATTTAATAGGTACAATGGGAATCACGATTTCCTATTCCATGTCAAGAGTTCAAGTTTTAGAAATATTTCTTATTCCGTCTTGACATCAAGTTTCTAATCAAGAGCTGTCGGCCAAGGAAAGACAGAAAAGAGGAAACTTGACTTTGTTGACCCATTGCAATTAATAAGATTGCGTGGGATTCCCTTCCCAAGCTGGAGTCGGCCACTAGCATCCTTCTTTTGGTGGACAAGGTTTACATACATGTATTGTTATTGGACGTCAGCTTGATAAGTGGTCTTGAAGCGCCGTCTTCCTCAAAGAGTGCCGTGGGTGCTCAATTTATGACCGACGTCCCCGTAGGCGCTGGGTGTTTGGCAAGGTTTTTTTCTATGAGTTTGTTCGTGAAATTAGATCAAGTATTCAAGTGTCGAAATCGATTAAGTATTTTCTAAGATTTGTGTATTTTTTTTGAGAGATTGAGAGATTATTTTATGAGAAATTGTGAGGGCTAAATACTTGTAGGTTATTTGATATAACTGAGGCTTGCGAAATATCGAAAGCGTTTGAGTGACTTGAATGTGATTGTAATTTCCATTGTATTACTTGATCTGTGGAATTTGTCTTGCTCTCCTCATGAATGTAGATCACTACGACTGAATTACGTAATTCTACTGGTCAATTTATTTTATTGTTCTATCTATTTGATTGTTCACTTGGCTTTCATAACATGTACTGTGTTCACTACTCACCATAGAATCATTCAGCATGTCTATAATCTTGGGCAAGGGAGTGACCTCAGCAACGATCTCTTAGTCGCCATGAGAAGCCTCGTTTGGAACTGTCGGGGTTGTGAGCGTGCCTTGGCAGTTCAATACCTACAGGACCTTCTAAATGACACAACCGGAATTGGTTTTTCTTTCGGAACTGTTGTAATGATTGGTCTGCGATGTTCCCAACTGGTACATCAGGCGGTCTATTACTCGAACGGCATGAAATTTGTGGTGCCCGAGTAGTTTTCAGCTGTTGGTACCTAACACAACGGGAATTGGTTTTTCTTTCCGAACTGTTGTAATGATTGGTCTGCGATGTTCCCAACCGGTACATCAGGCGGTCTATTACTTGAACGGCATGAAATTGGTGGTGCCCGAGTAGTTTTCAGCTGTTGGTACCTAACACTTGTCGAATATGGAGCCGTGAAATTGCTGTACTGATAAGGGGCTATACAACAGACATTTTGAGCTACCATATTGTGAGAGGTCATCAGGAAACATGAGGTCATAAACTTATTGATCATGCTTGCCATCGGGTTCAATCCCAGATGGGTCGTTATTTGACGCCTGCAAGTAAGTTGATTCTGATTAAATCAGTGGCACAAGCTATTCCTTGTTAATTCCGAAATCATGCATGCTCGTGCCTGATGTCAGATGGCTTGGATAGAGTTACTCGAAACTTTTGGTTGGGCCATGATGACATGATGACAACAGGGATCGGCTTCATTTCATTCGGTGGAGCATAGCCACAGACTCGAAATTAAGGGGGGGGGGGGGGGGGGGGGGGGGGGGAGGTTCAGGTATACTCGGGATGCAAGAATTTGATAAGTCTTGTGTTTGCCAAACAAGGATGGCGTGTCCTGACGAATCAAAACTCTTTTATGGGCAGACGTGACCCGCAAAACGTATCCTCACCAGACATCCTTGTTTGCAACTACTCGTCTGGTTCACTAGTACGGAAGCACTTGATGTGAACAGAAAGCTTCCTTCTATAACATTGATTAAGCGTTGTTCTATAACATGGCCAATGGGTAAATGGTGACGGCAAAGCATTGATTTTCATTTTGATCCGCGGTTGCGACTGGAAAACCATTAAAATCAAGCATGTTTTCTGACATAATAACACCACGAGAGGTCGTGCAACATCGATGTGGTTTCAAATCTAGACCTACGTGATTTGATTGGATTCCAACGTACGGTCCTGACTTCTCTCTCATGCTGGCCGGGATACTTTAAGTTGCCTCATAAAAGATTTGAGCAGTATTAAGTCAACTCTGGGAATAACTTTCTCTGCCACTCCTTGTTTGCACGACAAGCCTCATCTTCCACCTAGTCCATGTCACCCCTGGCATCCTACTGATTGCGATTCTGGAAGGCTAAACTGATTCCGAAAATGAAAATCTTCCTCTGGAAATGCCTCAGCAACTCTACAGCGACGCGCTCTAACATGCATCATAAGATTCCAGGATCGACGACATTTTTACCGTGTATCGGGCCGAATCCAAAATGACTGACCATCTATTTTGGCAGCGTCCGTTTGCGTCCCATGCGTAGTTTGCGATGCCTATGTCTTTCACGCTGCCCCTCTTTACTGTTCTAATATTGGAGAATAGCGTTTTTCCAGGAAGCATCAATTCCATCCTCCTGCGTTAGACGAACGATGCTTTATACCAAATGCGTAACTGTTATGGTTAATCTGGCTGGAGCACAATCGAGTCTTATTTAGCAATTTTGAGCCGTCCATTGATCGAGCTTCGTTTTCTATTTACTTTTTAAGAATGAAAATATCTGAGCTACGGAAACATTAAATTCTGTTTTTTCAATGGGAAATCTGGCATGTCGAATGTTGCAATTCACTAAATAGTGGTGCATGTTCCCTAGGATTTCCCAAATCCGAGATTCAGGTAATTTATAGAATGAAAATATGATCATGAACTCAAATAACATATTAGAGTCTGATACCAATCAATATAGGTAAAGTAAGGCCGATTGGACACCCAAAAGGCCCATATAGTAATAGGAAAGTTAACTACCTTGATACACATGGGAAGGAGTTGGTCAAATGAAAAGCTGAGATCTTAAGTCTGGCGGTTCTATTAGGGGTGCACATATAGCATCCATGACGCTCTTTTGGTACCACAACATTATTTTTCATTAAGTCCTCGAGCATTCATAAATAAATTTTTTGTTGGCCTAATATTCTAGAAAAGGTCCTACCACAGTGCCAGACCCCGTTCTATCCTAAACTTCTTTTCGACTCACAAATTATCCTTTCAACTTTTAGGCCAGCTCAGATTCTCCCTTCGATTTCTTCTTATTTCATAAAAAATCACTAACTAGGTCTAATTTCAATTTTACCAGATTTATTTTCTTATTAAAAGTTACAAACTTTTACTTAAGTACTATATGTCTTCATTAATTATCCGTACAAAATCACCCTTATTGATGTGGTATTTTCACGTCATTGCTCTAGTTTTTCTCCCCAAATTTCATATCCAAGACAATGTCTTTGGGAGATGATTTTTCGTGTTAGCTCACACGGCATTATTAATAGATCTAAAATTTGGCTGAAAACTAGAGCAATCCGAGTTTACTTTCTTAAATTGCTCTTATTATTGAAGAGTCTTCCTTCTATCTCACTCCAAGATTTTCAATTTTACCCTTTGTTTTCAATTTCTTGTGCTCAAGAGTTTCACACCTCTCACGGTTAGAGAGCTCCCACTTGAGACGCTTGAGCAATTTGCTTTTAGTAGTTTTCCATCTCTTCATTGCCACAAGAAGTTTTAGACAAAGAGTTATTGGAGATAGGTTTGGGACTTAAGTAATTTAGTGATTCTTTATGAGACGAAAAAGAAAGGTTTTTGAGTGGAATTGGAACTAAAACTAAAGTCATGGGTTTTCTATGAGATAAAAAAATTTGGGGTAGTATTTGGACTAAGTCAAAGTTAAGATTTTTTAGGACATTAGGCCATTTTGTTTGAAGTCTTGAAATGTGGCCTACACACTCATGAAAAATGATTAAGGAGACTGTTTTCTTGTATTTAACAGTGTGATTCCACTTGTGTGTTGAAAATGTGTATGCAAAGTCCAATCATGAAATGTAAGAATGACAAATGGACATACATCAAGAAATGAAAAATCGATATATAGCATGACATGGCAAATTACATATTGATAAAGTGACATTACATGACAATGTTCATATGCAGCATGACATGACAATACGATGACGTAACATGGTAGTAACAATCACACAAAAAAATGGCATAGAAAATTAGATGGAAGACATGAGAATAAAATGACATGTCAATAATCATATAAACCAAGATTTGAAAAATCATAGGAAGCACATGGTACTGAGATGATATAATATGGTAATAATCAAATAGCATGGCATGACATATCAAATGCACGACATAATAATAAGATAACATGACATTGTAACTATCACATAGCATAACATGGAAAATCATAAGCAAAACATGGTAATAGGATGACATGATGTAATAAATATTACATGAAATATGATATAAATTAGATACAAGACATGATGGTGAGATGGCGTGTCATGGCAATTTAATCACGTGCGGCATGGTATGGTACATTGGATGTACTATATGGCAATGAGATGACATTGTCACGCCTTGCTCCCGAGCTTGTGAGAGTCCCTGTTCTCTTCTCTTTGGCCAAATTTATGCAACATCCCAAGTAGGTCTCTAGCCCTCTAATGATCAGAGTTGTACACATGTGAAAGTGAGGTAAATAAATTACATCCCTTCCATGCCGTGATATAAATATCTACACTCCTCATATATATACCAATATATACAAAAATCACTTCAGGTACAAGTCAAACACAAACTGGGGATAAGAAGCCTAAAACTGGCAAAATGTACAACCAAAAATGGTGGGGGAAGGGAGACTAAGCTATCTAGCTAGCCTAAGCCACCCTAAGGATCAACCATACTACCACTAAGAGGATCGTCCAATCCTAGGTCGATGTTCCACAATTCGTACCCGCCCCAGGGCTCCTTGTCGTAGTCCATGTGGAAGACCAAATGGCCTCCAACCTCTCCTGTATACCTGATCCAATATTGATGGGGAACCCAATGCCAAAGTGGTTCGTAGCATTCCCACATGGTCATTTCATTCTTCTCCATCATATATCCAAGCTCAGAATCATACCTATCTATGATCCATCAATTATCTTCAAGCTTGTCGGGGATCACTAACTCCTCCAGTTCCTCATCCGAGTCCAGCTCCATGTCTTGAACCATCTCTTTCATCGGTTCTTCCTCTAGGTCCATATTCGGGTCTTGAAAATGGGGTTTTGGGACGACGGGGTGAGATAATAATCTCAGTAAGTCTAACCCCTATATCCGAATTAGGAATGAAATCGCCCTAGGGTCCCTATTGATGTCCCTAGTTTCAACTATCACCACGGACTGA
Source organism: Melaleuca alternifolia (assembly GCA_019926035.1). Taxonomy (NCBI): domain Eukaryota; kingdom Viridiplantae; phylum Streptophyta; class Magnoliopsida; order Myrtales; family Myrtaceae; genus Melaleuca; species Melaleuca alternifolia. Next base: position 2,877,596 of record JAGKPW010000048.1, read on the forward strand.
CCTTAGTACCGCTTGGCTCTTACGTAGGACTCGGTTAATCCGAGTGCTCCTAGTTTCCAACTAAACTCATCCCTATAATATTTACCCTACCTAATATTCTCACTCCTCACCCAAAGCTACCCATGAGTCAATCGGTCTTCAACTGAGACTTGACCTTAAGCCACACGATCTATCAAATCAGGGTCAACCACAATAATCAAACACTTAAATAAACACACACCAATCAATTAATGTTGTCTAGAACAAACCTAATACCCTAACTATTTTTTTAGTACACCGCCACTTTCAAAGGTGGTCTAGTACCGATGATCGCACCAGTCATCCAAACAATCACCTAGTGATCATCGCGTTCCTATTCAACGTCCCACATGCCTTACTCGACCTCGTCAACTAATCAGGGCCTACTGGTCACCTGATCAGTCCAATCAATCACCATAAATTAATAATATGCACATGGCCCTAATTGGCCCTATCCACCTAATCAAGCAATTGATCACTCAATTAATTCCAATATTCCTACTAAGGCGGTAAACAACCCCAATCTAGATATAAGAAGTCCAATCATAGTCAATTTCCCGCGAAACGGCGACTAGCAACAAAGACTTATGGCGGCCCTCAATGACGCGATTCTCACGCATTAGATCACGTTTGGTCTTGACGAGGCTTGGCAAACTCCAACCCAACACCACAGGAAGATGGCCCAGCTTCGGGGGAACTCTAGCGATAGCTCTAGCGAGCTTCGATGAACTTTCAGGGGTGGCCTTTGGTCATGGGAGGCTAGCTAAGCTCGTGGGTGGCCGATGAAATAGCTCCGGCGAGGATCCATAGACCCAGTTCTCTGACCGAATAGTGTTGGCCAGACTGAATTCGGCGACCAAACGACTGTTTGAGGCTTAAGGGTAGTTGGAGTTGCTCCTAGGTGGTGCTGGGAGGTCCTTAGCTCGTGGGTGGTGGCTGTGGACGGCAGAGGGGTTTCGAATTGAGCTAAAGGTGCCTAACCCGATTCTCCCGGATCCGGGTCCACCCGGTCCGAACGGTGGCCAGTTGAGTCGAGGCCCAATTTGTGTTCCTTGGGCCAAATTGTCGATGTCGAGCAGTTGAATGACGACCAGGGAATGTCCAGGAGTTGATTGGTGGTGGTGATGAAGGCTGGGTATTGCCAAAGAAGGCCCGGTAACTAGGCACAGTCACGTCAGCGAAGGTTTAGGGTAGAATGCTGCTCAGGGGCAATCAACGGGCTTCGAGGGAAAATCAATGGCAAGGACAGCCACCACAGGGCTGAGGGAATGCCCAGGGACACGCTGGAAGCAACGTCGTGGCCTGGGTGCTGCTTGAATGGCCCAACTCTGGCAAGGTTAGAATCTGGAAAATATGAGGTGACCAAGTTGTCACAGCTATTTCGAGCGGCTCCCGACGGTAAAGACGGTGGCGACAATGAGTCGAGATGGAAAGAGGACATTGAAGGGAAGCTATAGGAAGCGATATTATGTCAATTGGTGGTCAGAGCTGCGATATATCATTGTCGAAAGGAGGGGTGGTCGCACGGATAAAAAAGTAGAGGGCTCGTCGTGTGTAGGAGGAAGACAGTGCGATCGGGGGCATGTGGCGGCCAACTAGTGGTCGTGACACCCACCGATGGGACGCTTGACTATCCTTGTAGGCGTTCTTGGCGGCTGACTGGCAACTGGCCGTTAGCGAGGCCTTTATCGCGTGTGTCTGCTTGGCATTCCACAAAATGCTAGAATGAAGGAATTGGCTAGGGAGAGAAGGAAGGGAGAATCGGCCTGCACGAGTAGTCCGACCGGCTCACCCGCGAGCTAGCCGGTCTCCTCGCGCGAGACTGTTGATCGTTGACCCAACTCGATAATAAAAAATAATAAAATTCAGAAAATTTATAGAAGCTTTCATAAACTAGAAATTCAAAGTTTTGGGGGCCAAGACATAAATAACTAACCAAACAAAGGAGACAAAATGCTCTCAGGGTACTATTCATCTTCCCCAAATTCGCGGTTACTGTACATCTCAGGAACTCGATTGGAATTTGTGAGTTTCCTGATGATCTAGCCGTTTGATCGAGCTATTTGTTTGAGGAGATCTTCGTATCTACCTCATCTACATCCCCATCCTACGGATTTTGGAAAAGAGCTCTCCAAAGAAAGGTATTGGTGTTTTTGTCTACAGTCCTTGTTCTGGTGCGAATTGCAGAACTCGGGTAGAAATTTCTTCGAATCTAGAGCTTCACGCATCGTTTGGAGCTGAAATGTTGAGGATAAGGTCCTCACTCACTGATCTACAAGTACGCCAAAGTATTTTAGCTCAGGCGCTCTCTCATGAAAGTTATATGAATTTCTCCCTAAGGTTTCCTACTGTCTTCTGTTGCGATTTTCTTGGTGCTGTGTATGTGTAATGGTCGGTGAGGCCACAAATGAGTCTCATGTGAATGGACCTCCGTCAATGGCTGAAGATATACGACCAACAAGTGGTCCATTGGCCTCGGCTTCCTCTAGTCCTCTTGTTGCAGTAGATTCCAAACCTAGGGAAGCTGCTGCCATGACTATCCTTGCTATTGGGGATATCCCTTGTGTTCCAGAAGAGAATAAAGGGCATAGCAAGAGTAGGAAGGCTATGAAGGAAGTTCTCGTGTCAAGAGATCTTGATGGAGTAGTTGCTAGTGGATCACGCCCTCCACATGGTCGATTAAATGCCCTAGTGGGGCTTGAAGAGGAAGTGGTTGCTTCCATTATTAGGCGATCCAAGAGCTGAGGCAAAGCTGCTACTGTGTCCTTTACCTTTGTCCGTGATGCTCCTACTAGTGGTTTGTTGGACGGATGTCACAAGGTAGATGGCCTTGGAGTGCGGCTAGTAGTTGGCACGAACGATGCTCGTCAAAATAGATGTTCCAGGAGTTATGGGAGGAAAGCCGTTGATTCCATTCCCTTTAGCACCGCTGGCGTGAAGTATGTCCAACCGAGGAATGACCAGGACGTTCGTCCACCTCAAAATAGAGACTTGCAGCGATCATGGGCAAGTGTGGCGTGCGGCATCTCTAAAGGGTATTCCCTTTCTCATTTCCCCTCTCTAGATGATGATTCTGAACTTATTGTCTCAAAAGATATGTTAGAAGCATGTGACCTTATGTGGAAGGAGTGTTTGGTGGGTTACTATGTGGGGATGAAAATCCCTTTTAAACTCACGGAGGCGATCCTTAAGAAAACATGGGGTGGCCATCTAGTTGAAGTCATGGCCAATGAGGATGGGTTCTAGTTTTTTCATATCCTTGATCCTGATTTTAGGAGGAAAATTCTTGATGGGGGACATATTGTTGTTGCTAAAATACTGCTTATCCTCCAACAATGGGACCCTCTCTTAGAGCTTAAGAAAGGTCAACATGACACTGTTCCTGTTTGGGTGAAATTGCATAACATTCCTTATGTACTTTGGTCACCTTTGAGTATAAGTGCTATTGCAATAAGCTCGGCAAACCATTGTAAGTGGATAGCCAAATTGAGAAGATGACAAGGATATCCTTTGTTTGAGTCTGTGTGGAAATAAGTGCTAAGAAGCCCTTGAAGACATCCATTCCTATTTGTTTGGAAGGGCAGCCTTTGGCAATCCTTGTGGAGTATGAGTGGAGGCCGACTATATGTAACTTGTGTGGCACCTTTGGCCACAAATGCAAGGAGTCGATGACTAGTATTCCTACCCCTAATGATGATGCTGTTGTTGCACCGGTTGTCTACGGCCCTACTCTTGATGTTGATCCTAAGGAAGCTCCACGTTCAGCTCCAAAGAAGGCACAGGTTGATGATCCTTCCAATGCCGATGCAAGACATGTGACAAGTGGTCCCATAGCTGTGCAGAAATGTACAGCTTCACTTGGATTTACCCAGGACCGAAAACTGGTAAGTCCTATTGCTGGTGACTCTTGGAAGGAAGTCCATTCTACTCGATCACTCCCAGCCAGTGTTGATCCTAGCCCTTCGGACCTCTTCTTCGATGATCTTGATGCTAAGGCTGATCCAGCTGGTGACTCTTGGAAGGAAGTCCATTCTAGAGGGAAGCAAACTAAATCAACGAAGAAGGCGATTTCCTCCCATGAGGTAACTCGATCCCCTAGTTTGTTTGTTCAGGGTGAGACTTCCTCCCCTGTTATGGCAGTACGGTCCTCTGATTCGGAGGAGGTATCTAAGACTGAGATGGATAAGAGTGACGAAGATAGAGATGAAGCCTCGTCGGATCATGAAGGCTCCACTTCGGGTGGTGGTGGTTCTCCAGTATAGACACTTTCTCCATTACCTTGTCTTCCTGCTCCTTCACAGCCCACCCCCAGAACGAACCCGAAGAGGAAAGGCCGTCAGGCCACGAAACGGTAACCATCTCTCCTTGCTTGTAAATATGTATATAGGAGCTTGGAACATTAGGGGAATAGTTAACCTAATTAGACAAGCTGAAGTGAGGCACTTGGTTAGAAGTAACAACCTATGTTATTTCGCTATTTTAGAAACTAGAGCCTCTGAGTCCATATTTTTGGCTATATCTACCAATCTTATTCCAGGTTGGGCTTGGTGCACGAAATTTTGAGCATTCTGAACATGGGAGGATATGGGTAGGATGGGACCCAAATGTTGTGAATTTTCAAGTTGCTGATAAGTCTTGTCAGGTCATTCATGGTGTCCTTAGGAGTGTATCATCCAACACTTCGTTTGCTATATCTTTTGTGTATGCAACACACACTTTTGTTTCTAGGAGACAGTTGTGGTATGATCTTATACATAAGAGTGGCTCTTTTTTGGAGACACCATGGTTGGTTGCCGGTGATTTTAATGCCATTCGATATTCATCCGAGGGACTTGGAGGATCTAATGGCTGGATTCCATCTTTTGAAGATCTACATAATTTCTTGCTTGATGCGGAATTAGATGATTTGAGATATGTGGGATGCAAATTTACTTGGTCCACATCTCAGGGGGTGAACAGAATACAGAGGAAGATTGACAAGGTTTTGGTTAATACTTATTGGAGTTCGATTTTCTCCTTCTTAGAAGCGAATTTCCTTACACCAGGTATTTCTGATCACTCCCCAATGATAGTACGTATTATGCCTCTCATACAGGCACGAAGACCCTTCAAGTTCTTCAACTTCTGGATGACACATCTAGACTTTATGACAATGGTCTCTCAAGTTTGGGAGTGTAGTATCGAAGGTACGTTGATGTTTCAACTGTGCACTAAGCTTAAACTACTTAAGACTCGGTTGAAATAGTTCAATAGGGAGTCCTTTTCGGATATCTCTAATTGTACAAAGGAAGCTAGATAGCGGCTATGCATGATTCAGGAGTCCCTACTGCGGGGTCCTTATAATACTGTGTTAGCTCATGATGAGAAGGATGCTAAGGAGGACTTCTCTAGTCTCAGATTACAGGAGGAGAGTTTTTATAGACATAAGTCAATGATACAGTGGCTAAAGGAGAGAGAGACTTGAATACAAAGTTTTTCCATCATTCCGTTAAGAATAGACAACTTAGTAACAGAATTATCTTAGTGGTGGATGGTTCGGGTAATTGAGTGTCGTCGCTGGAAGAAGTCAAAGATGTTTTTGTCTCTCACTATGAAGACCTCTTCACCTACCCCAGGAGGAGTTCATCATCTATTCAGCAGATACGGGCTACCCTTAAGCACACCTTGGATGATAGTCAAGTACAACGCTTATCTACTCCTTTTTTCTGATTTGGAGATCTGGAATATTCTTTTCTCTTTAGCGTCGGGGAAAGCCCCGGGACTGGATGGGTTTAGCATTGATTTCTTTAAGCAGTCTTGGGATATAGTAGGCCCGTTAGTAACTACGGCAATTATGGACTTTTTAAATTCTGGGAATATGCTTCATCAGTTGAATACTACCATTATAGCCTTGATTCCTAAAATTCCCAATGCTATACCAATTGTTTGCTGCAATACCATCTATAAGTGCATTACTAAATTGCTAGCTAATTGGGTGGCGTCGGTCCTTCCGTTGATTATTAGTACATCATAGAATGCCTTTGTTAAAGGCCGGTGCATCAGTGATAACATCATGCTAGCTCAAGAGTTATTTTGTGATTTTCATCATAAGCCTTATACTCCTAAGTGTGCAATGAAGGTTGATTTTCCAAAAGCTTATGACACTGTTGATTGTGATTTTTTGGAGTCTACATTATATGTTTTTGGGTTCCCGTCTAGATTGATTATCTTGATCATGACTTGTGTGTGAACTGCCAAGTTCTCCATCTCTATTAATGGAGAATTGCATGGTTTTTTCGCTAGCTCCAGGGGTCTAAGGTAGGGAGATCCTATTTCCCTGTATCTTTTTACTTTGATTATGGAGGTCTTTTTTGGCATCATTGATAGACAGACTAGCCAACTGGGTTCCAATTTTTATTGGAGATGCAAGCCCACACGATTGACGCACTTATTCTTTGCTGATGATGTACAGCTTTTCAGTAAAGCTAATGTGACATCTATTGCTCTTATGAAGATGACGTTTACTACATTTGCGGAGTGGTCGGGTTTGGAACCTAACTATGACAAGAGTGAAGTTTATATCTCTAGAGGAGATGAGGACTTACGGGCTTCCATTATCGATTTACTTGGCTTTAGGATTGGCTCACTCCCGTTCTGGTACTTGGGAATTCAGTGATAACATCATGCTAGCTCAAGAGTTATTTTGTGATTTTCATCATAAGCCTTATACTCCTAAGTGTGCAATGAAGGTTGATTTTCCAAAAGCTTATGACACTGTTGATTGTGATTTTTTGGAGTCTACATTATATGTTTTTGGGTTCCCGTCTAGATTGATTATCTTGATCATGACTTGTGTGCGAACTGCCAAGTTCTCCATCTCTATTAATGGAGAATTGCATGGTTTTTTCGCTAGCTCCAGGGGTCTAAGGTAGGGAGATCCTATTTCCCTGTATCTTTTTACTTTGATTATGGAGGTCTTTTTTGGCATCATTGATAGACAGACTAGCCAACTGGGTTTCAATTTTTATTGGAGATGCAACCCCACACGATTGACGCACTTATTCTTTGCTGATGATGTACAGCTTTTCAGTAAAGCTAATGTGACATCTATTGCTCTTATGAAGATGACGTTTACTACATTTGCGGAGTGGTCGGGTTTGGAACCTAACTATGACAAGATTGAAGTTTATATCTCTAGAGGAGATGAGGACTTACGGGCTTCCATTATCGATTTACTTGGCTTTAGGATTGGCTCACTCCCGTTCCGGTACTTGGGAATTCATGTGATAGCGGGAAGGCTGGGGATTTCATATCCCTAGTTAATAGGATCACCAAACGAGCCCAATATTGGACCCAACGTTTTCTCTCTTTTGCGGGGCGTCTACAACTTATCAAGTCAGTTCTCCATGCCATTCAGGTTTATTGGTCTGGTCTATTTATATTGCCTAGCTTAGTCATAGATAGAATTGAGCGTATACTTTGGTAATTCCTATGGAAGGGCCCGGAACTTGGTACGAATGGTGCCAAAGTGTCTTGGACTGATGTATGCCTCCCTAAGGAAGAAGGGGGTCTTGGTATTCATCGACTTAAGGAAAGTAACAAGGCTGCCATATTGAAGCATATTTGGTTTCTTTTCACTGATAAAGAATCATTGTGGTGCAAGTGGATTCATCCTACTTTTTTGAGTAAGCAGAGTTTCTGGGTGGCGAAGAAACCATCTTTTTGTTCATGGGTTTGGAAGAAAATTCTACAGCTTGGACATGGGTATCGTCATTTGTTCCAGTGGCGTATTGGAGATAGGTGGTCAATATCTCTATGGTTCGATCATTGGCATACTCACGGTCCGTTGCATTTTTCATTCTCCAACCGCTAAATCTATAGGTCGGGCTTCTCTAGAGAAGCCAAGTTGATTGATCTTATCATGGCCAGAGGACAACAGTCTACTCTTTTGGAAACTCTAGATGCTGGGGGAGGGATACTCCTTCCTTTAAATGATCAGCTCGACTCATTTTGATGGATGGGTGATCCTTCTGGTACCTTTTCGATGGCCTCGGCTTGGAGTATTGTTCGACCTAGGGGCCAAAGGGTATCTTGGAATTCCCTCATATGGAACAAAATTATTATTCCCAGGCATCAATTCCATTTCTGGCTAATGACACGGAACAGGTTACCCACTCAGGTATTCGTATTATCTCATGGTAGAATAGATGATGCTTCATATGTCTTCTATCATACTAGGCCTAATTCCGTAGACCATTTTTATTTTGGTTGTCGAGTCACCTAAGAACTTGCATCTTTTTGGGCTGGGAACTATTATCTATCTTGGAGGAATGGATCTTGGTCTGATACTTTACTTTTGGGCGACCAAATATATTACGGGGAATCACTTCCATTAGTGCATTGCTAGATTTGCATTGGGTGTTTTATGCCCTACTATTTGGAAGACGCGGAATAATGCCTTATTTCGCAATTGTGATGTTTTTGTTCCTGCGATGAAAACAAAGCTGATTATGATGGTCAAAGACAAAGCTAGAACATTCCAACAGGTAGTCGATTCTCTCAGGAATAGGAGAGTCCAACGGAATGGGGAATTGATTCCTCCATCTTCTTGTGATGTATTTTGGTACTCCTAGGCAGGTTGGCCATTATTTAGGCCTTTTCCTTTTCTTTGATAGCCTTTACTTAGGCTTTTGGTTGCCATTGTTTAGGCATTTCGTTCCTTTTGGTTGGCCTTTCTTTAGGCCTCTTTCTTTTGGCTCTTTCATTAGATCCTCGATACCCTTACACTCACACCCTTTTTGCAGTGTTGAGAGCAAGTTTTGTGGTACCGGGCCTATATGCCTTGTATATTTTACATGGTAAAAGATCAATACAACTACTTACTTTACAAAAAAAATGTAAATAACTAATTTTCAGGGGACCAAAACATAATTTTGAAAATTCGAAAATGCCCAAAAAGAAAAATAACGATTTAAGCTGGAGGATTCCCGGGTCTCTTAGTCCACAATCCAAATTAAAATGTTTACATAATAGACCCTCGAAAATGCCGAAATAGGCTGTAACAGACGTGACATGCAAATAGTCACATATAGCATGTAATGTAAAATTAGATGCAAGACATAACAACAAGATGTGATATGAAGACTACACTATCTGGGGTGTCTTTCATTTGATTTACAATTTTTAGGGGTGAGCATGAAGGATCGCCTAACCCGAGAACTGCCTAGACTGAACTGGACCGGCCGGGTTGGTTCGGTTCTTCAAACTTGTAATTCGGTCCACTATTCCAAAAAATGGAACCGGTTCTCGTGTGGTCCAGTTCTTGGAACCTGGGTGGAACTTGACCGAACCAGAAGAATTGGCCCTGCTCCTTTTACTTGACTAGTTGACTTTAGAGACATAGACTCGTTAGTCAACATTGCCACCAGCTCAACCCAACAATCCATCATGTTTTCAATTACCTGCACATTCCTTAGGTAATAATCCCCCACACAATAATGGTGGTATGTCAGTTCTAAATCACATTAATATTGCAAACTCATCTGCAAAAGTGTCTCCTGATAATAGTAAGGTCGAACCAAATGACTTCGAGAATTCTATACAAAAAATTCTGCAAGAATTTTGTTGGGGGTATTGTTGTTGTTGGTTCGCTGGGAAATGATTTGAAACATGTGAATGGGAGTTTGCCAACCAGCACTAATGCAGGCCTCAGTAATTCTTCCAATAGCTTGCTGGGAATATAATATGGGAGGTGCTGTGTATGGTAACATGGCTGCAGGAATGGGCTCATCTACCATGGTCAATGGAATGAGAGCTGTGATGGGAAACAACTCCTTCATGAATGGAAGAGGAGTAGCCCCTATAATTCGAGATCAGAGTATGAATGGTAACCAACAGGATTTGAGTAACCAACTGCTTAGTGAGCTTAGGGCTGGAAATGGTTTCAATAATCTTCAGTATAATCAATGTCGATTTTTCAGGTTGTGGCTATAGCTGCTTATGCAGAAAGCGAAAGATGAGAACGGCTCAAATTACTGTAGGCGCTCAGGACATGGTAATACAAGGTCAATATACTTCCAAGTTTTCATTCGTTGATTCTACCAATTTTGGGAGGAAGGACAGGATATGACATATTATTCATCGTTAGAGCACTATCACATTCAGTGGGTTGCTTCCGTATCACTTCGAAGTTCTGGTATGTCATTCTATAGAGTTGATGATTGGCACTAACTGCCTAGCAAAGGGCAGAGCGGGAGTAGAGTTATTTGGTAGAACTCCTTGTATTCATCATTAGAGCACTATTCCGGTCCCATTGGACCGCCCGAGAACCGGACCGGACTGGTTCTATATTTAGTTGGTCTGGTCCGCGGTTCTAAAAACCGGGGACTAGTCCCGTCGGTCCGATTCTCAGTTCCGAGGGGGGGGGGAACCGGACCGTCCGGGAAACCGATCACCCGCAACAATTTTATTTGGACATGGTGAAGTTTATGCAGCAATGCATCCGCTCCTTTTGGCCAAGTCAAGACAAATCATCATTTGATTTCAAAATGTTTTTTCAAATCAATATTATGATATCAATAATCACATGCATTGGCCCTAGTACATGGGTTTGAATAGCGGTGGCAACGAATTTTAACTCCTTGCCGCATTGTCACAGCCTACACTCCAACCCAATCTCTTCGGTATAAGGCCTACGGGTTGGCTTCGAGATAAAGGGGTACTCTAATGCATCGCTTCAATATATCTACAACCTTATTTCCCCTCTAGGCTACGCAGTTCATAGATAAAAAAACAACAGCATGCATTCTATTGTATTCTCATCAAAGGCATCGTCGAAATGGCCAGATTCAATATCTAAATAGTCATTGTGATGGCCTACCAACATTTTTGGCTGCACAATGTTGGTAGAGATCTAATTTCAATATTACGGCAATTTAAGAACATGTGTTCTTCAACTATTCAAATAGATAATAGAGTGACATGACAGAACCTCAAATTTTGAGATTTCATTTTGACCTTACAACAACCTAAGAATATGCATATTTTAAACTACTTAAACGGGAAGCATAAGGATATATTGTAGAGTTTATGATTCTAAAATAGATGTTTTGATGTCTTAACATGCATTTCTATTTGAAAATGAAAATAAGGGAGTCGAGACTTACCTTAAAAATGTGAGAATTTCGACAGCTACTTAAGACAGAAAAACACATGAAAGCAAGAGAAATGTGAGAACAGAACTCAACTCGTGAGAATTTTAAGAGCAAAAGGAAAAGAAATAAACTCAACATCTCTAAAATGGAGAGAAAATAGGATTTTTATAGGCAAATCGGGCCCCTCTAGATGAGGTTGGCGAGCCACAAGAGCTTTTGCGCACTCCTTGCCCACCTCCTCTTGACACATGCTCACCTTAGGTTGAGGCACATGCCTCGAGTCGAGATTTGCTATTTTCGAGCTTTTTTTTTATTCCATGCATTGTTCGATCGACGTGTTTTTCTCCATCATGGGAATGCTTCTATATATTATGCATAATCCCAATGTTGCTAGGTGAAATCGCCAAATCATACAGCCAAGATTTCAATCTACAATGGGGCTAAGGCTTGAGTATGTGAATCGGCCGCTATTTTGGTGAGTTTTATCAGCATCATCATTTGCCATAACTTAGATGGGCTCCAAGATCGAAGCTTTTCTTGACTGATACACAATAGCTAGCGTCGGTCTTGGTCCTAGCAGCGCATTGGCCTCGCCCACTCTTGAGTTTGAAGCCTGATTTAGCTTAACCAATAAAATCCCGGAGTCATCTTCGATATAATTTTTTCATCAGAAAGTGAAAAATACCATTCGATGTATGGATTGATTGGATATAAAGATAAACAAGGTTGTGAAGGTCCTATATCAACTTTTAAGCAGGAGGTGTAAACAATGAGAAATCTAGAGATATCAATATTTGGAACAATCGTTGCAAATAATGTAAAGGTATTGGAAATGTAATGATAAGCCGGAGATGAACAACGTGTATTCTTTCATTGATTGGCGGTCATTTGCAAGACTACAAAATTCGGGCATTTGTACCTACAATTGGCGGATAAATGGTTACTAAGAAATTAAACATCCTCTAAGTGGCTCCTATTGTGTAGCAACACCCATCTATAGATGCTCATAAAAATCGAGATTGTCGACTCCACGGTTACATCGTGTGCTTCTCCTCAATCGATCAAATAGATTTCCAGTTGTGGACTCTTCACTTCGACCAACCATATTTGTCGACTAGCTGCTCCACCGCGTAGCAATTTTCTGCCTCTGTCGGTCGCTTAAGTACTGGCTTTTGCTGATCGAGCTATATTGACCACTTGGCCATTTTTTTTACGTCGACAGTAATTATGTGTCTAGGTTTTAACTTGTAACGCCCCGGCGTTACCCACAGTATGGATATTGTCCGCTTTGAGCCCACTGGCCCTCACGGTTTTGTTCTACTCGGTCCATCCGAGAAAACGCGTTCACACTGTTAAGGGACCCACAACTTTATAAGCTGGCCCAAGACTCCTCCCTATGCGATGTGGGACAGAGATATCACAATATCCCCCCCTCAATGGCACAGCGTCCCCGCTGTGCCCTCATCAGCACCAGCGAGCGCCCTACTGTGGCCCCACACGCGGTCGGGAGTCGGCTCTGATACCACTTGTAACGCCCCGGCGTTACCCACAGTATGGATATTGTCCGCTTTGGGCCCACTGGCCCTCACGGTTTTGTTCTACTCGGTCCATCCGAGAAAACGCGTCCACACTGTTAAGGGACCCACAACTTTATAAGCTGGCCCAAGACTCCTCCCTAGGCGATGTGGGACAGAGGATATCACAATATCCCCCCCTCAATGGCACAGCGTCCCCGCTGTGCCCTCATCAGCACCAGCGAGCGCCCTACTGTGGCCCCACACGCGGTCGGGAGTCGGCTCTGATACCACTTGTAACGCCCCGGCGTTACCCACAGTATGGATATTGTCCGCTTTGGGCCCACTGGCCCTCACGGTTTTGTTCTACTCGGTCCATCCGAGAAAACGCGTTCACACTGTTAAGGGACCCACAACTTTATAAGCTGGCCCAAGACTCCTCCCTATGCGATGTGGGACAGTCTCTGTCCCACATCGCATAGGGAGGAGTCTTGGGCCAGCTTATAAAGTTGTGGGTCCCTTAACAGTGTGAACGCGTTTTCTCGGATGGACCGAGTAGAACAAAACCGTGAGGGCCAGTGGGCCCAAAGCGGACAATATCCATACTGTGGGTAACGCCGGGGCGTTACAAGTGGTATCAGAGCCGACTCCCGACCGCGTGTGGGGCCACAGTAGGGCGCTCGCTGGTGCTGATGAGGGCACAGCGGGGACGCTGTGCCATTGAGGGGGGGGATATTGTGATATCCTGTCCCACATCGCCTAGGGGGGAGTCTTGGGCCAGCTTATAAAGTTGTGGGTCCCTTAACAGTGTGGACGCGTTTTCTCGGATGGACCGAGGAGAACAAAACCGTGAGGGCCAGTGGGCCCAAAGCGGACAATATCCATACTGTGGGTAACGCTGGGGCGTTACAAGTGGTATCAGAGCCGACTCCCGACCGCGTGTGGGGCCACAGTAGGGCGCTCGCTGGTGCTGATGAGGGCACAGCGGGGACGCTGTGCCATTGAGGGGGGGATATTGTGATATCTCTGTCCCACATCGCATAGGGAGGAGTCTTGGGCCAGCTTATAAAGTTGTGGGTCCCTTAACAGTGTGAACGCGTTTTCTCGGATGGACCGAGTAGAACAAAACCGTGAGGGCCAGTGGGCTCAAAGCGGACAATATCCATACTGTGGGTAACGCCGGGGCGTTACATAAAACCCGTAAAATTTACAATCAAAAGTAGCGGGGAAGGGGAGGCTTACTGACCTATGGAGAAAAAATCTAGTCCTAGAGATCAACTTAGGCTAAACTAACCTAGGGATCAATCACGGCATCATGAGAGGAATCATCACCTCCATCAGGGTCAATGTGCCACTGCTCACACCCTCCCCAAGGTTATTCGTAGTACTCTCCATGGTAATGCAGTGCGCCCCCAATTACTCCAGTGTATAATACGCAGTATTGATGAGGAACCTAAGTTCAAATGTTCTCATTCCAGTCCCAAATTGTCTTATCATGTTTTTTCCAAAACCTACCCATTCTGCATCATGTGTCTATCTCTTAGCCATCCTACATTTGCTGGATGGTCGGGCACCACCCATTCTTCTAGGTCTTCTTCCTCCTAGTTAGAGCTTGGGAGCACCTCCAGCTCCCATTCTTCCTCCCCCTCCTCCAGCGGCTCTTTTTCACTCGACTCCATCTTGATCGACTCTCCCTTAGGGTCCATATTCAGGTCCTAAGAAAAGGGTTTAAAACAATGGGATGAGATATAAATCTCAGTAAGTCTATCCCCTAGGCCAAAACTAGGAACATAATTGCCTTAGGGTCCTAGTGCTCCTAATTTCCTAAAGAGACTCATTCTTTTTCTCACTCAAGTCAAACAAAACCTGTCAATTAAGTCATTCCTTTTCTCACTCAAGTCAAACAGAACCTACCAATTAAGTCATTCCTTTTCTCACTCAAGTCCTAGTACTCCCCTCTATCCTAATTGGGTCCACTTATGAGTCACTTGGCCCGTGGTCGAGACTTGGCCCAAAGCCATTGAACTTGCCAATTAAGTTAGCTGCAATAATAATCAATTCAAATAAGGCATAAATAAATTGTAATTTAAAGCAATTAAGGTTGTTCACGACCAACCTGAGACCCTAACTAATTTTCTTGGCTAAAAGCCAAAATCAAGGGCAAACCAAGGTCGACGACCACACCAGTCAACTCACGAGATCGAGACAACTCACTACGGTCCAATAGACACCCCATCGGATTTTATCGACTTCCAAACTGATTAGGGTCCACTGGCCACCTAACCGGCCCAAATAAATATTAAATAGCGATAGTAATTAAATAATCTTTAATTGGCCTTATTTACCAAATTAAATTATGATTCACCCAATCAGTCCTAATAATTTCTACTAAAGCGGTAAACGGGCCTAATTGAGGGATAGAGGTCCACTTACCTCAAATTTTGCAAAAAGGCAGCTCATGGAGACAGATTGCGGCGCCCCATGGCGACGCGATTTTCTCTTTTCTAGGTTGCACTTGGCTAGCTAGGGCCTACTAAGCTTTGGCCCAACACTAAGATAGGATGGCCTAAGCTCAGGGGACTCCAGCAACGGCTCTGGCGGCGGCTCTGGCGAGCTTCCTAAAGGTGGCTTGTGGCCTTGGGAGGTTGGCCGGAGCTGTGGGCGAGCTGGTGAAGAAAACCGTTGGGCAGAATGGCTTCGACAAGGGCCTCAGGTCTAGATCGAGTTTTAATCTCACTGGTTGGAGTCGGATTTCATGGTCGGACGGCAAGCTTGGCCTTGTCAATGGCTGAGGACATTCTGGCTTGGAGTTGGGTGGCTAGACTGCTCATGGGTAGTGTAGGGGACGGTGAAAGGGCTTTGGAACGACACAACAACGTCTCAGTCAGTCTCGAGTTTGATCAGAGCAAAAATGGGTCGAGGCTCGATTCGCCCAAACTAGACCAAATCAATTGAATCAAAGAGAGTGGTTTTACTCACGAGGCGCTGAGGAGTCGAGTAGTGGTGGTGGCGTGGCCGGTGGATTGTTCGAACAGCACGATGGCGAGACCCAACATCGACAGTGAGGGTTTTTAGGGTAAAACAACATTTGAATGTGAAATCATTAAATTTAGGTCAAATCAATCATAACCAAAGCCATAACTAGGGTAAAGAGATACCTAGGAACCCATTTGAAGCAACGACGTGAGCTCTAGATTAACGGATTGCTCGATCTCCGGCGATGAAGCTCTCGACCAAAACAGGGCATACCCGAGCCGTGGAGGCTTCTTCGAGCGGCTCTCGACGATCGTGGAGGAGGAGACAGATGCGGTGGTTGGCTAGGATGTGAAGAGGGGATTACAAGGAAGCTATAGGAATTGACGGCGAGCAAAACGGAGGTCGGAGCGACGAGATAACGGCGTCGAAAGGGTAGACATTTGCATTGCCAAAAACAGGGGAAGAGCCGTGGCCAAGGAGAGAAACGGGTTCGCCGGTGGCAGGTGACGGACAACCAGTGGCCAAGATGCCCTCTAGCAAGACCCCTAGGGAGGCTGGCAGCCTTTGTCGGTAGCTGATTGGCCATTTGGTGACCGGTAGGCCCAAAACGAGACATGTTGACCAAGTGCTCGTTGGATTGCCCAAGAGTATGGAAGAGAGAAGCTGGGTCTGGGCCGGGTCATGAGGGGCCTAGGCTGGGTCAAATGGGAAGTTGGGCCGGTCAGCGTGTTGACTAGGCCCAACCCGAAGACAATGAATAAAATAATAAAAAATAATTAAAATAAAATTAGAGAAAATTAGAGAAAATTCTCAAAAATTCAGAAAAGCTTCTGAAAAATAAAACTAAGTATTTGTGAGGCCTAAACACAATTGAATCAAATTTCGAAAACTCAAAATAAGTATTGGAGATTCCCACGTCTGCACGAAAATTACGATAATAACTAGGAAAGTCCTCGGGGCTCTTAGGCCACAATCCATACCTAAATAATTACACAATAAATCCCAGAGAAGGCCGAAACATTGTTACAATTCTTACCCCTTTAAGAAATTTAGTTCTCAAAATTTACACTGTTTGTCTCCTCCAATAGATAGGGGTATTGGCGTCTCATGGCCTCTTCGCTTTCTCAAGTGGCACTTTTTGCTTCATGATGTTGCCAATTCACCTTGACCAACAAAATTACTTTGTTTCTTAATGCTTGGTCCTTTCGGTCCTTCATTATGATCGGTTTCTCTATATATGAGATTCTATCGCCGACCTCGATCTCCTTGAAACTCAACACATGGGAAGGATCAGGTTCATACTTTCTCAACATGGATCCATGAAAAATATTATGTATCTGAACTAGGTTCGGTAGTAGTGCCAGATGATAAGCCGCGACTCTTATCTTTTCTAGAATCTTGAACGGCCCTACGAACTTGGGACTCGGTTTTCCTTTCTTTCCAAAATGAGACGTCCTTCTCTTAGGCGACACCTTAAAGAAGACATGGTCTCCTTCTTGGAACTCTAGTGGTTTGCGCCTTCAGTCCGCATAGCTTTTCTATCGACTCTGAGCCGTTCTCAGTCTATTCCTGATTAACTTGACTGCATCTTAAGATTGCTGCACTAACTCCGGTCCTAGAACTTTTCGTTCTCCCACTTCATTCCAGCAGACTGGAGTTCTGCAGGCCTGGCCATATAATGCCTCAAAAGGAGCCATTCCAATGCTTTGTTGATAGCTATTATTATAGGCGAACTCGACCAGGTGCAGTTGGTCATCCCATCTACCGTTGAAATCTAAATACACGCCCGTAGCATATCTTCTAAGTCTGGATGGTCCTCTCTGACTGCCCATTTGTCTGCGGATGGTAGACTGTGTTATACTGCAGTCTCGTGCCTAAAGTGGTCTTCAAACTTTTCCAAAAGGACGCAATGAATCTAGCATCACGATCAGAAGTAATCGTCATTGGCACTCCATGAAGTCGGACTATCTGTCCCACATAGAGAGGTCAGCTAACCTATCTAATGGGAGGTCCTTATGCACGACAATAAAATGAGTCGATTTGGTCAGTCTATCTACTACGACCCAAATCGTGTCATGTCTTTGCTGACTCCTGGATAATTCTATCACGAAATCCATCGTGATATGTTCCCACTTCTACTCTGGGATCTCCAATGGCTTCAGTAGACATCCATGCTTACAATATTATGCCTTTACCTATTGGCAAGTCAAGCATTTGGCCACGAACTTTGCCACGTCTGCCTTCATTCCATTCCACCAATGATATGGTTTCAGATTTTGGTACATCTTCGTACTCCCTGGATGGACACTGTAATTGCTCATGTGTGCTTCAGCCATAATTTTTTCTCCGAGTGTAATGTTTTCAGGTAAGCACAATCTTTCTCGAAATTTAAGAATTCCTTCTTCCAAAACCTGAAAATCTGGTTTTCTAAGTTCGGCGTCGGATTGGATAATCTTCTGAATAACAGGGTCCATGGATTGTAGCTCTTTAATCTTGGATTGAATTTGAGGCTCCACTCTCAAGGTGGCCATCAAACAGGTGAGATGACCTACCTTAAATTTGAAGTTTGAATCCTTGACTTTCTCCAATAAATAGGATATTCAGTCAACCTTTGGAAGATTTGACCAAATAGATTTCCTTGTATCACTCCAAAATAATCAAAAAAGATCCATCAATTTTCTCATCACTTCACCCTTTACCCTGAATTGCAGCTTTGTCATTCTTTCATGTGCATATTTCTTTATATCATATGAAGTTGGTCTTCCATGAATGTATCAAAATTTTCCTTCTTTCCCGCTTCTACATGTCTTCATAATCTTGACCGAATTTTCCAAAGTATGCATAAAATCGATGCACATATTCTCCCAAAGATTCTTTCCTACTATTCATTACGTGACCAAAATTTAGATGTCAACAGTTACTTAGGATAATTAAAATTCCATGATGCCATGTGATATATAGTTTAAGACATTCATAATGTGCATCAAATATATGCACATAACTGAAATAGTTAAATGCGTGTCATATATATGCACACCATCCACATAGTTTGATGCATGTCATATGTGCATACCATATAGTAACGTCATGTTAGGTCAATTAAATAAATTAACATTAGGCACATTAATCAAACTAATTTATATGTCATATGGTTTACATGTCTAGGCCATCGATAAAAGCTTGCATGTCACATTAGAGCTAGTCATATAACATTACGTTAGAATTCAATTGCATTCATGCATTGCATTTAATTTATTGCTTTCATAAATGAAAATAGTATAGTCATTGCATGCATTTATAAATATTTTGCAATTAGGGAATTTAATGTGTTTGGCTAAGGTACATAATTGTCCTACATATTCGTGCAATTCATTTATTGCTTAGATTCATTAGGTGTTAAACTAATATTTACATACTCGTATGGACACCTCATATGCTGGAAAATTAGAATAAAATTGATCCAAACTGCTTGTCAAATTGTATCTTTGGAACTACAAGAAAGAGGTATCAAAATGGCATTAAATTAATCTACCGCAACCGAATGAATCTTGAATGCTAAGAACTTTAATCATAAGTCGCGAATTGATATGAGTTTGAGAGAGGTCAAGTGAAGTTGAACTTAGTAATCCAAAGAGGTCGTAATAGATCTTAAGCTAGAAAAACCATAAGGCTAAGACATTTCCAAAATTTAAAGACCACTACAAACAAATCATACTCGGTGCTCGCTACCGTAACACAACCATCATCAAATCCTTTTTGTTGTGTATTTTTGGTTTTACATGAAATCAAAAGAAACGACAATTACATCAATAACTTACTAATAGTTTTAAATCGAAATTACTATTACCAAAACTAAAGTAATTATTAGAAAGCATCACCACATATATTTACTGCATTTCAACTGGTAAACTCTATTTACGATGAAGATAATCCATCTCTAAAAGAGAAGAAGAGACCAAATTAAAATGTTCACTCATTAAATATATAAAAGGAATGGCAATATATAAAAATATAAATATCATTTAACCGAATCAAAATTTTCTACATTCTCAATGCACTCTTCAACATTAGTCGATATACAAATGATTTTCAATGAATTTCGAGTGTAAATCAAAGTACATCAAAGCTTCAACTATTTTGGGAGTCAAAGAACTTCGAAAGCCATCAAACACATGAGCCGATGTACCAAAAGTCAACTTTAAAGTAATAGTAGTTAAAGAAATTGACAAAACATCTCGAGTCATTAAAGATATGATTTTATAATTTAGAACCACTAATCTTCCACCACATCAAAACGTCAAGATCAAGATTATTTTCATTTTTCTCTTTAAGATAGCTATCAAGCTTAGATTTGTTGTCATTGCACAAGTGCATAAAGGTTTTCTACAATGCTTGGATGTCATAATTCTCGATACTTTCATGACCATTGGCATCAACATTAAACCCACTATTACTGGCACTCGAACTTTGGAAATCAAAACTTCCATAACTTGAAACAAGAGAAGGTTGCTTATAAAATTCATACAAAATGCTCCAATGTGTCCTTCACCTTATAATGCATTTCATTAATTTTGATTCATCATCATGAGTTTGTTCCTACAAGAAATTCACATAATGCAACTTGGCTCTAGGATCCAATGCAACAGTAATGAACACGAGCATATTCACTTTAACCATATTTCTATAATAATTGTCAAATTTATCCTTCATTTTCGTATCCATAGCTTGAAGCTTAAGATCCGAAACATCTATTGCATATGAACTCCCTGACATCCTATCGGTGGTATCATAAAACAATTTTGAAAATTCCGAAAGAATAATGGCATTTTCCCAATCATCATCTTTAGGAAAATCATGATAAACTTACATGCAAAACATAATCATCTTCTTCCATCCTATCAAAAGCTTTTATACGTTTTGTGGCGGTGTCTAACATGAGGTAAGTAGAGTTTCATCTAGTGGCGACATCAAGAATAACCGAACCCTTGTAAGTGAATTTTTCACTCTCAACACAAGATTAAAATACTTTGGCTCTCATGGGAGAACTCCTCACATTCCTAACAACGTTTTGGACATGTGACACAAATTCATGTACTGTAGTCAAGCTATCTCTCCCAATCAATTTCGTGCACTACCTTAAGGTGCACGAATCGATTTTAAATATTCGTGCACATTAAAATAGGGTTTTGGGTTGAGAACGGTCCCGTCTTCCGAGTCATCTGCTCCATCAGGATCCTCGTAGCCAGACTCGTATCCTCCCCAAAGTACTACGCACCGCTCTGTGAGGTATTCCATCTCGCCTTCTGGGAAACCGGTGTACTCCACTGTGTGATGGTGCGGAAACCATGTCTGTTTCGGAATGCTCCAAATCCACTCTTTCTGCTCTTGGGTCTCAACGATAAGTCCGCTCTCCCTCACCTCCATATTAATCACGCACCCTCTATCGACAGGATGATCGGGAACCATCCCTATCTCTTCCTCCAGGTCTTTTGCCTCCTCGTCCGAGATAAAAGGAGCCTCTAGCTCCGAGTCCTCCTCCAGAGGTTCCAGCGGCAACTAATCCCAGTCCTCCTCTTCCTCGGGAGGTTCCTGCTCCAACAGCTCTTCCTCCTGGGGGTCTTCCTCCTCGAGAGGGTCCTCCAAGTCTGAGAGTTCCTCCTCCGGGTCCATAGCTGGGTCTTGGGATGGTGGGGGTGGTGGAGTGAGATACTTGGTATCTTAGTGAACAAACCCTAACCTTAGATTAGGAACACCCCTGCCCTAGGGTCCCTATGGCGTCCCTCCCTAACTCTCGGTCTCTAAGGGAATAGCCAGTCGTAATTCACTAGGGAACGAATCTTAGTTCCTTGCTTCTCATTGAGTCTTGGCAGCACTGCACAGCCAACTCAGGCTAGACTACCCGGTAGGTCCCTCGACTCTCGAATACTAAGGGTAGCCGATTCGAAGCAACAATAAAGCTAAAGGATTTTATCGCACCTTACTCCTCAGTCAAAGTTGCCCCGTATCATCTAGCTAATTTAATTAAGCGATTAATAATAAATAACTAAATAATAAATAATTAAAATTAAATTACTAGTAATTAAATGCAGGACTACTAAGTAAATTAACAGCTAAATAAATTTAAATACGAGTCTAGCAATTTAAATAATCAAAATCAATAATTAAATTGCACAACTAATAATTAAATCACAGATTTAATTAAAATGAACTACGTAAGTAAATATCAACAGGGATAATTAATCGAACTAACTCTCCGTGAGGTACGTGGCCGTCCCTGACAAGCCCCCACATTCGTACCAAAACCAAGGTCACACCAAAGTTGAATTTTCTCAACTTTCACAAAATACGTGCCTTTGGCACTTCAACATGCCAATCAATGGCCCTGAGATACATCTCGTGTCAAGCGAGTCCCGTCACGGATTGAATCATCGTCAGCCAAACTAACCGTTCTATCCGACTAATCAAGCAATTCAATCGAATCCTAATTTCTAGCAATTCTAGCAATTCTAGCCATTTTAGCTATTTTCTACTAGAGCAGTAAATGCGCCTAATAAAGGTTTAGAGTCCACTCACCTATGAGTCTCTTGGCTTCCACCCTACTGAACCAAACACCTGTTGACGGCCAAGAGAAAATAACTCTCTTTTTTCTTTTTTTCTTTTTTCTTTTCTCCTTTTCTTTCTTTCCTTCTTTCTCTCTCGGGCCGGCTGCTAGGCCTAGCTCGCTAGGCCCAGCTGCCTAGCCTAGGTTGGTCCCGGGTCGGGTCTTTGGGCCGGGCCGGCTTGCTGGGCCGAGCTGTCTGGCCCGCAAACTGGTCTCCGGCGGCGGCGATGGCAACGGCGAAGCTTACACAGACCCCCGTTCAAGCTATCCGGGTCGTGTCGGGTCGTCGAGGCGTCTCGGGTTTGGCCACCGTTCTCCGTCCTCCGACCAAACCGAAGCACGAGACTGGTCGAAAATGAAAGCTGAGCCGATGGCGAGTCTAACGGTGGCGGTGGCGAGGGCTGAGGTGGTCGGAATAGTGAGAAATCCGGCCATGAAATCGACAGCTCGGAATCAGACCAGCGCGAGTCCAACCGTGCCAACGGCATCACGTGGGAATGGCTGGAACGGCGGCAGCGACTGCTAGGGCTCGGTTTGAGCTCGCCTCGAAAAGAGCCAACTCCACTCCGATCGGGTTGGGCTGTAGTCTTTTGGAAAATTTTCCAAAAAGCTCGAACCGTGGAGCCTCCTTTCGGGGGCTGCCGGCGGCGACTCCGGCGGAACCAAGGGTGGTGGTGGGTGGCGTTGAGAAGACAGCGTTGCAGGCTTCCCAACGACACCAACGGCGAGGCGAGAGGAGGTCTGAGTTGAGAATGGCGTGAGTCGAAAGTGGGGGGTGGAGCTCAGTGTATACCGCAGGGGAGTGGTTGAGAGCGAGCTGAAAATCAGCTCGCCGGCGCCACGTGAAAGTCCCCCATTGGCTCCACATCACTCCGGCCATCCCTCAAGGACGAGGGGTGGGTGGTGGCAGTGGCAAGGTGACCGTTGAGGAGACGGTTGCAACAGTTGATGGGCGCACATCAGCTGTTCGCCGAAATGCTGCAGAGAAGGAGAGAGGGAAAGAGCCTCGCGTGTGCACGACGCGTGCCGTCCGGTCCAACCTGGTTGGACTGCCCAGTTCGCGCGGTTGGACCGGCTGGTTCGCTGGCCGGTTCGGAAATTTAATAAAATAATAATATTTTAATTTCCGAAAATTGGAAATTTGCTTTAATAATTCGTAAAAATTTCGGAAATTTTTCTAAAATTCACCAAACTTTCCCAACACTAAAATTTTGACATTTTGGGCCCGAATAAAATTCTTAACAACCAAATTCAATAATCCAAGAGCCTTTCACAATTTTCGCGAAATTAAAAGGAAATTATAAAATTTCCCCGAAAATTCTTCGAGGCCGAAAACGCTAACTCGGTCCAAAACGCGGCTGTTACAATCTACCCCCCTTAAGAAATTTCGTCCACGAAATTTGTTACTTCTAAACCCTCAAACAAGTAGGGGTATTGGCGCCTCATGGTTTCTTCGCTTTCCCAGGTGGCACTCTCTGTATCGTGGTGTTGCCAGATAACTTTGACCAGAGGAGTCACCTTGTTCCTGAGCGTCCGCTCCTTTCGGTCTTCGATTCTAATCGGTCTTTCTACATAAGAAACTTGATTATCAAGTTCAATATCTTCATAGCTTAGTATGTGCGAAGGATCTGGCTCGTACTTCCTTAACATCGACATATGAAAGACATTGTGGATCTGATCCAGGTTTGGCGGTAAGGTTAGGCGGTAAGCTGCCGCTTTTATCTTCTCCAGAATCTCGAAGGGTCCCACATACCTGGGGCTCAACTTTCCTTTTTCCCCAAAACGAGATGTTCCTCTCTTGGGTGACACTTTCAAGAAGACATGGTCTCCTTCTTGAAACTCCAATGGCCTGCGTCTTCGGTCCACATAACTCTTTTGTCGACTCTAGGCTGTCTTCAACCTTTGCCTAATTATTTTTACTGCATCCTGTGATTGTTGCACCAACTCAGGTCCGAAGACCTTTCGTTCTCCCACTTCATCCCAACACACAGGAGTTCTACAAGCCCGTCCATACAATGCCTCAAAAGGGGCCATCCCTATGCTCTGTTGGAAGCTATTGTTATATGCAAACTCGACTAGAGGCAATCGATCTTCCCAACCTCCCTGGAACTCTAAAACACAAGCCCGTAGCATGTCTCCAAGGGTTTGAATAGTCCGCTCGGACTGCCCATCGGTCTGAGGGTGAAAAGCTGTGCTATATTACAGCCTGGTGCCCAGTGCACCTTGCAGACTTTTCCAAAATGAAGTAGTGAATCTGGGATCACGGTCTGATGTAATAGTCACAGGCACTCCGTGGAGTCTGACTATTTGGGCCACAGATAGCTCTGCCAAGCGATCCAAGGGAAGATTCTTGCACACCGCCAGGAAATGGGCCGACTTGGTCAGTCTATCCACTATAACCCAAATCATATCGTGACCTCGTTGGCTCCTTGGTAGTCCCGTCACGAAGTCCATCGTGATGTACTCCCATTTCCACTCCAGGATTTCCAAAGGGTTTAAGAGACCTCCCGGCTTGCAGTACTGTGCCTTAACTTGCTAACGAGTCAAACATTTGGCTACGAATCTTACTACGTCAGCCTTCATGCCTTTCCACCAATAGTGCGGCTTTAGATTTTGATACATCTTCGTGCTTCCTGGATGGACGCTATAGTTGCTCCGGTGTGCCTCCGACAGGATTTCCTCCTTGAGCTCTTGGTTGTCGGGCACACAGAGCCTTCCTTGGAACTTCAAAACTCCGTCCTCCGAAAACTGGAAATTAGGTTTCATATCATCGTCTGACTGCAGGATTTCCCAAAGAAAAGGATCCGTGACCTGCAACTCCTTAACCCTAATTTGGATCTGAGGCTCGATCCTTAGAGTGGCTAACAAACGTGTCATATGTCCAATTTCAAACTTAAACTCCGAGTTCCTTTTCTTCTCTAGTAGTTGTCATTCCTTGACCATTAAGGAGGCTAGAGAGGACTTGCGGCTGAGAGCATCGGTTACGCGGTTTGTTTTTCCTGGATGGTACAGAATCTCGCAATCATAGTCCTTTAGTAGTTCCATCCATCTACATTGCCTCATGTTCAACTCCTTTTGAGAGAACAAATACTTGAGGCTCTGGTGATCTGTGTAAATTGGAAACTTTTCCTCGCACAAGTAGTGCCTCCAGATCTTAAGTGCAAAGATCACCGCTGCCAATTCCAAGTCGTGCGTCGGATAATTCTATTCATGCGGCTTCAACTGCCTTGACGCATAGGCCACTACTCATCCATGTTGCATCAGCACACATTCTAGTCCTTGATAAGATGCGTCGCTATAGACTTCATAACCACCCGGTCCTGATGGGATGGTTAGAACCGGTACGGTATTCAATTTCTCCTTTAGCCTTTGGAAACTCCTCTCGCATTTTTTCGGTCCATTCGAACCTTTTCTCCTTTTTCAATAAGCTCGTCAAGGGCAGTGAAATACTTGAAAACTTCTCCACGAAGCGTCAATAGTAACCGGCCAGACCCAGAAAACTACGAACCTCCGTCACCATCGTGGGTCTCGGCCAATCCATCACCACTTCGATCTTAGCGGGGTCCACCGAAATTCCTTCTCCCGAAACTACATGACACAAAAATGCTACGCGGTCTAGCCAAAACTCGCACTTACTAAATTTTGTGTAAAGTGCGTGTCCTCGTAGTACAGGCAGCACTATCCTCAAGTGCTGCTCGTGCTCCACCTAGCTCTTTGAGTAGACTAGGATATCGTCAATAAACACAATGACGAATCGGTCCAAGTAGTCCCTAAAAACTCTGTTCATTAGGTCCATGAATGCTGCCGGGGCGTTGGTCAGTCCGAATGGCATTACCGTGAACTCATAGTGACCGTACCGAGTTCGGAAGGCGCTCTTAGGGATATCCTCCTTTTTAATCCTTAATTGATGATATCCAGTCCTCAGGTCGATCTTCGAGAAAATTTTAGCTCCTTGCAACTGGTCGAATAGATCATCAATTCTGGGTAACGGGTACCTGTTTTTAACCGTCACCTTATTCAACTGCCTATAGTCAATGCACAACCTTAAGGATCCGTCCTTTTTCTTCACGAAAAGTATCGGCGCACCCCATGGTGACGCACTAGGGAGGATAAATCCTTTATCCAGCAACTCTTGCATTTACACCTTCAATTCCTTCAACTCCGAGAGCGACATTCGGTAGGGTGCTTTTGAAATCGGCTCCGTCCCCGAGGTACTTCAATTGTAAACTCGACTTCCCTCTTTGGAGGTAAACCAGGCAATTCTTCTGGGAACACGTCGGGAAACTCTCGCACTACTGCGATCTCTCCTAACTATGGTCCTTCGACCGACGTGTCCAAAACACTTGCTAAGTAGCCCTGACCACCATCCTCCAACAACTGGGTTGCTTCTATGGAGGAAACAACCACGGTCAAAGGTCCCCCATGACTACCGACGAACTCGTAGCTCGAGCCTTCCGATGGTCTGAATCTTGTTACTTTCTTAGAGCAGTCTACCGTAGCTTTCTGTTTGGTCAACCAGTCCATGCCAATTATCACAGCATAGTCGTATATGTCTAACACAGCTAGATCAATCAACCCTTTCTCCCCGCTAATCACTACTTCACAACCTTTACACCCGTTAATGGATAATAGGTTAACATGCAGAGGGGTTGAAACATTAAGAATTACAGCTAAGGGCTTGACAGTTAATCCTACCAACTCCACGAAACGTTCGACGACAAATGAGTGGGTAGCTCCCGTATCAAATAAAGCGTAAGCAGGACAGCGGTGCAGGGAGATGGTACCTGTAATAACTCCTCCCGAATTCTGAGCTTCATTCCGGGTCACCGCATAGACTCTCCCTTGAGCTGGGGGTCGATCCATAAGGAGGGGAGGTGCCATCCCCACTAGTTGTCTCACTTGCTACTGTGGTTGCGCCCTGAACGCGCGTTGGGGGCAATCCCGAACCATGTGACTCAACTGGCCACAACCAAAGCATCCTTCAGTCCTTGTGGGGCAGGGTCCTACTTTATGGGATTTCCCACACTAGCGACACCAAACCTCCTGACGGAACGGTGGTTTCTTAACCCCGCCACTCCTGTTTGCTGAAAAGGGCTTTTTAGATCCTGACATATGCTTCTTTCCTTGTCAAAAGTTGTCGCTCTTATTGGCGAAGAACCGCGATCCAGAGGTTGCTCTCTCATTGATGTCCTTTTCCACCACCAGAGCTTTGGTGTATACCTCCTTATAATCTAGCAGGTTGAAAGGTGCTAATTGCGTCTTGATTTCGAGCTTCAACCCTTCACTGAACCTCTTTGCCCTATCTACAGGGTCCTCAACCAACTTCTTCCCGTACTTCGCCAAGGCGACATACTTCGCCTCATATTCAACCATAGACATGTTGTTCTGGCGAAGTCTTTGAAATTCAGCCAATTTTGCATCCCTAGCAAACTCCGAGAAGTACTGGTCATTGAAGGCCTGCACAAACGCATCCCAAGCGGGCACCACACCTTCAGGGAAGATGATGCCTTTAGTGGCCCTCCACCAATGATTCGTGTTCCCTTGCAACTGGTACACCACCAGTGTCACCCGATCCTCGTCAGTACATTCCATCACTTCGAAGATCTTTTCCAACTCCAACAACCATTCAGTAGCTACTTCAAGGTCTCCCATCCCCGTAAAAGCTAGGGGTTTTAGTTTCAGAAACTGCCCGACCTATCTTTGTTTCCTCCTTTCCCCGTTTGCGCCACATACGGCAGGGACAGGAGCCGGGACCTCTACTTCTCCTTCCTCACCTCTCTCGGCAGGTCCCTAGGCTCCAGCGGCATTTTCATTTCTCATTGCAGTTATAACGGCGTTCACCGCAGCTACTATAGCAGCCTCCTGGTTCCTTGCTTGCTATCGAACTTCCTCTCGTAGGTCCTCGAGAGACCTTACGAGTCCCTCGACACGGGGATCTCCTTGGGTGTTAGCTTCTCCAACCCTAAAGCGACCAATCGTCGCCCTCCTCCTAGGTCTCCCGAGTCTGGCCATCTAGCCTCCCTGCAACCAGCATTACAATGCTCTTGTCACTCCTTGAGGATTTCAGCAAGCGTTCATAGTAATGCATGATCCACAGCAGTGACGTCGTTTTGACACAATTAAACACCCTTAACAGAAGAAACGCGGTGTCTAATTACCCTATCATTAGAGTGTCATGATCGACACGGAGACGCTATCCAACATTCAACAAGCACATGCAACGTTCAACCCCGCGGGTCCACAGTCGATACCTCGTCAGGTCACCGACCACAGTGCACTAGTGGCTACCTCCCCCGGTACCACGCACTTTCGCCATAATGGCGAAGACACGGCCTATATCTACACTTTTAGGAAGGTTACGGTTACAATTCGCGTGACAACCCGGCTACGTGTCAACCGAGGCGCATTATCGTCGCTTTACATAACCTACTGTCTGTCTCACGAAACCACAAGTCCAAATTCGGCTTTGTTGTACACGTTCTAGACCATGCCAACTCAGCTAAACTAGACTGTTAAGTCACTCGTCTCATGTTCAGCCTTGTTGTACACGTCCCATATCGTGCCAACGTGGTTAAACATAGACTCAACCCTATGGTCTCTAGTCAAATGTTCGGCCTTGCTAAGCACGTCCCATACCGTGCCAACGTGGCTAAACAGGTGACACCAATCCTAAGGATCAAGTGGGGGTCTTGAGCTAATCTCGGTCTCGCCTTCTTGTCCTCACGATCAGACTCAGACTTATCTCTCCACTACTGGTCCTTCTTGAGTTTAAACCTTACTTCACTCCTTAGGGTCTTATCTAGTAGCTCCTACTAGCTCAACTGCTCCTTATCACTCCAAGAGGGTTAACCTTTCCTAGGTTACAACCTTGCTTTGATACCAAGCTGTTGTTGTCCCGCCCCCGGTTCACGGGCCCATGACTGTCTCCGGCTTATGCCTTCAGGATCCAATTTAGTTCAACTCCCAACGTAACTCCGTCATTCCAAATCTAAATCACAGTTGTTACAGATAAGGAACCAAGATAGAATCCATAAAATACCTTCATTACATAACAACTTCAAAACGTATCCTCATCATCCATGATTACAAAGAAGTCCAACTTGGGGGAAATTATCAAAAGGTCTAGGGTGCGCACCTCCGCACAGCTATACAATTAAAAGTCGCGGAGAAAGTGGAAGGGTGGACTACCTTAAGGTGCACGAATCGATTTTAAATATTCGCGCACATTAAAATAGGGTTTTGGGTTGAGAACGGTCCCGTCTTCCGAGTCATCTGCTCCATCGAGATCCTCGTAGCCAGACTCGTATCCTCCCCAAGGTACTCCGCACCGCTCTGTGAGGTATTCCATCTCACCTTCTGGGAAACCGGTGTACTCCACCGTGTGCTGGTGCGGAAACCAGGTCTGTTTCGGAACTCTCCAAATCCACTATGTCTGCTCTTGGGTCTTCACGATAAGTCTGCTCTCCCTCACCTCCCTATTGATCACACACCCTCTATCGACAGGATGATTGGGAACCATCCCTATCTCTTCCTCCAGGTCTTCTGCCTCCTCGTCCGAGCTAAAAGAAGCCTCCGGCTCCGAGTCCTCCTCCAGATCGTCCTCCTCCAGAGGTTCCAGCGGCAATTGATCCCAATCCTCCTCCTCCTCGGGAGGTTCCTGCTCCAACAGCTCCTCTTCTTTGGGGTCCTCCTCCTCGAGAGGGTCCTCCAAGTCTGAGAGTTCCTCCTCCGAGTCCATAGCTGGGTCTTGGGATGGTGGGGGTGGTGGAGTGAGATACTTGGTATCTTAGTGAACAAACCCTAACCCTAGATTAGGAACACCCCTGCCCTAAGGTCCCTATGGCATCCCTCCCCAACTCTGGGTCTCTAAGGGAATAGCTAGTCGTAATTCACTAGGGAACGAATCTTAGTTCCTTGCTTCTCATTGAGTCTTGGCAGCACTGCGCAGCCGACTCAGGCTAGACTACCCGGTAGGTCTCCTGACTCTCGGATACTAAGGGTAGCCGATTCGAAGCAATAATACAGCTAAGGGATTTTATCGCATCTTACTCCTCAGTTAAAGTTGCCCCGTCTCATCTAGCTAATTGGATTAAGCGATTAATAATAAATAACTAAACAATAAATAACTAAAATTAAATTACTAGTAATTAAATGCAGGGCTACTAAGTAAATTAACAGCTAAAGAAATTTAAATACGAGACTAGCAATTTAAATAATCGAAATCAATAATTAAATTGCACAACTAATAATTAAATCACAGATTTAATTAAAATGAACTACGTAAATAAATATCGACAGGGATAATTAATCGAACTAACTCTCCGTGCGGTACGTGGTCCTCCCTAACGAGCCCCCGCATTCGTACCGAAACCAAGGTCACACCAAAGTTGAATTTTCTCAACTTTCACAAAATCCGTGCCTTTGATACTTCAACATGCCAATCAATGGCCTTGAGATACATCTCGCGTCAAGCGAGTCCCGTCACGGATTGAATCATCGTCAGCCAAACTAACCGTTCTATCCGACTAATCAAGCAATTCAATCGAATCCTAATTTCTAGCAATTCTAGCAATTCTAGCCATTCTATCTATTTTTTACTAAAGCAGTAAATGCGCATAATAAAGGTTTAGAGCCCACTCACCTATGAGTCTCTTGGATTCCACCCTACTGAACCAGACACCTGCTGACGGCCAAAAGAAAATAACTCTTTTTTTCTTTTTTTTTCTTTCCTTCTTTCTCTCTCGGGCCGCCTGGGCTGGGCCGGGCCAGTTGCTGGGCCTGGCTCGCTGGGTCGAGCTGCCAAGCCTGGGCTGGTCCCGAGTCGGGTCGCTGGGCCGGGCCTGCTGAGTCGGCTTGGTGGGCCGAGTTGTCTGGCCTGCGAACTGGTCTCCAGCGGCAGCGGTGGCGACGGCTCCAGCGATGGTGACGGCTTCGGCGACGGCGAAGCTTGTACATACCCGGTTCAAGCTATCCGGGTCGTGTGTCGGGTCGTCAAGGCATCTCGGGTTTGGCCACCGTTCTCCGTCCTCCGACCAAACCGAAGCACGGACTGGTCGGAAATGAAAGCTGAGCCGACGGCGAGTCTAACGATGGCGGTGGCGAGGGCTGAGGTGGTCGGAATAATGAGAAATCCGGCCACGAAGTCGACGGCTCGGAATCGGACCAGCGCAAGTCCAATGGTGCCAACGGCGTCACGTGGGAGTGGCTGGAACGGCGGCAGCGACGGCTAGGGCTCCGACAAGCTCGGTTTGAGCGGGCTCCGACAGGCTCGGTTTGAGCTCGCCTTGAAAAGAGCCAACTCCACTCCGATCGGGTTGGGCTGTAGTCTTCTGGAAAATTTTCTAGAAAGCTTGAACCGTGGAGCCTCCTTTCGGGGGCTGCCGGTGGCGACTCCGGCGGAATCGAGGGCGGCGGTGGGTGGCGTTGTGAAGACGGCGTTGCAGGCTTCCCAATGACACCAACGGCGAGGCGAGAGGAGGTCTGAGTTGAGAATGGCGTGAGTTGAAAGTAGGGGGTGGAGCTTAGTGTATACCGCAGGGGAGTGGTTGAGGGCGAGTTGAAAATCAGCTCGCCGGCGCCACGTGGAGGTCCCCCATTGGCTCCACATCACTCCGGCCATCCCTCAAGGACGAGGGGTGGGTGGTGGCAGTGGCGAGGCGACCGTTGAGGCGACGGTTGCAATAGTTGATGGGTGCACATCAACTGTTCGCCGAAATGCCGCAGAGAAGGAGAGAGGGAGAAAGCCGCGCGTGTGCACGGCGCGTGCCGTCCGATCCGACCCGGTCGAACCGCCCGGTTCGAGTGGTTGGACCGGCTGGTTCGCTGGCCGGTTCAGAAATTTAATAAAATAATAATATTTTAATTTCCGAAAATTGGAAAATTGCTTTAATAAGTCGGAAAAATTCGGGAAAAATTTATAAAATTCACCAAACTTTCCCAACACTAAAATTTTGACATTTTGGGCCCGAATAAAATTCTTAACAACCAAATTCAATAATCCAAGAGCCTTTCACAATTTTCGCAAAATTAAAAGGAAATTGTAAAATTTCCCCGAAAATTCTTCGAGGCCGAAAACGCGAACCCGGTCCAAAACGCGGCTGTTACACATCTTGTGTAAAACTCTACCATCTAAGATCAACTACCTTTCTCTTGAAAGTTTTTCCTTCAAATAACTAATTGCAATGTCATTCGAACTAGCATTATCCACGGTAATTATAGACACCTTTTTTATATTTCCCACTCATAGATGCATTCTCCACCATTTTCCCAACATCCTTACACCAATGACTACACATCACCACAAAATTGATTATTCTTTTATGCAACTTCCAATTTTCATCAATAAAATATACACTAAGACATAAATAATTCAAGTTTTGAGGAGAATTCCATGTATCTATCATAAATGCGTTCCTAGAATTAAGCTTACCAAAGTGAATCTAACCACTATGAAATGTGATCAATGTTTGAAGAGATGTTGTAACTCAATGACAAAGTCACAAAATCCAGCATGCTCAACCAAGAAAAAAAGGTTATTAATTAACTATGACGAATCGAGCTAGCATTTGTCTACAAAGATCTTGATTAGACGTTCATGTTAATAAGACACGACCAATACTAAAATCTTCCCCCACCTTGCTAGATACGTCTACATTACATGGTGCAAAGAATTTCTACCTCTTATCTACATTGTAAGGAAACTTCTTGCACATATTCAAATACTTCCTCAATGTAGAAGTACTGTTAGCAACACAATCGATTTGGCCGACTCTAAGGTCAATCCTCGCAATTTGTGAGAGCGCTTTGGGGCCAATTCATTGAACTGATCTGAGTAGGTTTTTTCGGGATGTTACACCCACTTTCTTCCATTTTCTCTTCCTCCAGTACAAAATAATTCAGGTATCCTTTAGCACCATGATATCTCAACTTGAATCTCCAACCACCCACTCTGATACACTATTTATTGGGGAGCACGCAACAAAAATTTAATACCTTTGCTTGGGAAGATCACCATAAGAAAACTCAAGCCTAAGTCCGTCAAACATATGTAATTAGATCGATCTTTACTCAAGAATTTAAAAGTTAATGAGTTATGAGCCAATTATGCTATAATAATTACTGTACACCATATCAACTATACAATGCTGGATATTTCTAACACAATTCACACGTATATTTTAACATGTCTCATCAGGTTATGTCATTTAAAATTAAAGTCAAAGATTTCCTCATGCTACTTCTAAATTAAATATGTTTTA
Organism: Melaleuca alternifolia; assembly: GCA_019926035.1. NCBI lineage: Eukaryota > Viridiplantae > Streptophyta > Magnoliopsida > Myrtales > Myrtaceae > Melaleuca > Melaleuca alternifolia. The sequence goes on from JAGKPW010000048.1 coordinate 2,911,095, forward strand.
CGTTGACAATAAGACATTCTAGATCCATTGGCCGTAGTGTTTGGTGGCGTTCATGGTGCTTGAGTGTCTAGACTGATGGTGGCGGTTGACGGTGGTGTCAAAAATGAAGAGTTTTGTTAAGGCTGGAAGGTAAGAAGAAAAAAGGGGTCACATGAAAGCATATGGATCATCCAATTACACGTGTTTAGATGTCAACTTGGACACTTGGCGTTCGTCTAAGAAATTTTCATTAGTCTATTTAATGGAAGGATGAGATATAATCGATTTCCTAAAGCATTAGGACTACACACAAATAAAATAAAATAAAAAACATCAGGAACTAGACTGAACAGGGGAGAAAAAGAAAGAGCGTGGCAGAGCATCAGCATCATATCGTTTTTTATATTTCTATGCAATCTTGGAATATAAAGGAAGGGGGTACTGACGAGGAATTGCCATCTGGAGATGGGTATATATGATGCTTCTCCTTAGAGGCTTCACCCGGAGGAAAGCAGGTGATTGGTAATTTCATGCTTTTTACAGGTACGTCGTTTTCGACCATCTATTTATTCCCTACACAAGTTCCGCAAGGGCATCATGTTGCTGCCGAGCCACGAAGAAAGATGGCGTCAAGGCCACCTGAAAAGTCCAGGGGTTGAAGCCAGTGTTCACGAAAGTCCCAAGATCATCCAATTTCCTTGGATGAAGCGGCCCACAGCAATAAATTTCAGTAACGTACTCAACATATACTTGGCTGCTATTCAGCACCCATGTCAGGTCGCCGAAATCAAAATCAGGTGCCCATATTTTCAATTTAGGAGAGGGCAAATGTTGGAATTCTTTCATTTAGCAATACTAAGAAGGGACTTCTCACAAAAGAGATGAAGACTCAAGGCTTCAGGGAAACAAAGATTTACTCCAGTTATCATCAGTAAAATGGGTTCAATATACAATGCACGGTAGTAGCTTCAGAAGTTAATCAAATAATCGGTAACAAGTTAGCAAAGAAAATCTCAGCAACAACAATCCAGAATTTTACTTTTCAGGGATTACACATAGAAAACCACAACTCACAGGGAATCTGAACTCAGTTCTTTGATTTTGAATGCTTAACAAGCCAATCTATGACAGAGTCAATGTTGGTCGAATTTTTGCATGATATCATGAAACAGCAAACTTCTCTGTCTGTGATCGACTTGAGTCCCCTGCACAAGGTAAGGCACAATTCAGTGTCAGAAAGTTTTTTCAAAACCACAAACAATACTTTCAGAAGCAAGTTGACAGTCCAGGAACTTCGGAATATATAAGGGAAGTTATAGGCATCTTACATTTGATCCATCAATGCTTGTTTAGAGAGAGCTCCAGGTTTGTCAATCTTGTTCCCCAGTACTAGCAAAGGAATACCATTTAGAGAAGGTTTGCCTAGCAAATCATGAAGCTCGCTTTTGGAAATGCTCAGATTATCAGGATCAGCAGCATCTACTACATAACTGCAAGATACACATGCAGGGTCACGTACTTCATCAGACTTGCATAACCTTTATTGACTAAGTTTGGTAAGGAAACAGTTCCTTTGATGATAGATAGATATAAGAAGCGTTGCTAAAGCATTCAGAGCACAAGCAAAAGCAATTCCCTACAACCTAATGGCTTTAACATATACTGGATGAGGCACTATGCTGTTGAAGCCAAAATGATAATTGTGGATGTCTGTATAAAATGGAAAATTATAAGTGTCTGTATGGCTACAAAACAACTGGAATGAGAGTGAATTTTCATCATTTCACCAGCAGGGAACTGACAGCAGTTGCAGAGGACCCTAACCCCTTGAAGGTCCTAGGTTGAAATGTATCCACAATCTAGGCATTACAATTGTCCAACACATCTGACAACCAACATTAGCTTGCGAGGTTTTTGATCAACAGATCCGCAAAAGAAATATTTCTAGGCTCAAACAGCCAAAATCTTCCTGAAGGCAGAAGAAGAACAGAAACTGCATCTCTATGAATTTTTCCGTGCAAACTAACTGAAATGCTCATCTGTCATCTACATATATTCATTTATAATTAAACAAAAGGCATGAGTGAACTGTACTTCCTACAATACAAAAGTGAAGGGTATGAAACCAGCCATCTCTAAAATTTGCCAGAAAGATTGAACTCCTTGAAATTCTTTTCCATTCCTTTCCAAAAACATCTTAGTGGATTGTTTAAATGCTTTTCTCTGTGTTATGAATTCCATTTTCTGAAACGTTCAATGTTCGCATTCTCAAAAGTACACAAAAAACACATTGATTCTCCCACCTAATGTCTCCCGCCCCTCTAAATTCAGCTCTCTTCTTCCACCCAGCCTCCTTGATCAACCTTTGTATTTCGAACAGCTTCACTCACTCTCTCTCTCTCTCTCTCTCTCTCTCTCTCTCTCTCTCTCATGAATCATTGAACAATAATCTGACATTCCAAAGTGATAATCCTCTTGCCTATGTCCCTCTGCAACTTGATGTTAGTCTAGGGATGATGTATTTGCAAAATGCTCCTTTCAAAGGGAGTAAGGGCTACTGTTTAAGGACTTTGTCTGCTGCCTCTTAGATTATCCTGAGATTCTGGATAATAACAATTTTTTTAAGAGTTGGCACTGAGGAAATAATCCTGAATTTTTACTCTGGTCTTTATACATGAATATGGAGTACTTCCTTACCATGCTACTAAATAGATACTAGGACGATGGTTCACAAGAAAAACATGATTTCCATCACATGTAATCCAAGGGTCCAACCTTATTGTAGCATCTGCCCAAAGAAACCTAATTGTAGCACCTTATCCATCAATTAAAGATCCATTAGTTAGTTGAATCACCAGATGATCAAATTTATCACTGATCAAAACTTAAATGATAAGAAGGGCACCTGTTCCTACTTGAGCAATGGCCCTCTATGGTTGCTATATCAGTCTTTCATGGAAAGCTAGTTTAAGTTCCAGGGAAACCTAGTTTGGAACATTGATAAACAATACACCAATAAGCCTGAGGCAATTGTTCCCACTTGAGTGATTGCTCGATGGTTATGGAGACCAGTTTCAGCGGTTTTCAATTCCATGAAGAAATGGACTCAGCATTAAACATTGCCAATTAACCACAATATTAATGCTATTTTGAGCATGACATGACACATTGCTGAAAAAAGAGATACAAAAACTAGTAAATTATCACACCATTTGTCAAGGTAATCCTATTTCCACTGAAGAAACCAGCTTAGTTATCTAGAATGATTGACAGTCAACAAGAGGAAATGGAAGGGGCTTGAGTTTTGACAATCTAGTTCATTTCCCAAACTTGAAAATAATTCTCCAAGCTTCTCCAAAGTGAAAAGTCAGCAAATTGGTTGGATGATAAATACTTATTGGTAGTGAGCTCTACCTCATTCAGAACGTCCATAGCCAATGTGCACACTTGGAATCCCATTGCCCTTGAAAATTTAAATTAGGCCCTGTTAAGACTGGCTATGTTTTTTTGACATTCCATGATACCTAACATACAAAATCAAACCCACCCCTCTGTGGGCGAGTTGGTTCAGGTTACAACGCCCTTCCTGCTAGGCAGGGTTCGAATCTCAGCTCACTCCATTTGCGCGACTTAAGAGGGGTACCATGGGAGGTGGGTCCCCGCACTAGTGTCCCCCATGGTTTATGCTGAGTGCTATCGGCTGTGAGGTGGTTCCACAGCATAAAAAAAAAAAAACATACAAAATCAACATCTTCCCTTTTTAAACTTAATTTGAAGAGTCGCTGTTAATATTCCATTTGCATTTCATGAATCTTGACCCCTTTAATGTATGTGAAATATTAACTATATTCGGCAATGCCAAATGTAAATCCTAGACGCCACTCAATTCAATGACTTCTATAAAAGTAGCCATATGCATGCAGAGAAAAGAGCGAAAGATGTCAGAAAAGTCAATAATAAGAGCTTTTCAAATCAAAGATGTGAAGTTAAAGAGGTAGAGTTTCCATACACAATAGCAGAAACTGCACGACAATATCGCTCCCACATGCTGCGAAACCTAGGTTGACCTCCAAGATCCCATAACTTTATCGTAACATTTCCTTTGGTAACTTTCCTCATGTTAAAACCCACCTGAAAAATCATATTTGAGAAACATTAAAAAAAAAAGGAAAATAAAAAAAGAGCAAAAAATATCTGGAAAAGAACATGAAGGAGAAAAAAAGGTAACTTAGAGATTCTATCACTTTCCAGACAAAGAAAAGAGCACAATTGAGCAGTCAAAAATTATATCCAATTAGCTCGGAGCTGGCAAGAAATTGGAGATTACTCACCGTCGGAATCATGTCCTCGCTGTATCCACCAGTCTAAAGGATAGAATAGCAAACAACTTAATGAGCTCTAGCCTTAAAATCTTAAAACAAGTCAAAGCTCAGGGTACACATATTAATTTACTCACAGCAACAACATTAACAAGTGAAGTTTTTCCAGCATTCTGGAGTCCTATAAGGGAGAGCTCCATTTCTTGCTTGAAGAAGAGGCTGCATATATATAAACTACTTGTGTGAGCACTAACACTAAGGCAACGGTTATACACAACATCCAATAGCATGAAAATTTCAGACAAAAAAGAAGTAGACGCCTGATATATTTTACAAGATCATAGGCTTTTCCAGAGCGAGAAAAGGTAAAAATATAACAAGTAGAGCCAGCATTTATGCGGAGAATGTTCACACTAGACTGGGCAGGCCATTTCCATGGATACCCAATGGAATTGCACACATTCTTGTGGTATACAATATACAGCCACGTCCACTGTCAAATCCGAAAAGTACAGTGACCACTAAAGGTCTACTTGGGACCCTGAAGAACCCCTTTTGAGTAACAAGATACATTTAAGGGTGAAAGATGAAACAACAAGAGAAAGGATTGTTCCTCATGTCAAATATCCATCAAAATCGAAAAACAGATCTCTGTAACTAAATAAACCTATAGTGAAAACATAGCTAAGGTTCAACATCACAAGATGCTCCAATCAGCAAAGGTGTTAATCATGCGGGACTACTATTTGAAAATTTTTCTACTTCATGGACATTAAAAAAGCAGTTATTCGCATCTAAACATTTGGTAGAATTCAGAAAATAACAGTGTAACAGAAACATGTAGAACAAGAATATAAACCATTTGGCAGCCTCATGAGACTGATCCTGGTCATCAGATTGACTAGTAGATTGTCTTTGATATCACAAACAAGCAGAAGGGAAAGTCTTCATTCTCTGCAATATGAGCTTTCCCGTTGGTCAACTGTTAAGACACTGTGTTAGTGAACCTAGGCTGTGGCCAACCAAAGATTCAGGGTGTTGCCCTATCGGGGCTAAGTTAAAAGAGTTTGGACTCCTCTTCCTTATCTGCTGTATGCATTGGAATCCACTTTAGCATTGCAAGATGACCAGGCATATCTCTAAATACAAGTACCACTAGGTAGAATGTAGAAGGGAAACACGGCTTCCAAATATAGAATATGGCCATCAAATCTTTCAGAAGACACCAACCAAATCTGTGTTAAGGAATAAGAGTACTGTGGTTTAGCTACAAGGCTACAACACCCACATTTTCTGCATAGTTTGTAGTGAAACCACCATTACATTTTTCTAATCTAACAAATTAGGTTTATTTTCCCTTAAACATGTCTGTATTTTGTAATAGAATCATGGACAATCAATAAGGTCAAGCACTTTGCAGATTACTTAACTCTGATAAAGGATGTTCAATCTAGTCTATGCTAACAAAAGAAAGCCACAGAAGATGAAAAACTAGCTCATGTGGTTTGAAACTGTTTAAAGTCCGTTAAAAACATCCTTTGAGAAAAGGAATACATGGACTTAGATAGTTGCTCAATTTCTCCGACCACCATTCCCCTTAAAACCTAATTACAGCCGCAAAACTGCATGAATCTTGTATGTGGCGGATCATTGAAAGACATTGTCATGCTATGAGGACAATAGCAAGACTTAAGTATCACAACTATTTACATAACTTGAGCACAACAACCTTCATGAGGAAAGCTATTGAGAAAATTCCATATTAAAAAAAAAAACAATCAACTCCAAAATCCGAACCAAACATCGCTCGACCCTTCATGTTCTGTGTAAAAACCAAAATTTTGCCATATTGATCAAAACTGGAGCTGTTTTCACCATGAAAAAAGTACCACCAGAACATGATGACACCAACACCAATTGCCACGCCTAAAGCACATGCTATATACTGCCATTCTAACAAAAATTGAAATTTTCTCGTCTCCCTCTTCATCACATTCCGTTGCCTAATTCCGAAGCGGCCCAAAGAACTACGGCCCAGCGCAGACCGCTATCACCATGCCGGCAAGAACAATCAAAGCAGCCGAAATGCAGAAACAAGAACCAGAATCGATCCCAGCAAGTCGATGACGAAACCTGGGCTACTTCCCAGCACAGGTCATACAATTGAGGAATCCAGCGCATTTCTTCGCGGGAAAGCAAATAACACGAAAAACCAGGAGCCATTCGAACAAACGGAGAGTAAAACCCTCCCAAAAAGATGTTAAGATCGATCCGGAAAGCGAGAGGAGAGAGGAGAACCTGCGAAGCCAATTGAGAAAAGCCTCCCAGAGACCCATTGATTACAGAGACAGAAGAGAGGAGAGAGGAGAGAGAGACAGAAAGGATTTGAAGGAAGACGGAGCTTCGAGCGAAAGGCAAGCTCGAAAGGAACCTTCGTTCCCTCCCTTTCCCTCGCTGCGCTCTCGATCCCAAACCGTATGTCTACGGCGATCCTTATGATTGCGACGAAACGGCGTATACGTACGAAATACGACGCCCCTTTTTTTATACATCTTCGCTCTTCTAGCTTAGGGAGGCCAACGGCGCCGTTTGGTTTGCATTACAGAGGGAATCTCCACTCGTTATCGTTGGAGCTCAAGATTTGATACTTGGATTATAATGTTTATCCTATAACTTACTCTTTTAAATAGCCATCTTCACTTGACAATCATTTAAGAGTTCCTTTTTTTTGTGTGCAAAGTACATGATTTAAAAAAAATCTATAAAAATAATCACATATACTCATTTAAAAATGAATAAATGAGAAATATTTTCTTTAATCATGAAAATATTTATAAATTATTGTCAATGATGAAAATATTTTTATTGATTAATTATTTCAAATGATTACAACTCATTTATTTTTCGCGAAATAAATGACATAAAATATATATATTGATACAATTACAATTGCAATCAAGTTGTTTCTATTATTTAAATTTCTACAATGTTGCGATATAATGAGATGTTGATCGAGTTTGCTCTCCAAATTAAGTTTATCTCGTGTGAATTTAAAAGCATGTAAAGAGTTATTTTTCTATTGACCTATAGAGAAATGAAACTTGTGACCTCGTATGTTACATTGAAAGTCATTTAAATCAGTATGATAACTTTTCAATTATTTACATTTAAAGTTAAACCAAAAAAATTTCCGCCGACAATTGAGCAAGTTAGCTTTTTTTTATGGGAACACTAAAGGAAGTTTGTCATCACAAAGGTCACAAATTCTTTTCAACAGATATCATATATTTTGGCCGTTGGTCAATAATGACAACGCTCAAATGCTAGTGCCGAGTGGGGCCCGGAGTCAAAATAGAAGACGAACACGCCGCATATCCGACGGTTGCGATTGCGTGTGCGGCTGCATGATGATGTGGACGAGTCCGCGCTGGATGTTCACCAGCCGCACGTCTCGGCTTGATGGGGCCCTACCACCAATCAGAGACGAAGATTCCTCACGACAGTCAGCGAAGCTCGGAGGGGCTTCCCCGAATTTGAAAAACTCGAAGCTCGCGTTCCGCATGCAGGTAGCGTTTGTTTACCACGAGCCACTGAGTGGCCGCCACGTGGAAAAGCAAAGGCACCAAGGCCGCTGGATTTGGGGGAGTTTGAAAACCACGCTCGCTCTTCGCCGCTTTCGGTTTACGGCTGCGATTCTACGAACAAGACATGTTAAGTGGGTTCAGCGTGGCGGTGCCAGCTCAGCTTCGGTGTACCCCGAAAATGATGCCATGTTCCCTGTCCCTTTCCTTTTTCTCCTCCTTCTTTAATCTTTAGGTTGGTGAGATAGGGTGTTTCCGAGGTCGGCTTACACGCCGTCCTCGACTAATTTGACTCTCTTGCATCTGCTACATTCAAAAATTTTACTCCTAACATACTTACACACGTACACCTATTCCCAACTTTGTGAATTTTTTGTTTATTTGTGAAGCAATTGATTAAGACATCATGCAATTTTGTATACATGCTTGTCTTGCATCACGGGTCATCATCGCCTTTGAAAAGTGACTTCTTTTTTATACCTTAATACGCTTAACAAAGTTTTGCGAAACTCATTTGCAAAATTCATTATATAAAGGGGTATTCCATAACATTTTAACTAAGCAATAAAATAAGGGGACCTTATAATTTCAGTATTGTAACTATTCTCGTGATGCATAATCATAACATTTTGAAACTTGAACATTTTCTTCCTTGTAACATATTGTTTTAGTTTTGACCAAAAAGAAATATTATTTTAGTAATCCTTCAACACGAAGTGTATAATAAATGTGACACTGAATAAGCTCCACGGTTTGTTTTGTTCATGTGAAACTATATATATATAGATTGCGCTCTGTGGGGACATGTTCATTTGCACATCTCTAAATAGATAGCAAGCCAATACGATGACATGCAATATATGAGAAAATACAAGTTTTACTTAACGAATATTTATAGTTCTATGGGAGAGTATCATATATCATGTTGGCCTAAGTTTATGCCGAGAAAAGGCATTATAATGTTATGTTTCTTAAGCACTTAGAACAATTATGTAAAAACAAATCATCTTTAGCGGACAATGATGGAGGCTATAATTGCTTTTAAATCTATTGCAAAAGTAGAATTTTCCTATAAATATTATGATTCAAATAATTAAAGTAAAGTAATATTAATTAAGGAATAAAATAATATACTCTACAAATTTATTATAGTAATCTTTAAACGTGGTGAATCTTTAAGTAAGTGAGGTGTATTATGTAATAAATTAGGCCATAGTTGAGAAACTATATTTATAAACGAGGGCACAACTGTCAATTAAGTGGATTTCCTTAAATTCCTTATTTTGATTTTTAATAAACTACATTATTGCGGAACATATCTAGAGATTTTCCATTTATTCGCTTGTTTCAACTTTAAGCTCAAATATTTGAATTGTTGACAAAATATATATAAGTTACATTACAAATATGAAAGCTCATGAGCTTTTTTTTTAAATTAAAATGAGTTTCTTTAACACAATATGCTTTTTTAATGTACCTATTCCAATTATCGGAGTAACATAAGTTAAAATTTAATTAACAATACTCTATTTATTAAGACCATATGTTCATAGTTTGTTAGAGTTTTCTCTTTTGTATTAAGAATTTTTCTTTATTTTTACTATTGTAATAGTTAGAAAAGTAAACTCCACCCTTTATTCTTAGATTAAATCTCTATGCTTTTATCAAAATTAAAATTATACTATTTTTATTGTAACCAAGGTGTTCGGGCCAGCTTGTGCGCCTTGACTATTTCTCGGGAGAGACTAACACAGCAACCCACCACGATGACCCCCTACTTAAATTACAGGTCCTCCCTTGGGGAATTGAACCTAAGACCTCAACAAAATCCAAGTTCACCCTAACTAGCTGGACTACCTATGGGTGGGTATTTAAGGCGCGTTTGGTAACCATTCTTATTCTTAGTTTTTCGTCGTTTGGGACGAGAAACCTGTTTGGCAAATTCTCATTCTCATTCTATTCCCAAGATGAAAAAATGACTGGGGATGGGTTTAGAACGAGAAATGAGAACCAAAAATTTTTTTGTTATCAATTTCTAGGACAAGAATGTACAGTACCAATTAATAAGCTAATTTTTTTATTTATTTTTTTATCTCTTACCGCCTCCGCCGTTCACCTTTTGCGGCCGCCAGTCATCAGCCCTGGCCACTGCCGCTGATCATCGGCCACCGTCGCTGCCCGCCTCTAGTCATCGCCATCGACCGCTAATCGCCAATCACCAGCCATCGTCACCACCCACCGCCGCCGTTGGCCACCGTCGCCGGTCATCGCCATTAGCTGCCGGTCGTCGGCCACTGTCGCCGCCCGTCACCGATCATCGCCATCGGTTGTCGATCGCCAGTCGTCGGCCCCGGTCGCCACCTCCGCCACCGGTCACCGTCACCGTCAGCCGCCGATCATCGGCCCCGACTGTCAATCACTGCTGATTGCCGATCGCTGCCATCGTAGGTCGCCGGCCACTGCATTTCTTTTATATAGTATTGGGACGAGAAATTTTGTGCAATTGTCAAACCCGTTTCTCTTCCCAAAAACTCATCCGATAACCATTTCTAAAAAAAAAACTCATTCTAAAAAAAATATTTTATAGGACAAGAATGGTTACCAAATGCGCCCTAAAAGTGAACTTTTGAATTTTAGATAATAAAAAAAAAGTTGTATCATAGAACTTTACACCTATAATAGCTAGTAGATTTTAGATAGTTAAAAAAATTCAACAAGAGACATAATCAAGATACTTATAAATTTTACACCTATGAGAATCGAGAGGGTTTCAACACCAAAATATAGAGAACTATTTGCAAGAGACCAATTGTAGCGAACCGAAACCCGATCCCTCATATGTGCGCTGGTCAATGTTTGATTTATGCAAGGTTTTGATTCCCCAGGCGTGCCGCCCACTCTTGTAACTTAACTTGCCATTTCATTTTCTCATTAGCATAAGCGGAAGCATGAACACACATACACACTCGACAATTACTCGCCATAGGAAACACCGCATAATTTATAACACTAGTCATTTATTATACTAGTATTTTTACATCAACATCAAAGGTACGAGTTACACCTATCCTAGGCTATGGGTGAGGTCTTAGGCCACTACCCTTAGGTGGAGTCATCTTGGTATAACGGACCAAAAATTGACACCTTCCATTTATTGGAATCTCGGTGGGTCGTGGAATCCTTAGAAAGGACTCACAAGATCTCCATGAAAGAGCATATATCAACACCAATACTCATAGAGGACCCAATTATCAAGACCAATATCTACCCACATCATGGTTGATTGTCTCTATGGCTAACAGCAACCCGAATTGAACCGAAACCTCTTGGTCAATCTTCAATCCCTAAAAGAATAAAATAAGAGTAAGCTTGTACCCGGTGAATCATAATCCTATCGCCAACATAGGAGAACCACTTAAGAACTCAACCCAATGCAAAAAATATGTCAATGACTGATTAATAGTAATGCATAGCACATGCACGAGTTGAGGATTCCCAGCACTCACCACGGGCTAACCTAGCAGACTTCCTTCAAACAAGATCCTTGCGATAAACACAACTTCGCAACATCCTTACACCGCAACGTAGGAGCATCCTCGTATAACTAGGGGGCATCGTCGATCCTTTTACGGCAACCTTATATCACCTCATGAGGAGGTTATTCCTATCTCCTCAAATAGGGACTCCTCTTGGCCCTTGTCGGGAGCTATCGCTGAATCTGTCTTGGATTCGCAACCTAATACAATCTAGGTATGTCATCACCAAGCAACAACCACATCATTGGGCAATCACCAACATGGCCCTTGCCATGCAGAGCATTAAGATGGATCGCCCAACTTAGCCTCTAAAAAAACTTATTCACGTTGAGGATTGCCACCTCAAACTGTTGGGTTTCTTGGTTTCTCAAATGCAGCGGAAGTATATTACAAAAACGAAACCCAAACACGATCCATGTGTATATTGAAATCGAAGTGTTGTTTTTTACACATACCTTTTTTTCTGCATGTAAAAAAATTCGCGATTGGTTGTATCTGGATCAGCGCCCCAAGTGTTACGTCTCTACTTGTATCCACACATACGAACTGATATATCCAAAATCTAAGTGCTAGCTTGTAAATTATGAAGTTCCTTCTACTTGATCGCTTGTAATCCTCGAGATTGTTCACGAATCTTCAAGTATAGAATGCCTCTATATGTTTTCTCCTTGAAATGTGACTTTCATGAAAAACCTCTAGGGCTTCTTCCACAAAATGAATACATATATTATCAAGCAAAAGGCGGGACCCACTTAAGTCTTTGGGTCATTATCCACATAATAATATAAAATCAATTCGATATATTGTGTGCGACCTTGTAGGTTTACTAGACAATAGCAACGTACTCAAACTCTTTTAGCCCACAAATCATAAGCGGTCTCTAGCAAGACATTATGACTACCTAAGTATAGTGAATGTTGATATTGTCGACACAATCTAAACCACAATTATTGTTAGAGTATCATTATTAATTAATTATTAGGGCAGACCAATAACACAAACTCACCCTAATAAGGAATGGTTGAGAGAGAGAGAGAGAGAGAGAGAGAGAGAGAGAGAGAGAGAGGGGGGGCATGAGGAGGAGAGGAAAGTGGAATGTGGCAAGGAGGAGAAGAGGTGTGGGAGTGATTTGTTCAATAAGTGGTCACTCCTTTTTATAGCCTCCATTCTTAGGCCATCTAGAATGTTTTTATTAATTAGAGAGTCGTCCCATTAATTAGAGGATATAACTTGGCCCAATAATTTGCTCTTAACTTCATGCTCTAAAGTTTAGATGGAACTTAGTTAGGCTTAAGGCTGTGTTTGGTTGGGCATTTGCAAGCCCCTTGAGAGAATGCAAAATGTGTTTGGTAAAAATGCTTTTGCAAGGGGCTTTGGGTTGAATAAAGTGTTTGGCAAAACTTGCATTTAGAATGGGCTTTTTACAAAGTCTTGTTGAACACCAAAATTGTTCATCTTCTTCTTTGACCACAGGCACTGTTCATTTTTGTTCATCTTTTTCGTTTGGTTGCGGATAGATCGTCCACCTTCCTCAGAGCAACCAATGCGACCAAGCAAGGCCAATGACCCAAGCGAGGTCACGACCCACGCGACACAGGCGAGGCTGCGATCCAGGCGTCCCACGCGACCCAGGTGAGGCCGCAGAGGTTGCGCGACCTCGGGTGAGGCAACGCCAAGGTCGCGCAACCTCGGACCAACTTAGATCTGGCCCTTTGCAACCCAGGCGAGGCCGCAGCGCGCGACCTTAGCAGCGCAAGGTTGCGCGACCTTCAACCAGCATTGGGCTTTCAGCATTTCAAATGCTGATATTTGGGCAAATGGGCATTTGAAAGCTGAACCAAACACCTCAAATTTAGCCGAAAGGGCTTTGAAGGCTGAAGGGGCTTTGCAAATGCTGAACCAAACGCACCCTAAGTGTCCTCTTAGGCTGCATGATGATTCCGAGCCACTAATTCCATAGCATGATGAAGTTTTTATAGTTTTTTTTTATAGACAAATGAAGTTGTTATATGTTATAGGCTGCGTTAGGTTTAGTTTTGTAAATGAGATTTGGGGAAATACTAAAAGCTAATTGAACTTGCCTTCAACTTTCAGCATTCTCAAGACCATTTTTTGTTTACATCAAAACCTTTTCAGAATGATTACTAAACATCCCATAATTTCCCTAAAGCCCATTGGAAAAGCTAAACCAAACGCACCCATAATGTCCATCCAATTATCACATCTCTTGAAGTCTAGATGCAAGTATATTGAGTCGTTGTGAGCTGCAGATTGATGTATTTAGGAAATAAACTAAATATTTTATGAAATAAGGATTTAACTTACAAAAGAAATACAAAATATATATTACATTTCAAAAGTGATAGAAATTTAGGGAACCATAATACTAGTGCTAGAAATCAAATTTACGTTTTATTAAACAAATTTTCCCTGTATTTAATTTTGTACCGTAATGATTCACTTAGAACAAATAAGCTTCCATTGAATTTATTATGCAGAGTTTGAGATGAAGCTTACAAAGAGATTATTTATTTTCGATATGTTATTTTGATACTATGTATGTACTAAGGTTGAGGTTTATTAGAACTTTTCACGAAATTTTACTTATATATGAGAAATTCGTTAGTTTGTGATACTCATGTTTTGTACGTATATTTCTGTATATATTAATACTAGACAATATGTCCTCTTAGATTTTGAGCATTTTTCTTTACAGTTTCAACTGTTTGCAATAATCGCCATCATATTTAGTTTTCCTTTAAAAAAGCTTAGATTTTTTTTTTCACTTTTTCATTCTTATAGAAAAGCAAATAAATATTTCTAATAAAGAAAATGAACGTTAGATAGATGCTAATTAGCAGGACGAGAAAAACTATAGAATATAGTCCAAATGTTACGTCCGAAATGCTAGTCATTATGGCAATTTAACCATTCTCGAACCGTCTCTCTCCTTTTTTTCTAGAGCAAATGCGTATGTGTGCATGCATGTCGATGATGGCACGTTAGTTTACTCAATTTTCAGCATAATCCAATCCAAATCATGCTATTTACTGGTACTTTAATTCGCATCTTACTTGATTCATGATACTGGCGGCAAGAGCCTGAAAAGGCAGGCATGAGTTATGGCCCAAGCCACTCATGAAATCATTCAACTTAGGGGAAATAGCTCAGTACGTGGGCCCTGCGCCCACTTCTTCTTCAAATATCCACAAATGGGCTCGTGGCTCGTTTGTCCTTTCTTACATGAATTTTCGGGCCCTCTCTCTCTCTCTCTCTCTATATATATATATATAGCAAAACACGTTTAAGGTTTTTCTCAACTAACAAGGGACACATATACGCATAAACGTCCAGATATTGGTGGAATTGCTGGATTGACAACCGAAATTATTATTGAAACCAGACAAATAATCAATTATTAATTTATATCCAATAGTGAAGTTCAAGAAATTGTACGATTATCATGTTGTCCAAACTTCAAAAAAGCACATCTCCTCTAATAATAGCTTGTTGAATTTTTATCTTCTAATTACACACATTAGGGGTGAGCAAAACCTAAAACCTCTTGGACCGGCCAGGATCAGCCGGGAACTGAATAGGACCGACACTTCCGGTTCGATCTCCGATTCTCAAAAGTGGAATCGGTGTTTGGGCGGTCCGGCTCCTTGTTCTTAGGAGGGCTGGACCGAATCGGGACAGACTGATAATTTTTTTTATATTTTAGTAAAAATAAAGATATAAAAAGTAAAAAGATCTCAATTTAAATTTTTAAATTTTTACTATTTACCCAACTTTATCGAAATATTTCTTTTAAAAATAACTAAAAAAATTCAAATTTTTTAGAACTTTCTCGATTTCCGACATGTCTCATTAGATTTCCTAAGATCCGGACCGGATCAGACCTATCGGCTAGTCCGGTCCAATTCTGTATCGTCTTAAATCATGCACACCTCTAATACATGTAACTTTTGGTCTATTTTTCAGCTTTTTTTTTTGTGAGTTATTTTTGTCTATTACTATTTGACTCGGACCTGTTCTAAAAAAGTCAAGGCATTTCGTCTGGCAGCCATTTAGATGCATCAAATAACTCCCTGCCAAACAATCATTTACTCCATCGAAGCAGTCCTTGCAAAAAGGGTATGATTGTAATTTACTCTAGATCCGGGGCTCCACAGTAATTTGACCCAACCCTAGCTCGAGTAGTCTCCCTAACTCACCAACTTCGAAACCACCTTCGCGAAGGACAATAAACGGACCATCCACGTGGACGTTTATAATTGGTCAAAGAGCTCCAAATGTCCCCAGCTCTTTCTTCCGTTCGTGTTTGGGGCAGTTGTAAAACATACCTTCCCACATTTAATCTATGCTTAATAGCCAATCATGGAGAAGACTAGGCCTAATAATGAACAATATTTATTGCGACAGCCACCTTTCGAAGGGACAGGGTCTAGGGACTTATAAAAGATTTTAGGACCAACAACTAATTTTACTTTTTTAATGTCTAAATTGATTGCTCGTTCACTAGAAAACCTCTTCACAACTTAGTCCGGCATGATGCCCTACATTTTAATTGAATTCTTTCCGGCGCCATGAGATTTTTTGAGTGTTTTCGTTGCTATTGTTTTACCATCGTTGCAAAATTATGAAAATTCATATGTAGCAACCGACTTTATTAAAATTAAGAATTTGACCAACAAATTGTGAACATCTAGCGTTCATTAAAGAACAAAAAATTGTGTAAAGCCAATATCAAAAACTAACTTGGTGATACATGTAATGCACATGTAAATTATGTTTATATCTAAATCTACATTCATCATTGATAGAAACAAGCGAGTTTGTTTCGATTATTGGGCATATCTTCATTATCCTTACAATAAATAATAGAGAGATAAAAAAAGAAGACATAATTAACACTCTCGGTAAGTTTCCACTTCATTCATTTCCTTACACTACTACTCATTTTTTTTCTTAAAAAGTTAAGCAAATAGAAAATTCATATACCTATGGTTATATGAATCGAATGAAGTTCATGATTTATAAATAGAATTTTTCATCTTGTTGGCTAAAATGATAATATAATTGAGTGCTTAGTCATGTATGCACCTTAATAGAGTTTACTTATATATGTTCGAACAAAGAATGTGTTTGGGTTTAAACCTTGGGTTTGACCCAATAAAACATTGTTAAACGCGTCAAATTGAGACATAGCATGACATTGCCATGTTTATTCACATCTTTGCATGTTCATTCATGTATATACTAGTTAGTTTCCTGCACCATGCCCGCACCGAAAAAATATACAAATATAATAAAGTTAAATCGATAGATGGAACAAGAAAATTTTTGAAAATTTATTTCGGTCCTCAAGTGGCAAGGTGACAACTTGATTGTACACCAATGCATGGAACATAAAAGGTTTGACTATTTAGTTCTTTTAAACTATGATTAAGTTAATTTCACATCCAATCTTCGTCTCTAAAAATCTAAACCAAAGAAATAATGGTTGAAATATTTTTTCCTGTTTGATTACTCTAAATATAAAAAGTCTACCAAAAGAAGAGAGTAGGTGAATCATGAAAATAAAATGAAGATAGTAATGAAAGGAGGGCTCGAGGGTGGGACAGGTGACCATCCAAAAACCATCATTTCATCCTTTCTCATATATAGATAGAAGATAGAGGTATGTGAAGGGAATTCATATCTTAAATATATTAGATGTGTCATGTTGGGAAACACAATATTACATGAGTTTTAAAGTTGTGGCACTATTGACAAACATATCATATTGGGGTTGAACATAAATTTGAAAAAGACGT
Organism: Melaleuca alternifolia; assembly: GCA_019926035.1. Classification (NCBI taxonomy): domain Eukaryota; kingdom Viridiplantae; phylum Streptophyta; class Magnoliopsida; order Myrtales; family Myrtaceae; genus Melaleuca; species Melaleuca alternifolia. The sequence continues at coordinate 2,928,329 of JAGKPW010000048.1, forward strand.
GGACAAATAACTATTTTTTGAAAAATCGTGGACAATTTTTATGTTTGGACTAACTTTTTAAAGTATTTTTTCTATTTTCACTCTCCGATAGGTGTTGAATATTTATTTGATTACAAAATATTTTAAACACTTACATAAATATAGATATCAGCACATAATTCATGAAAAATTGCCTCTTAGATTTCTCATGGCATTTGGTTTGCTCAAGAAAATGAGTTAATTGATATCTTTACAATTAATAAAATCCAAATGCATATGTATCCTTTTTATTAGAATCACAAATCGTTTTCAAAATGCAATTGGACACCCGTGCTCGGATTCGAGGCTTCGATGCTCAAGCCCTAATTCCCAAAGCCAGGTTAAGAACCCTAGTGCTAGCACTTAGGACTGCTGAAGTTGGTTGCAAGACTCATACAATTGAGATCGGGTCCCTAGCACCTGTGCCCTAATTTTGGCAGTTGGACTTGAGTTCCCAACTATTGAGCTTTAGTCTATGGCTACCCAACCTAGGACTCAGGCTCCTCTTGTCCTTGGGACTCAAGTGCTTAGGCCAAGTCACTAGAGTCAAAACTCAAGACCTACGGTTGTACTCGAGAATTTTTGTCAAATTGCATTTCGTAATATTCCCGTGACAAACATCATAAAAGTGAATTTCATAATATTAGCAAAATGCACCCAAATCAAGGAAAACTAATTTGCTTTTCCTTGAAAAATGTTTTTAGCAAAATTTGTTTTTAGGAAATAAACAAAGTCTAGTGAAGTCGATTTTTCATGATTTTTAAAAGTTATAGAACCTTTTATCTAATGCAATTTGAAATAGGAAATACTAGACTTATCGAGACTATATCACAATTGGTAAGTGATGTGTACGGCTTCTAATTGGCACTTGAAAATAGCTCATTGTTTGAAAAGTTGATTTAACATTACCCCTTGAGTTATTCAAGACAGATTTATTTCTGCTTTTTCTAGACAGAAATCACCCATAAAATTTACTTACGAATTGATTCGTTTTATATAGCATTACTTACAGAAATGCTAAGCATTTATGATTGAAGGTCCTCTGCATATCTATCTGCATTTTGTTTTATAAATATCCTAACAATTTGACAAATTCGATAAAGAAATCCCCTTTATATGGATTAACAGTTGAAATGAATCAGGCAAAAAGAATGATGATTGTGGATAGGGTTCCTCATCATTCATCTTATTTAAGATTGAAAGTGTGACTTTCAGAGTCACTATTAGGAGTGAGTATGATTTCATGATAGAATTGGAACAATAAATATCGGTCAAATTCCAAGTTTTTATGAGATTCTGTCAGTTTCCAATTTTATATTTTTGGAACTTGTGCTATGCAGTTTGACCCTCGATTCCCAAATTGGACTAGAAATCAAGAATTAAAGAAGCGGACTGGGAACCCAGACCACCAAGGGTATTGGTGAGGGCCATGAGGTAGAGGCCAAACAAATGTGCTTTTGAGTTCACTTTGTTTCTGGTTATTGGTATGAATATTATGTGGTCTCATTCCGTTGAAATGCATAGTAGGATATTGTGAGCTCCTGTGCTATATCATATCCCATCCGCATGCTTTTACTAATCTTTAGTGTTCATTATGTGTGTTTATGGTAGCCATTGCAAGCATATTGTAGACTATTAGACTTGCTTAACTAAAAAAGAAACCAAAAAAATATAAAAGAAATTGGTCAATTCTCAAGTAGACCTTGAAATCTATGATATGTAGTTTTTAGGTTCCATAATATGCAAAGTAAGTTTTTAGTTGAAACTTGGATCAAATTGCTCATCCTTAGTAACCATAATTGCCTGAACATAAACGTCTTTTCTTTCTAATTTGGGAACTTGCACAAATGATCCCTAAATTTTGGCTGTAATCTATGAATTTTGAATTTATTTAATGTGACTCATGAACTTTAGCCAAATGCATAATGTAGTCTATGAGTTTTCAATTTGTTCAATATGATCTCTAAACTTTTTGCACATGTTCAAAATGTTCAATATAGTCCTTGAACTTAAATTTAATGGAAGGGTAGTTCAGAGATCACATTGAATTTTTTTTTATGTAATTAAGAATTAGTATGAACATGTACAAAAAATTCAGAGTCTATGTTGAGTAAATTAAAATTTTTTACGAATAGTATTGAAAAAATTGAATTCAGGAATTACATTTTATGTCATTACCCCTTTGAATATTATAAGCATGGAGTAGAAGCGAAGGAGGATAAGAGCGGTTGTCCAAATCAGTAGAAATAACAAGTGTCAAACCAGGTGTCGCTAATCATCTTCGGTCATAACCATCATTGTGATCTCTGATCGCACGTCAAGAATATGACTCAGAGGGGGTAGTGACGATCTCTAAGTTGAACCGTGGGCTCACAAGAGGCCATGGTGTTTCATCACTAGTCTGCGTGTCCCCTCGTCCATGTCCTCTTTCCATCTGCTGAGGTAACTTCGCAGACTCAAACGAAATGGAGTCAATGGGAGGTGAAGGGAGAGGCGAGTTTTAACCACCATGGATGGATCGGCGGTACATTCCCGTCCCCTGCGAGAGACGCCTTCACGTTCCCTACTGGCACTAGGCACGAGCAGAGAGGGTCCTTCGGTCACGAGTCGTAATCATCAACCTCTCTTGATCCAATTCAAAGCGCAACCCCGAAGAAAACCATACCAACCCTCTTTCTCTCTCTTTACTGGGTTGTGATTGTGACCTCAAATTTTGGGGAAGTTTGCCTGAGACTGCGCATTGGAAGCTGAAGAGCGCTATTCTGCCTTTTTCTTTTGTGGCTTTGAGTCAGGTTGAAGCAGTATCAGCTGCGAAGGTATCCGTTGGCAAATTCGCTGTGCTCGCGATTGGGTTGTTTACAGGTCAGGTGTTTCGATAGGGTGTTAATTTCTCCATGTGATGATGATTTCAAGTGTTTCACGGCTTGTCGGACAAGTTTATGGTTAGCATTCTCGTTTTTGCTGTCTTTCTTCAGCACCTGACGTACGCTTGCCTCGGCGTTTTAGTTTGTGATGGTGCGATTCTGGTGTCGCGATCTCTATGAAAAGACGATGCATTGGGGAGTTGAAATTTGTGGGATGAACTCGATTTCTGAAGAGGGAATTCGCCGTTTGGTTGATAATTTCTGGGTTGCATTTTCATCTTTGGTGGTAGAACCTCAATTCTTATGAGATAATTCTGGGTAATTTGCGATTCTTTTCCCCCCCTCCTTTTGTCATTGATGTGAAAATCTCGGCTCGCATCATCCGTTAGGACAATATATCATTTTAAACGCAATATTAAGTTTTGCACGTTTGAAGGGCATCTGTTCTGATTTGGTTGCATATATTCGTGCATGTTTTGGACTACTTAGACAGTAGGACTCAATCTGTCACAATGAAGTGAAATACGTAGACTTGTGAGGAACCTGTTCGTTTTTCTGAATTTTGATTGTAAAATATGCATTGTTTTCCAATTCTCCTGCTTTGCCATTTCCGACCATTTCTTTCTCCTTCCTCAGCATCAACAAAGGGTCCATTGTTTATGAGCTAATCCCATGAGCTCCAGTTTATTATGAACTTTCTTTAACAGCAGCTGTTTTTGCTGTTCGAGTGTGATTGGTTGCCCTCGACTGTTTCCCTTCGTCTTTCCCAGAGAGACGCTTTAAGTGATAATAAGAAAGATGTCCCTGCCCCACCTGCGGGGCGCCCGCCGGGGGGGGGGGGGGGGAAGAGGGTGTTACTTTATGGCTTGAGAAGCCCTGAGTCAAGTATCAATAGGCCAAATGCATCGTCCTGGTGGCATCATGACAACTTATATATGTTTAAGATGCATAAAGAACAAGGATGAAATCTGGTCACAGTTACAGCGGATAATAAAATGCAAACATGCGCATACAAGTGCTTTTGGCCAGGCATGCTTCCATTCAAAACCAACTAGATCCAGTTAGCTGGTTTTTTGCAGGATCCAGCCAGTAAAGTCTAGAAAGGTTACTGATGGTTGGGGGAATCGGTCCACTGAATCCCTTTGAATCTGGAGATCTGCACTATATTGGAAGGACGAGTTCAGATTATTCTGATGACAGGAAGATATTTCTATGAATCTGGGATGTATAGCATGGGTTGAAAACAAAAATCCAATTACATTCAAGAAGAAAGGCATCCAACAGGTGGGTTAAATAATATGTACTAACTTAAATTAATGGAAGGACAACATCAAACATTTTCACATAGTCCAGGGACTAATTTGAACATGTACCAACAGTTCAGGGACCATATTGCACACCGAGTTAAAGTTTAGGGATTACATTGAATAAATTAAAAGTTCGAGGATTACATTGTGCATTGAGCCAAATTTGAGGGACCATTTGTAGCATTATCCCAAATCCTTATTAAGATCTTGAATCTGAGCAGGCCTTTGTGAGTATGTCCTTTTCGTAACATTACACATTGAGCTAAAGTTTAGGAATTACATTGTGCATTGGGCCAAATTTCAGGGACCATTTGTATCATTATCCCACAACCTTATTAAGATCTTGAATCTGAGCAGGCCTTTGTGAGTATGCCCTTCTCGTAATTTTTTATGCAATGCTAAAGCAATGGTGCATGCATTTATTGGAAATGCTATACTAAGAATGGAACTTCTTGGGCCATATTTTTCCTTCAGAAATCTGGTACTCAGAGAAACTTCATGGGTGCATCATGAGACTGCATTCTGTGTTAATTACTGCTAATATTGTAGCCACTAGTAATCTCCACATTATGGTAGCCGTTTGGTTGTACCAAATTCTCATTCTGTATTTATGGAAGAAGATTGCAACTGAAAAGAAGCCTTGGATTCTTGTGATTGACTGATGGAGACACTTCAAATTTAAGAGCTAGTGTCCCGATCAGTGGGAATTATTTGATTTAGGTGATATGCAAAAAGCAAAGCTACCAAAGATGCAATTTGATTCGATAAAGTTTCCTTAAGATATGGCAAAACTTTGTATTTCTTCTATCACTTTAAATCATTGTTGCTTTTGTTGTTGCTGTGGAATATAGCTTGCATATTTTTGGCAACTCATGTTTGTTCCCTTTCATAACTCTGTAGGTTTTATGTAGACTGCAACATTCTTCTGGAGGAGAGAGAGGAGAGAGAGAGAGAGAGAGAGAGAGAGAGAGAGAGAGAGAGAATGAGGATGAGGAACAAACAAAGAAAAGCAACAATTTTATTTTGGAATGTAGGAAGCAGATGTTCAAAGCCTGCTATTGTATGGAGTTTGGTAGGATTCCTCCTTTTGCTTCATTTATATTCCACTCTCCATAAAACTGACCGAGTAGAGGAGACACGGTTGCAAATGAGCCGCCATAGTTTTCAAGAACTGCAGGTGGTTGAGGAAGAAAATATTGAAATCCCTCCACCTCGTGGAAGGCGTTCTCCTCGTGCAGCAAAACGGAGACCTAAAAGGAAAACCACCTTGATTGATGAGTTTCTTGATGAGAATTCCCAAATCAGGCATGTCTTTTTTCCTGATCATCGAAGTGCCATAAATCCAAGCAAGGACACAGGTAATGATAGCTCCTACTACTTTCCGGGGAGGATGTGGTTGGACACTGAAGGAAATCCCATTCAGGCCCATGGAGGTGGTATTATGTATGATCCACGTTTGAGAATGTATTACTGGTATGGAGAATATAAAGATGGTCCCACTTTCGTTGCCCCAAAGGGACTAGCACGAGTAAGTTGTTTAATCAAACTTGTTGTCTATATCCAATTGCTTGATCTAGCATTATCTCCTTCAGATGTCTGATTTATCCGCTTAATTGTAAGTCTCTTTTGTGTTCCGTGATGGGCTAAAGTCACTTAATTATGCTTCCTAATTAAGGTATGTCTCTATGCATTCATATTGTGTCTTTGTACCTGTAACATTAACTGAGAGAATAACTATTGTAGTTTGTTGACCTTCCCTGTTTCTTGCACTGCACATGGTATCCTGTTTTGAATTTGAGCTAATTGGCTTTTCCTGAGATAGATGAAATTTTATATTTCTCACCAGCTGATAGTTATATTTGGTCATGTCCTCTGGTTATTCTTCAGTCTATAGTTATCTAAGGTGAATTCTGTTGTGATCTAACCTTTGAGCCAAAAGTATGTAGATGATTGCCATTGTTGGATGGTCTCTCCTTTGCCTTGACTGCTGGGTAGGTCTCCACCTTTGTGTCAACTGAGTGGTCGCTTTTGGATGATTTGCATTGTATTCCAAGGGTAGAAGCACCTTACATGCTGGTGAACTAAATTATGGCACATCTTTTGCACCCTGATGTCTTTGCATAACGTCCACTCTGTATTCTCATGGAATAAGTGCAATATGAGTTGCAAATACTTTCTCTTCGATCAATTGCGTCCTCAACTATTTATTTGGTGAATTGAGTCATAAACCATTTGAAAGAGGCACGATTGGGCCCTAATATCACTGCTTGTTTTGGTCACTGGAAAATCTTTCCCTGTTGGTTTTTCTCGAAATAAAACCTCATTTTGACCCCAATCAAGAAATATAATACATGGGTTTTGTTGATAATTGAGTGGCTAATTCAATCGTGAGAATTTAGTGAAAAATAAAACCCAAATATTATGTAGATAGAGGGAAAATTAAGATCACAAGATTCAGGCTTTTCTGCTGTTTACATAATATTTGGGTTTCATTTTGTAATACATTGATTGACAAGATCTGTGTCCTTTGTTATCTTGATTGTGGCCAAAATTATGCTGAATTCCATCAAAATTTGAGACAATGCAATTCAGTGACAAAATATTGGCAACTAGGAGATATTATGTTTTAATTGCAACTCCTTCAAAAAAATTTAGCACTTAATCAAGAAAAATAGGGTGTTTTGGACTCGATCAACCAATGACCAAATGTTTAAAATTCTGTTGGACTTTTCCTGTCACCGTTACCCGAGAGTCTGGTTTCTCTACTTTCTGCAGTATTGTCTCTAACTACATGTGGCAAGATATTTGAACTACTCTGTTGACAATGACAACTGCATTGATAAGGAATTATTTTTCTCTAGTATTTGTATCACGTCAATGCACTTTCCTTTAACCAATTTTATGTAATATTGAATTTCCCAAGATCCAAGTGTCCGTCGTCTCCATGAATACAAGACAAATGACTTGTGACTAAAATTTCTATGAGAGAGGAAAATTGATTTCCTTATCTCATTCAGAATGATTTGTTTTGAAAAGTTAATGGCTAGATTGATAGTATAGAGGATGGTGCTGGTGCTGGTGCTGGTGCTGGATATCACTGAGTGTGTTTTGACTTTGCCTTTATAGCGTTGTAATCTGATTTTTAAGCAATATTTGGTCGATTCATTGACTGTTCTAGAGACAGTATTCCGTCTGTTGTTCATGATGCTGTTGGGAAGAAAAATGTATTGGTCCTTCTCATGCTTAATATTTAAGTGGTTTGCTGAGGACATGTGACCTTGGGAACTGTGTGCTTATTGGATAAGCGTTAGACTGTATCCTCACTTGCATCTTCAAAGTGTATAGCCATACTTATCTATAGCCAAGACAAAGTGAAAAGTATGCTTACTGATGTAAACCCTGATACTTGCATAATTGTTTATCCCTTTCCTTTAATTAGTCTTACTGATACTTGGGTACTTGATGTTACTGTACTGAGATATTGGGCGTAACACTTGATTTTGTGTTAGTATTTAGCTTCCTTTCTTCTGCATAGTCTACAGTCTGTTACAGCTTGCTGTTAGATGGCCACAAAGTAAATATAGGATGATGTTGATTTTCTTGTGTCCTTCTGATGCAGATTGGCTGAATTGGAAGAGAAGCAACTTTAGTGTAGCTGTTATTTCAAACTTTGATGAACATCTCTCTCTCTCTCATTCTCTCGCTCTCTCATAATGCCCAATTAATTCTTTTTTTCTTTAACAATACTAATTCAACTTGCATAAAGGCGATTATCTGAGTATAGCATAGCCCTAGTCATTGTTTTTTAGCCTTGAGAATGTCTATGTCCAGACAGTAGTTCTCTTTTATAATTTTCTTTGGGGATGAAATGAAGAGGAGATACTGGCACATGTTGATCTCAGCTTGTCTTTGGCAGTGTTATTTGTATAGATATCTTGGTATTAGACTAGTTTCTTAATTTTTCATTGTGCCTTCTGCTTTTAATCTTTTTCCAACAGCTGGTATGGCAATCTGATCTAACCCGTAATTTGCAATGACTTATCTTGCCTTTTGTGCTAGCATTAGTGTCTTTTCCATTGTTTCCTGAAGTACTTCCCTTTAGTTGTGAACTTCCTTTATATTCATCAGGTACTTGTTGAAACCAGGTTGACATCATAGGAGTCGGCTGTTACTCCTCAAAGGATTTGTGGAATTGGAAGAATGAAGGAATAGTCTTGGCGGCTGAAGAAGCAAATGAAACTCATGATCTCCATAAGTCGAACGTGCTAGAGAGGCCAAAAGTTATCTACAATGAAAATACTGGAAAGTATGTCATGTGGATGCACATCGATGATGCCAACTATACCAAAGCGGCTGTTGGTGTTGCCATCAGTGATTATCCCACTGGTCCCTTTGATTATGTCGACAGTAAGCGACCCCATGGGTTTGACAGCCGAGACATGACAATCTTCAAAGATGACGATGGCATGGCTTATCTCGTGTATTCTTCTGAGGACAACAGCGAACTTCATATCGGTCCCCTAACGGAGGACTATCTCGATGTTACTCATGTCGTGAGGAGAATTCTCGTGGGTCAACACAGGGAAGCTCCGGCTTTGTTCAAGCATGATGAGACTTATTACATGATTACATCTGGGTGCACTGGCTGGGCCCCAAACGAGGCATTGGCCCACGCGGCAGAGTCAATCATGGGGCCTTGGGAGACAATGGGCAATCCATGCATCGGTGGAAGCAAAATGTTTCAGCTGACTACTTTTTTTGCGCAGGGTACATTTGTCCTCCCTGTAGCAGGGCTCCCTGGGTCATATATTTTTATGGCTGATAGATGGAACCCTGCTGATTTGAGGGACTCCCGGTATGTCTGGTTGCCTCTGATAGTTGGAGGCCCTGCTGATTGGCCACTCGAGTACAATTTCGGGTTTCCATCGTGGTCAAGAGTGTCAATTTACTGGCACAGGAAGTGGAGACTTCCCAATGGATGGAGCGATATGAAACGATGAGATTCTGTTGGGGGTAAAATATTGGATCTTATACAAGGCCTTATGATTTAGGCTCACTCTCTGGGTTTGATTTCTTGAATCATATGATCTCTGATGTTCCTGCGTGATACTCGATTCGAGCTGAATATGCAGATGCTGAAGAGTATCAGCTGAGGAATGTCGGTGAGCTTACTCATTTCTTTTTATAGGGAGTGTTAATAGTAGTTGAATATGCCTTTCCAGTACCTTAAGCTAAGATTCTCCTTAATATTGCCTTCACCTTTGCTGGATACCCAATCTCATTTGCATTCCTGACCATATTGATCTGACAAATATATGGTCGGAGTTGAATATTTCGGCCTTTGAGGTGAGGGCTTTTCAGAGGCTTTTAGATACCACGAGACTTTGGAACAGCGTTCTGCGGATCTCCCTGTCGAGAATGAAGAATTCTCCCCAACATTTCTATATTGGCAAGCTTATTGTAGCCGAGATATAACACCAGCATTCACAGCACCGGTGTATTTGAAGAGTAGCCTTGACCTCTATCATTTCGATTAAGCTACTTGGAACAGACAGTCATAAGGAGTGGTGCACTATCGAGGCTGTGAACTAGTAATTCGATCACCTTGTTTCAAGAAGTTGTTCGTTCACTGGTTCTGCTAGGTCTGTTTCGCTAATTCCACAGGAAGTGAGAAGCCTTTCTAGATTCGTACCATGCTTTCGCTTTATACCGAGAAAGCCCTGCCAAGATGAAAGATTGTGTGCATTTCCTTGGAAAGGAGAGTAGAAATGTCATCCGTGCGTGTTGCTTGTGTAGAAGGATCCTCTTCTCCAATTATGCATCTATTGAATTTGCTTCGGGATCGCTGGTATATGCTCTGTTTCTTTTCATGTAATCATCAGGGCGGAAGTGAAAAAGATGAGGGCGCTTGTTTTGCTGGACGTCGTCCTCCTACTGGCGGGATTTTCTGGGCCTGAATAGGTTGGGGCCAAGATTTCGGCCTCTTCCTTTTGTTTAAAAGTTGGGCTGGTTTGGGCCTGAGATGCTCAAGCTCGGAATGGCCCAGACTGGCTTGAAACTAACTTTGCGATAATTGAGAAGTATTATAAATGCACGATATGGAAATTAAGATGATAGAAAACAGAGTACTTATTCTTGAAACCCTTTAATTGCTTCATAAATTATGAAAAAAGCCATAAAAAGCCATAAATGTATAGAAAAATTCGTTTTGAGGTTGAAAACGTAATAAGAATTCCACTTTCAATTCTGTGAGAGAGAAAAATGAATTATTTATTCGGGAGAGTTCAATATATACATATTCATTAACAAAAATAAACCCTAAGAGTCTTAAAGATCACTTTACCCTTTATAGTTGCAACGAATGATTTACCTTTCATAATTCTAATTATCCCCCTTAAGTTGAAGTATTGATATTAATCACGCCCGGCAATTTACAAATATATTACAAATATAATTCTATTATTCTATTACTCAGATGTTTATTAAAGATATTTTATTTTGTTTGACAAATGGTTCATAACATGGTTTTACTGACATATGTAAATTTACATAGGGGCAAGAGAATATTAATGCAGTTCACCAGAGGATTTTGTTGAAGTAGCTCTAGTTCAAATGCATCATATCCTAAACAAGGGTAATTTGGCCAAAGAAGTGTTCAGATACAAAATAACAAAGGAAAAATATTATTATGGTATTATGACTTGTAAGAATACAATCATTTAGGAACTTGATTTATCTTTCCAAATAAAGCTATTATTATTTTTTAAATCTATTGTGATATCGACAATATATAGTACTTACTTTACCCAAAAAAAGAAGAAGAGAATACGTAGCTCATACCTAGTTCTCTACATCTTTTCCTTTGCTTGCTCATCCATTATATTTTTGTCCTCTCAAGAAGTTATATACAACTGGATATGACATAACTTTGACTATTATTGGAGATCTTTATGATCAATAATAGTACATCCAATTACTTATGTTACGTAAAAGGAAGGAGACAGAAGTCTGGTATATCACATCCATTAGTTTTGTTTGTAGATCCTACTTTGCGCTTTTACTGGGCACATTCATTTCAATATTGTGAAATTGCCGTTCACCATTCCTCTATCAAATCATTAAAAATAAAAAAATTCATATCTCAATTTTCTCAAATAGTTAAGTAACCGCCAAGTGATGCACACGATCGCACTTCTAGATGAAAGCAATCCAAGATAAAAACTTGTCATTGATAATCTAAATATGGGAACACATCTACACATTTACCGGAGATTATATGAGTCTATTACAGTGATAATAAGCATGACTAAATCTTTACCTATTTATAGGGTCTTTTATGTATTGTTGTACCATGCCCTAGGCACTTGAGGGGAAAAACAAAAAAAAAGAAAAGAAAATCCACTTTCTAGTCTCCGTCCATGTGGAGAAGTCTGTGGTGCCTAAGGACCGAAGAATCATGCATCCTATCTTGCTTTCCACTTATCATCTCTCACAAGGTCTGTTGGGTCAGGAATTTACCAGAGAAGTGCTTCATCCTTGCGGAGGCACCAGTATGGCGGCCTGCTGGGAGGCGAAAGAGCACTATGTCAAGATCTGGATTGGCCGCAATAGTTCATCTTCACATGAGCATTGACTGGCCCACTATACCATTGAAACTTGACAATTTTTTGTTGGTCCAACTGCTGGTCTAGGTTTTATCGCACTTTTTATTGCAGTAATGAACTGTTTCCACTTTTCCACCACCCAATGAAGCCAATCACTTTAAGCCTAGCTTCCAGGTTAAGTTGGTGGGGTTCGCCTAGATTCCTTGCTGGTCCCTGCTCCTATGAAGGGAGAATAGCCCCATGGGAAGTTGCTTGTCCACCGAAATTTGTGGTGCGCGGTCTGTACTCACCCGAACTCGTGTGGACTTTGAAACCACAATGCCAAATGCAAATATAGGGAGTTGCTCAGAGGCAAGTCTAGGGCCCCCGTCTTCTTGTGAGGTAATTTACTCGCCAACACCAGGCTATGCAAGGGGACAAGCAGGTTTCCCTCAAGGTTATCCAAAAAACGTAAAGCGAAAAAAGAGAGGAGAATAATAGAGGAAGAGAACATGGGGTCAAGTTAAATGATTTTCTTGTATGTAATCTGAAGATCGTATAATACAAAATTTTTTTATGATGTGTTAAGAGCTTTCCTTGAGTTTAATCTTCAAGGAATTTTACTGTAGTTACATGAGATGTACACATCTTTTTCCTTATCAAAGATCTCGTTTTCCGTGGGTGGCTGCCGGAATTGCCTAATTGGCAGGGCATGCTAAGAGCTTGTCTTCATAAGTACATGCTGCAAATGCACGCACACCAATCCGCTATTAGTAAAGTTCGTTTGAACTCTGATTGATAGCATAGCATAATTTTTAAACCAAGATATCTCTCACGACTCGAAATCTCAAATTTATGGATCACGAATGTTGAATTGAAAATTGAATAGTAGAATTTGGTAAAATACTTAAATTTTGTATTTTGTGTCGAAGACAATTGTTAATATTCTTTACCAAAAAAAAAGAATTTGTTAATATTCTTGATAATGTTATACGAATTGAATAAGAATTATGTTCTAGTAAAGAAAATATAAATTTCAAGTACATGGGATGATCCCTATACATCAAAATATATGATCTCGCGTTGTTTAATTGAGCATTACATTTAATATCAATGACAATCCTTTTCATTTTATTTAGCATTACCTTAAAAAAATAATTTGTAATTATCAAAATACAATGTACCTAATAAAAGTATGTTATTTGATAGGTACATATATAAAATATTGTTGGCACCTAAACTTTGACAAAGTCATTTAGGTTTTATTGCATGAAAATTAGAGTATAATTTAGTCCCTCAGCAAAAAATAGTTTAATTTGCATAAGATGTATTTTTGGGAGGGACAATTGCCAGATGAGTCCTAAACCTTTTGCTACTTTGCCGATTCAGTTCTAAACCTTTTTTTTTTATGCCAACTAAGTTCTAAACCTTTTGTAACTTTGCAAATTAATTCCTTCTGGCGAATTTTGGCCGGAAAATTCCTACGTGGCGACGACGTGACGTGACCGGCCATTGCCAGCGATGACGTGGAAAAAACGACGTCGTTTTGGCTAAAAATTTGTTTCTCCCGATACTATTCATCATCTTCCTCCTTCCCCCCTCATGCAAGCCTCCACAAACCCTAACTCGGAGAATTGACTGCCACGGCGGAGGCGGCCAAGCCCCAGTCGCCGCAGCCCTCGCTGGGGAAGCTTCCTCTTAGGGCGAGGGAGCTTCTCAGATTTGTGAAGGAGACTCTCTCGCAGATCTGTGCGAGGGAGACTCCCTCGCACTGCGCGAGGGAGATTCCCTCACACAGATCTGCTTTGCGAGGGAGTGCTCCCTCACACAGGAGCTCCCTCGCAGCTCTCTCACACATATCTGCGAGGGAGCTCTCCCGGCTCTTGCCGGCTACGGGCGAGGGCGGCAGCGGCTTCTCCCGCCCTCGCCCACAACCGGCGAGGGTCGGGCCACCTTCTGGAGTGGCTGGTGAGCTCCGGTGGCCGGTGGAGCTTGCCAACCAAGTAGTTTTTTTTTTTTGAAAAAAAAAGAGAAAAAAAGAGAAAAAAAAATTAAAATAAAAGTTTGTCGCCACGTCATCGCTGGCGACGGTCGGTAACGCCACGTCGTCGTCACGTAGGCATTTTCCGGCCAAAATCCGCTGGAAGGACTTAATCGGTAAAGTTGCAAAAGGTTTAGGACTTATTTGGCAATTGTCCCATTTTTGGGAACATATAGTGTAGCGCCACAATTGTATTTGCACTGAACTAATGATGGTGCGAGCACGAATCAATTGCACCAGCTTGGCTTGCTTTTTAAGAAGTATCAAGCAAACACTAGGAGGAAGGAGCCGAAATTTGCATGCTTTAATTAGTCCAATCTGAGCTTTGATGAAATGGGTTTAGGTCGTTAAATTCATAGGCCTTCAAATTAATTAGAATAAGCCCAAATACAAGATAATAAACGGGAAACATAATAATGGTAGCGTGCATCGTAAGAATACAATCATTTCTACACTTAATTTTCTTTTCCAAATAAAGCTATTATTTTCTAAATCTATTAGTAATATCAGCAATACGTAGTACATACCTAGTCGTTCTAAATCCGTCCTTGATGCTTTCACAATTGGACGTCCATACAATGCTCTAGCTTTGGGAATTTTCACTTGTGGGTAAATTGCCTATAGTGACACATCTATTTCTCCACACCCTTTGTTTTGCTTGCTCATACATCACGGTTCCATCTATTTCACAAAAAAAGAATGATTTGAAAAGTATTTCCCTAAAAACAATCCTTTGTATCGATTATAAAAAACAGAATTTTTTTTATTGTCTCCGAAAATATTTAGATATAAATTATTATCGATGATGAAACATTTGTCAATAATTGATTATTTCAAACAATATAAGTGATTACTTTTTAAATTTTTTCCAATTTATTCATTTTTCATAAAGCAAGCACACCCTATATGTGTTTATCCACTTACGAAATAATATAAAACCAGATATGACAAGAGTTTAACCATCATTGAAAGCCATTCTGATCAATAATACGTCCAATTACTTATCCTTCGTAAGTGGAAGAGACATAAATCCGATATATATTGATCTATTAGTTTCGATTGTAGATCGTACTTTGAGCTTTTATCAGATCATCTAATAGTCATTTCGATATTATGAAATTGCCGTCTAATATTCGTCGATCAAAATTATTAACAATCTAAAGGTCCAGATTTCAATTTTCTCAAATAGTTAAGTAACAGCCGAGAGATGCAAATGATCACGCCTCTAAAGGAAAGTAATCCTAGATAAAAACTTGCCATTGATGATATCTCTTAATATGGGAATGTATGTACAAATTTACTGTAGGTTTTGCTAGTCTATCCACGGCAATTATGAGAATGACTAAATATTTACCTATATATGGAGCCTTTCATCCATTGCTGTTCTCATGCCCTAGCTACTCGAGGTGAAAAAGAAAAAAAACCTCTCCTAGTCTCTGTCTATGTGGAGAAGTTTGTGATGCTGACCATGATGTCTCACATGGTGCATTGGATCAATGATTTACCAGAGAAGTGCTTCATTTTCTCACTGAGGGATCAGGATGCTGGGAGGGCGAAAGAGCACCATGTCGAGATCTGGGTTCTCCGCAAGGGTTCATTTTCCCACGGGTATTGACTGAAGCACCAGACTACTTAACTATTTTTCTTTTGTTTGGTTGGTCCAACTGCTGATCGAGGCTTTCTCGCAATTATATTTCAGAAATGAACACTTACGGTGCGATATCTACCCCAGAATCACACAACGAAGCCAACCATCCAATATCTAATTTCCAGGATTGAGTTGGCTGGGCTTCGCTTTGATTCCATGCCGATCCTTGCTCCTTCGAAGGGAGAATTGCCCCATGGCAAGTTGCTCTCCCACACAAAATTGCGGTGCGTGGTCTGGGCGTACCCGAAACTGTGTGATCTTCAAAACCACCATACCATCTACAAATTCCTGACTTACCCAGACACTAGTTTAGGCTCCGCTATCGTTGTGTGAGGTGTTTTACTTGCTGCAACCACCATACGCAAGGGCAAGCATGTTTCCCTCGCGATTATCCAAAAAGAAAAAATAAATAAAAAAAAGGGATGTTTAAGTAAAAATAGAACATGGGGACAAGTTAATGGTTGATAGATTTCACTTTTCATGTATATGAGGGAAAGTTTGTAGAAGAGCGGATCGTTTTTATATAATGTAATTACATAAATTGTACACATCTTCTTCCTGTATCTTTGATAGTTAGATCTCGTATTGCATTTCGTTTTAAATTATACATGCTCTCGCTAGCAAAGCATACGGGGCGATGAGTTTGGTGGGTGGCTGCCTGAGTTGCTCAGATGGCAGGGTACTCTAAGAGCTTGTCTTAATAAGTGGATGCATTGACCGTGGGCCAGCCCATGTGCTACAAGTACGGTCCATTTGGACTAAAAATCGTGAAATCGAGAAAAGTATTGTGAATTGAAATCACAAATTTGTGAATTGTGAATGGTAGAATCGAATCGGGAAATAAAAATACCTAATATTTGTAATTTATGTCAAAGTTTATAAATAATATTATAAGTGATGTAAAATTTGACTATGATAAAAAAAAATCTTAATTTCAAGTTCATACAATGATCCCTTTGCATTTATGATGTCAAAGAGCTCCCCTTGCAATATATAAATTAAATGTTGCAGACATATTCATGTCGATTGTGTATTTATCTATTGTATGATCTATATATGAACAAATGTTGTTGGGTAAAGTTGAGAGACAAAAACGTTGGGCTGCATCCAGATCTTGTGAACTAAATTTCCATGGACTTATCGATGAGGTGAGTTCCACCTGAAACTCACATAAATTGATGATTCAGAAAAGCTCAAGCGAACATGGGTTGACGGAAATCTTTGTACTGTAATGGGAATTCATCTTGCCAACGACTAAACGATTAGTAGAACTTCCTTTGAGCAAAATGGGGCAATTAATTACACCCTTTATTCCATCATTCCCAAACTTTTAATCTGCAATTTGATCCGACCCAAAAATTGTTCTCATTAACTGCTCATTTAATCTTCATCAAACACTTGGCCAAGACCTTCTTAAGATAGTTTCGCTCGTATCTCTATACATCTGCCGAATTCTGTGCCAATGGATCGCGAGGTTCTCTGTCACCAACCCTTTGGTAACTTCCACGATGACGGTGTCTTCCTGTTGTGCCAAAGTGGTCAAGCCTGGGTTCCTTTTGTTAACGGCGATGACTAGCTTCTTGTAGCTGTATGGGTAACTTGACCTGAAACTTCAAGTTCCATTAAGAACTCTAGCCTCCGCTGATGCAATCATTATGAAAACACATAGCAACAAGGTGATCAATCAACTCATCTCTCAAGCTCACGGGAGAATGCACACGACGTGTCGAAAACTGATCAAATGAACAGAATTTGTGTCGCAATCGTCGATGATTGCAATGAGGATGAGA
Organism: Melaleuca alternifolia; assembly: GCA_019926035.1. NCBI lineage: Eukaryota > Viridiplantae > Streptophyta > Magnoliopsida > Myrtales > Myrtaceae > Melaleuca > Melaleuca alternifolia. The sequence continues at coordinate 2,945,580 of JAGKPW010000048.1, forward strand.
GAAGAAGAAGTTGGTACTCTATTTGTTTTGCGAAAAGTAAATGATTTGGAAAATATTTTGCTAGAAATAATCAATTAATTATATTACTTGACATAATTAGTTAATGAAAAATTTTCATTTGTTGAAAATAATTTTTATCTAAATACTCTTGTAAACAATTAAAATATCATTCATTCATTCATACTTTTGTAAACAATTAAACACTCATTTTTAGGAAATGTCCAACCCAAAAGCTAAAGTTATTAGGCAAAGGGAGACTATATGATTATAAAGAATATAAATGACTCATTGTCAAGCAGTGAGATACTATTTTAACATCTCCCCTCACATGCAAACCGAATTAGGAGCAGTATGTAAAATTTGATTATGGAGGTTAAATGCACATACCCAAAAGAAATAGCCCTAACTCTAACATCATATTAGAAAATCCAACTCAAAACTTTAAGTTATTATGTGGAGGGAGACAACATTGAATATAAAGAGTATATAACTAATTGACAAGCGATATTAGACAATATTCAATAAGTTTAAAAGAATCTACTTACCAAAAAGAAAAAGATCCCTATCGAAACTGCTATTAATTCAATACATGATTTCTTCTCAATATAAGATTAGGATTAATTATTCTTCTAAAGATAAAAAGTCCTTTTGGTCAATTTCTAATCCGGAGAGTCTCTCCTGTTTCTGCACGCCCATTTGACATTTTAACTTTCATTAAACATTTGATGAGAGTACTAAGTAAGAACACCATTAGTGAGCGTAGAGAACAACATAGATTGAAACTAGAACGCGTAGTATGTGCCAACCGGATTTTGGGGATCCGTTGGAAGTAAAACATGGCTGCTCATTATCAAAGAAAACTGAAAGGTAAAGCATAAGAAGGCACTGGGGAAAGCAGACAATATAAACCTGTTAAAACAAACTTAAAAGACATGCATAAGAAATTTTACAAAAGAAAAGGAAAAAAATTTCATGTTCTGGCATAGTTAACTGAGGCATTGGCGGATTTTTAGCTCAAGAACCTGAGCTATATGTTCAGTTCTCACAAATTATATACAAACTCATCTGAACTTGATCGAATCATGAGCTTGTAATCATAAGTTGTCTTGGGTCGAGCTTTTGCTTTCGTTCAATGGAATATCCAAAGAAAATGAAAGAAGGAAAGAAAGGGGAGGGGAACAGGGGGGAGCGGGTAATGTTAACGTGGGGAGGAGCAGGTCTCATCAAAAGATTAAGATGGGAACCCTAAAAAGGAGTTCCCACTATACCAGAAGCATTTCTTTTTCCTTTTCCGTGGGCCAAAAGCAGCACTCCTCCTTTAAACCCCATTTTACAGCTCCATGAAAGAGGCTTTTGGCCAGTCAGGGAGTTGGTGGTGGGGGGCCTTGTAAAGGTTCTAACCTCTTTCCTCTCTCTGTTTTCAAGAAAAAATAGTAATAGAATATAGTGTTAAAAAAAAAAGACCTGAAAAAAATTGTTATAATTGTTACTGCATAGACAGGAGAAACCTTTGAGGCGTGCAAATCGCTCCGCCTTCTCAGAATCATCGGAAACTTACTTAGCCATTCTAGATAATTAAGTGCATGCATTGTTCGTGAACGGGAAGATAACTCAATGAGTGGTCTTTTCCGTCGTGTCTTTGGCTAATTTGGTGGGTTACGACATGTTCTCTCATCAACCACTTCAAAGAATCAACGAGATCCGCTTTTGCAGAAGTTTTCTCTCCACTGAGGACGTATCTGTCTTATGTCTGAACAGGAGCTTGGTCGCTGCTACTCTATGTTTTATTAGTTTTCTTACCAAGTTCCTCTTTGTTTACTTTTTCATATGAATATACGATATAATTGGTCATGCAATTTGGTGTTCACAAGCGTCAATCTCTAACATAGGAGAAAAACATGATTCAAAGTATTCAATGACACGCATTTGGATAATTAAATAAATGTTAACATCGTCTAAAAGCCACAATTAAGCTAATCAATAAGCTTATAAAAAGGATCTATTGTCTTTTCTTTTCTTTCCCCATTTCTCTGTTGATCAATAAGCTGATCAAGGGTTCATTCGTGGATAACTTCGTAGTGGGGACAAGTTATGTATGGTTGCAAGAAATTTTCAGAGTTCAGAAAATGTCTAGATACCATCATAATAAAGAAATACCCCTATACTTTGCAGACAGAAGAAAATTAATGATAATGATAATGATAATGATAAAGGGAGAGAGAAGACCATGTCAATTCAGCGTGCTGGCCACTACCAAAATTCTTTGAATGCCAGTCATGGCTAAACACCTTTCCATGAGATTCCCCACGCATAACCCAACTCACTTGCCTGCCGTCCTAAGATTCGATGACCCCTCCAACCTTTGATTGAGACCTCCTTCTTATTTTGAAACTGCTAAATATCAACCTCTTTTTAATTAGAATCAAATCTTCCCCTTAATTTAGCTTTACTACCTACTGCCTGATATCAGCTTAAATACACAAAACGCCATCCCCAAATAAAATTCCAAAAAGGAATTGAAAAGAAAAAGAAAAGAAAAAACCTTTCTCCAATAACAATTTCATGGGGGCAAAAGAGGTGGTCCATTTAGAAAAACGCGCATTTGAACATGTCACACTCATCAAGAGCCCCTTCACATTTGAAAATTCAATAGATGCTTCATGAGTCTTTCCTGTTGCCACAACTTTTCAGGAGGCTGTATGGATGTCTTCTATAATTTTAAGGAATGTCCTTGTCACAGTGCAATTATTACGAATACAGCTTCTTTCTACTTAGGAAAATGGATAAAGGGTCCAATGACTTTGATTGAGCAACGGCCACGGTTCAACAAAGTGTCAATCAAGCGGGCCATGTCTTGACTGTCGCTTGAGTAAAATTCGACCAAGTTATAAGTAATGACCTTGACTTCATTCTTTTAAAAGACTATTTTACGGGGTATCACCCTGCCGATATGTTCACAATTTGGCATCTCTGTTAACTAACGGGTCTAAGTCTATACAACCAAACCAAATTAAAGTATGTCTATCGTGTATAAACTAATGTAAAACTTAACTAGGAGAAAAGGGAAATATGTCACCACGACCTGCCTCAAGATGAATGATAATAACCGGTTTATCTTTCCACAAAATGAAATATTATCACAAATATGACAAGACTAATCAATGGAAATTGATCACTCGATTGATTTTATGCAAGAACAAGCAAATATTCCCCTACTCTCTTAACTCCCTCCCCCCACCACGAAACCCACGAGTCTCCCATATCCCTTGCACGTGCTAAAAGGAAAAAACACATCACACGTGTGAAACACTCCCTCCCCACGGCCGCTTTTTTGTTCATGCGAGAGCTTCATGATCCTCAAGCTCTCCATGCACTAGCCCAAACCACCGGCTGGTCCTTCCATGTCAAGAATATTCCGGCGTCTGGGCACGGCGTCATCGACCACCCTTCCTTGTACCTCCTCAACAAGGCACGCACGTCGTCGCATATCTCGTCACTGAACGAAATAGGATTAAACCCACCTCCTCGGAGCCGCCTTGACCACCGGCTTGCTGGCTCCCGTCTCTCCAACGAGTGGTGCGGCGGGCATGCCACTAGGTCCATGACTGCTCGCCCAGCCCCTCGCTCGAGCATCAAGCGCTCGTTGCTTGTCCTAGCGAAGCTCTCGTCTAACGATTCGAAGTAAACCCTAAAATATCTCAGGCTCTCTTGGAAACCCTTGAAGAATTCGACCCCGTCGACGCCCACGTCGAGGTCGGCTTCCTCCTCAACCACCGTGATTATCCTCGGGTGCAATCTTCGGAAGGATGAGACCACAAAGTCCCGGCGATTGCTGACTGTCGTTGTCGAGTGCAGCGCACCAACGCAGTTGATCGCCAGCGCCTCGTCCTCCTTGATGTCCAACTCGTCCAAATTCAACTCTGACAGGTCGCCACTGTGGTACAGGACGCTGAACTTGAAGGGCACACCCATGAGCCTCGCAAATTTCTCCATCCGGCTCCCAATTTCCTTCATGACCTTCTGCACCGCAGCGACACCGCCTGCCCCTGCCCCGCCGTTCGCCTTGCTCGCCACCACGGTGGTGAGCCGCAGGTGTGGCGTCTCATCGGTCCGGGTTGCCAGAGCCTCGAGCAGGGTTGGCCACTGGGTGCAGTACGTGTTGCTGATGTCAACTATGTGCAACTTGCTCTCGCCTTCAAGGGCCTCCATGATTGCGCCGTTGCACGCGACGTGGCCGAAGGTGGTCCAGGGGCTCACCTCCTGGAACTTGAGCACCATTTTCCGGGTGGACTCGAAGGAGCAGGTCTTGTCCGACGCGGCCAACCAGGCATCGTAGCTCCGCTCGCCCGAGTCGGTCATGCGACTAAACAGGGCCTGGAGGAAGTAGGAAGCCAGCTTCTGTTCGATGTCGCCATAAGGGGAGCAGAGCTCATTGAGCATCCACATGAGATGCTGGACACGGGTGCTGTTCTTGTCGGCGATCGCACGGGCGGTCTCAAGGAGGATGTCAGTGGCCCACTTGCTAGAGAAGTCGAAATTGAGGTCGCGGGCAGGCGAGACGGATACGTCGGCTGGCTCATATGTGTGGGAGGGAGTGGGAGTGTGAGTACTACTAGTGGTGGTAGGGGTGGTGGTGGTGGGATGATAAGGATAGGTGTAGTGCTTGGAAGAAGACGAGGAGAAGTCTTCTTCATCCATGAAGATGTTGAGGCATTCTTCGTCCGCTTCTGGCTGATGATGGTAGTGATGGTTTTGTCGGGAGGATCTGGAGCTGCTTGAGGTCCTGCTTGAGTTGAAGGATTGATCGGAGGACTGGAGGCTCACTAGTCTAAACAAGGTATCCATTCGAATCTCTCCCAAATGACCCACATCAAAATATTCAACTCTTTTCTCTTAAAGAAAAGAAGAAACTTTTGTACGTGTAATATCAAACTGATCTCTCTCTGAGTTTTCAGGGCTAAGTTCTGTAACACAAGGCATGGGCGATTGTGTTGTTAAAGAAGAGAAGTGGGATGGGAAGCGAATAACACTTTGAAAAAGAGAGAGGAGGATCTTGAGGTTGGATTTTACCTTGTCTTATAAAACAAGAGAGAGAGAGAGAGAGAGAGAGAGAGAGAGAGAGAGAGAGAGAGAGGGGAATCCGAGTGTTGTGTTACAAACTGTGCTGTAGCTTCCTTTTGGGGTAACCGATGAAAGAACGAAGGGAGAGAATGATGGGAATTCGTGTTCCTTTCTCTTGCTAATTTGCTTCACTTTTTTTTTGTTTCAGAAATATGATGGGGGATAGACCAGTCTTAGGCCGGCGTTTCCCGCATGGCTCTTTGGTGGATTAGCTTTACGAGAGAGAGAGAGAGAGAGAGAGAGAGAGAGAGAGAGAGAGAGAGAGGGCTCACATAATTTCTTAATGGCCTTTCTCTTTTTTATGTGTGACATGAGAAATCTGTCGACGACAATTGTCTAGCGTCTTGATTTTGGTCCTATGCTTTACGAGATGCTAGTTTAATCATGGAAAGAATGAAGTACCACGGCATATGCATTACACAGGACTCGGTCCTTGTAGGACTACATTTTTCGTTGATATTGTAAGGACAATCATAACACCACGCCAATCAGACAAAGCTAGTAAATGCATTACTTTTTAAATTAGTCCCAAGTATTCGTATATTAGATCAACTCATCATATTTTAATAAATACTGAAAATCTAACTAGACAAATGAAAAAGCACGTCTCTTTGTTATATATTAAATTTTATTTTCCGTCACATCATCAATAGAGGGGATACTGGCTTGGAATGGAATCTGTCGGACTCGTGTAATCAACATAGTTGAATAACTTGTAAGGTCAAGTTTGGAGGTTAAAGATAGGTTTTGCGTATCAAATACGTCGAGCTGATGAATACAAGGTAGGGTTTTAGTCGGGGAGTCGTCTTCACATGTACCCTATAACTTGTACCCAATACAAAGCACTCAACAAAAGATACAATATAGCTTGTCCTTGTAAAATACACACCAATATGTAATTACCAAATATATATATATATATATATATATATATATATATAATTCTAGCAGTAATTGTGCTTTTATGCCTTTGCTCTATAAAATAGGATGCCTCAGATGTAACACACATGAAATGAACAATATTCGTATTTTAGTTGTAAAGATGTTGCTATACTTTACGACCTTATGTTAATTTTTCCATGAATATGTGCTTTACCATATTACACATTTTGATATGCTAAATGTGTTGGATATTTTTAAAAAAATTATCAATTGTTTATTACAAAAATCGTAAAAATTGTATAAGGAAACTTGAACCTATCGAAATAGACAAAGTTTCGGGTCTAGGATGGTTTAAGATCCCTTATAGACATTGACCCCCACGATAAGCTTTGAGATAGAAAAATATTTCATCCAACTTGGAACTTGCACACTAATATAGAAAATGTGTCTCTATATACAATATTTTCATGAGAATGAGCTCATGCAAGACCCATCCTCATTCCTCACCAGTAGTTCTTGCATCTTTTCTTGAGAAAGACTGAAAGAATTTTGGAGGTATTGAGTGGAAGCAGGCGTGCCAACCGGGAGAGAGAGAGAGAGAGGGTAAAGAAAAGCTGGCCGGCGTGCAACATCATCATCAAACCCACTATCTCACTCTTTGCCACAAGGCACTCACATCTCTTGCCCCCCAAAACCTCTCCAAGCTCTGCCACAACATTCCCTTCACTTTATTCATTTATCTTTGCCTTTTTGCCTTGGCTTGCTCCAGTAATCCATGTTGCGTTCTAATAACCAAAAAGATGTCACACCCCCTTTCCCCAAACCCAAGAGCACGCCTCTCACCCTTTTCCCTCCCTCCCATATATAGTTTATAAGCACGACACATGACCCCTGCCCATACCCTCATAGCTCTTAGCGCCAATTCATGGCTATTTTACTAGGGATGTCTCAGCTACTTGATACTCTCTCTATTCCAACCCCCCCCCCCCCTCCCCGGGGGAAACCACGTTTCTGTGTTCCTTCTTTTTCCATATTTTACCACTCAGTACAAGCCTATCCCACAACTCTTGGCATTCCAAATGCTGCCATTCAATTGATGAGAGACTGGATAGTACACATTTTTCTCTTTGCTCGGAAGGGATTAGTCCAAATTTAAAAACTTTCTTGGTAGTTTTTCGCTTATATTTTTCAACCTATTTTCCTTACCAAATCAGTTGATTTCTTACTAGAAAATTATTGTCTATTGGAAAAAAAAAACTGATTTCTTCAAAGTCACCTTAATTACTATAATTTGATAAATCGAAAATGACGAGTCCATGTTAAACAAGTGCTGGATATTTAATAAGGGTATATGAGCTTTTCGCTGGCTGACTTTATGTTTTGGAAACTTAGATCATGTCTAATTTGAATATCTGTGTTTAATTATCGAGTTCATTTTTCTGGGGTCTTTCATTAAGATGATATCTTATTGCCTGAGTACATTATTTCATTATCGAACTTCTATCAAAGATAAAGGCGAGCTACAAATTACATGCAATGGTGGTTTACAAACGTCGTCGCCTCATCTCCTTTTCTTCATCTTGGAAACGAGACCATGCACCGATTCTTTTGTCCCCAAGGGGTTTCATGGTTTTGTTGTGTTTGTTGTCTCTTCATCTCAATCATTAAAAACATTCCACGACTGAGGAGTCTTTGTCTCTACTCCTCTAGGGTCAGGGTTTTGGCTGGGCATTGCGAAGGTATGCATGCCTAGAGTAAATTAATAAACAGATGAATGAAGAGAGTCAAGAATGAAAAGTTGGCGTGGATTGGTTGGAAAGGGGGAGCTTAGTGACTCGGCCTCCGGGAAATATACTCAACGATGTTCCCAATGAGACATCAAACCTGGATTAGATAGGTTTTATTCAAATGTCCAATATAAAATTCACTGATATTTTTAGAGGGTTAGTTGATTATGACAACAAACAGGAAAAAGGAACTCCGGCGGATTAATCGGAGGGATACCTTTACGGATGTTCTTCGTGAGGCCCACCTACATTTGATTAAGCTTCTTTTTATTTTATTGTTTGCAATTATTTTACCCAATTTGGATGAAATGTCTCTGTTCAAGCCCTCATCGTGGTTTTCTTATTCATGGACTGATGAGGACCGATAGCGACTTGGTTCTTTAATAAAGATGGGAAAATTGTACAAATGGTCCTAAATTTATTATACGATTGCGAATTCAGTCTTAAACCTTTAAATTTTGTCAATTCAGTTATTCCGAACAGTCCGAGATAAATTTATCGGAATGACTGAACTGGTAAGGTCTTAAAAGGTAATTCAAAATTTAAAGATTTAGGAATAAGTTGGTAAAAATGGAATAGGTTTATGACTTTTTGAATAATTTTTCCTAATAAAGATGTTAATGAAAAAAACTTAAGTCTTAGTGACTAACAGCTACATCAGTCTCGCACGGGGGAGGGACCATTTTACCACTGAGAGCTGTCTACATGTGACTTACCACCAAAACCATCAGCCCCAAACAACGCCAATAGATGTCGTGGTCAATGCATGACACGCTGACGTGGCATTACGTAGCTGCATTTACTTTCTGAAACTCTCTTCTTCTTCTCTTTCTCCTTCATCTTTTTTTAATGCATCTTGAGTGTTTGTTTAAATGCAGTAGCTTTCCTGTTGATGGTGATGTTTAAAAGGCCCCAGGGTTGATTGAGAGTTGTTCACCAATCTGTCGCAAAGCTGTTGGGGACTGATATGAACCACGTTATCATTACATGTATGATAGAGTTAGCTCCGGTCATTCTTTAGATTTTGTTTGAGCAAATGGAACAATGATTGTTTAAGGAACCACTTGAGGAGAGGAAAGTTTAAGTTGACAAATTACATGACATGGTGTTGAGAGACTCTCATCAGCTGATTCTAAATCGTGATATTTAGTAATTCGACCATTCGAATTTGGTGAACTTGGGTGTCATGTCAAAAACATGACCCCACTTTTACCCTCCAATCAAAATTTCGATGAGATTGACTTACCATAACAAAACAAAAACAAAAAAAAAACAAAAAAATCGGAGTGTCCGGAAGTCTTATGCCTCAGATGAGAAAGAAAATACGACCAAAATGCTGCTATGGGAACAAATGAGACAGTCGCATGACTTGATGAAGAAGATAATCACCCCTTACCAGATTATGACTAGCACTACGTTAACGTGTGAATTGACTCTGAATTCATGTGTCTTGATGGCATAAAAGTTCAAATAAGCACTCAAATTCTTCTTATATTTAAGGAGGAAATTGAAAAGTTGTGATGAAAGAGAATTGACCATTGATTTATAAGGGCAACGATAGAGTTGGTCCATAAACTTTGATTTAACGTGTAATGTGATTTTTATATTTTAAATTTGTTCAATATAGTTTATGAACTTTCAGTACATGCTCATATAATCCGAGATTATATTCAATATTCACTATTGTTGACCCTAGGAACTAGTTTGAACATATATTAAAAGTTCATGGACCACATTGAATTAATTGAAAGCTCAAAAATCACATTGCAAAATGTGTAAAAATTTAAGGATCATTATAAATTTGGTCAAAATTGAAGGACCGTTTGTTTCATTTTCTCGATATATAAACATTCACTAGATATATAGACACACATATATAAATTATATGTCCACTATATCTCTATTCCTTCATATAACCAACGAAAACATATATGAGCTTTTTCTTTAAAATTTCATTGTTGATGGCTAAAACTTTAGCCAATTACAAAATGCCACATAAAATAGTCCATTGTCCATCCAATTTTTTTTCCTTACTACTGTTATTATTATTCAATGAAACTATGATATGGATTCATAATCTCCCAAGATTATATGTGCATCAAGATTGATCAGTTGGATAAGCTAATTAAATAAACATTTATCCAGGTTATATTCAAAATGGATTGTCTATTGGTTTATATAAATGTGAACATTGGTCATTGTGGATAGACAATCTCAATTTGTCCAAAGCTTCTCTTATTTTCTCTAGGGACAGTGGCAACTCTATTCACTTTGACATGATCAGACAGAGACACTAAAGTTACATAGTTGCTGTCAAGAAGTTCTTGAAGATCAAAAATATTTTGAAAGTGCAGAGACTTGTACAATTTAGGTCATCAAGACCTCCTTCTCAATAGTTAATCAACACCACAGCGAGGATTTGGGTCATCATAATCTCGACCAATCTTTTAGTTGGAGATTAGGCCATCAAGGCCCTCAGATCCGTTTCATGAAGAAAATAAAAATTGTGCTATCTACTTTGAGACGAAGCCGTTAATGCCCTTAAATATATTCGATCATAAATCGGCCAAAGATCGTGCGATCTGATTCAAGATCAAGACATCAAGACCCTCGAATAGCATTGTAAAAAAAATCTAATTTTTGATCAAGTGTTTCACCAGACTTTGACCACAAGTCAGCCTCGGGATCAATTGGCTTGAGCTCTACGAGAGCATTTCAATGACTCCCAATTCATCCAAATCACATGGCCAGTTAACTAGACACCACAATGTTAATCGTACGCATTAGTTCTCTCTACGAGGTTGGAAAAATCGTGATTTCTAAAGATCGAGTGAGGAGATCAAACATATATGGCCATGAGCTCTCAAGAATCACATCTTTCCTTGTGGAAGATATCGTACGTTTTCATCTCCATCAGTTCTACCTGATTGCTGGATCTTGTTCATGATTTCTACACTTTTTGGAGGAAACTTCGTGTCCCAGTTTTTCTCCGTGGGCGCAGAGTGGAGTAAAACTGCACGCGGAGTGGGGGAGGGACAGGATCAAAGTTTTGGGTCAAATGTCCAAGAAAATGCATGTCCATAATTTAAAAGTATTGGTGACAACTAAGCCTGGCCAGCCGGCTGCCACGTAGCAGTTGTCGGGGAGGCCTAGCCCCATGCCCAAGGGGATCCGGATCGCTTGCTGTGCTCCTGAGCACAGCAAGGTGATGTGCAATCTCAGCTGTCCGGTGTTAATCGGACGGCTGGGATTTTATAGAAATTTTTTTAAAAAAAATTCAAAAAAAAAAATTTCGACTTTTTTTTTAAATTTTCCCAGCCGTCCGATTCTGATCGGACGGCTGAGAAGCAAAGCATAGCAGCCTGCTGTGCTCCGTATGCACAACAGGCGATCTGCTTCCTGCCCAAGGCCCACGCTAGGCGCAAGTACAAAGGCCTAGGTGGCCCTCATGGAAGGCAATTTTCACCCATTAAAGACCATTTTAGCTTTTGAAAGGATGAAGGTTGCGTTTGATTGGATAAATGCTGAAAGTTAGTAGAACTTGCTCTTAATTTTCAACATTCTCTTAAATCGATTTTCCACCTCAAAACCCTTTGAGAATAATTATCAAACACCTTATATTTTTCTCAAGAGACTCAATTGAACCAAACGCACCCAAAGTAACTTTGATGAATGCTATTTGAATCTTTCAAAGGGTTGATCTAGGTTTTTGCAAGTCAATCATTTGAGATAAGATGATGGATTGGTTATAGAGGACTTTAATTTTTTTTTTCGTGCAAAACAATATGTTGACCTTTTTATTGGGCTTACTCTACCCTCCGAATTTTAATACTCCATTAATAAGAGTATAATTCACTAATGCGATTCTTAAAAATTTTGATAATGTATCCAGATAAACCGTCCCTCCACGAAAGACTATGTATCGCTCTACAAGTACATCATTTGCTCTATATGCTATAAGCACTCTCTGCAATGATTCAATCAACAATCCCTTAGAGATTTACGATATTAGCATACAAGAATTCAACCCTCAACTCCCACGTTGGCACACATATAAAGGCGTCGAAGCTCGATTCGCATGCTGGAGTCTTTTAGGGCAAAAGAGATTTGAGAGGTCTGTTCTTAAATCAAGCGTTCATCTCGAGCTAATTAATGAACATTGCCAAAAAAAATAGACAAAGTTGTCTCAGCGAACCTGTTTGACACTTCCGTTATTTAGCCAGAATGGCAAACTCCTCCCCAAAAAATTTCTTTTGAGGATTTTGAAGCCCGAACAGGCTATAGAGGACGAATTTGAATTCTAATCAAATTGATATAGAGCTAAATCATCATTTACGAGTACGAGGAGTACCATCCATTCGAAACATAGCGTGAACTTCCTCTACAACATCGCCTATCCAAACTTCACAAATTTTATTAAATCCTACGTTTTGTTGCCACAAGCCCCCCACCAGCACCCTTGACCACCGCCATTATGGAGCTCGACGTGATGAGCACCCCACCTCCCTGTATTGAGTGCATCTCTTCCACGAACCATGATGATCCACCTTCAGTTGCTTCAAGCTCAACCTCTCGTCTGCCAAGATCTCGGCCACAATGTCGTGCTCTGTAGCCATGGAAGGGACGACGTTGCCTCCACTCTGGAGGCACCAGTGGTGGAGCTCGACGATGCGCCATGTTTGGTTGAGCTTGGCATCACGCCATCTGGTCATCGTGGAGGTTGACTACAGAGATGCAGCAAGGTTGGATAGGCAAGGCGACGATCAACGGACTTTGTGCAAGGTGAAACTGGAAGTTGCGGATTGTGCGCTATGCAAGTTGCAGGTCATGAACCAAGGAAAAGTAAAAGTAGAAAAGATTATACACGCCATGACGGAGGAACTAAATGAGCATCCGTCCATGTCATCATAATTATATGATATGCAATCCACTTTATTGAAAATTGAGAAAAATTCATAAAGTCTTGAACATATTGTTATTGTGTTAATTCAATTATAAACTTTTTTTATTTATCTTTTGACAATTTATTAATTTAGTCAATTTGGCCAATTTTGGCTGAAAAATCTCTAACTCGAAAAGCCAACTGTCCGATGTGATGCCATATGTGCCAACATAAATAATTTTCACAATTTTTATGAACTTTTTACTAATTTTTCCTTTTTTGTGTTTTTCCATGGTGGCTGGCAGTGATCGTTAGCTCAACCTCACTAACAAGTAGGCTAGCGAGGGTCACTAGCTTGACTTCACTATCAACTAGGCTAGCGAGGCAAAACCTTACTGAATCTAACGAGGTTTGCCAGGGGTTGATGAGGTCGATCTCACGCGGCCCTTACCTCCGATCGATCATAGAGGTCCAACAACTTGCTAAAGAAGAAGGAAGGGAAGAAAAAGAAAAAAGACAAAGAAAAGAAAAATGAATGAACAAATAATATGAAAAATATTAATATATAACTAAAAAATTGTTCACTTTAGCATTGACTACATCATGCAAGACGACCAATGTCCATATCAACGATTTTCAGTCAATAGTGGCCGATGGACTGAATTCTCAAATGCAAAAAAAAAAAAACAAAAAAATTAAAACTTAATTGATTCAATTACAATAAGTTTAAATTTTTTTTTCAATCTTTGCCTAAAAGTTGCGTGACACATCGCTCCATTCAACGAACACCTCTTATTTTGCTACTTTTGAAAAGTTGAATTACTAAATTTAAAGAAAAAAAGTTCAAATACAAAACGAATAAAAGTTCAATTACTTGAGGTATCATTAACCCTATTGCATATATAGGCAGAACTTGCAAAACTAACTCTTCATATCGTTTCGAATTTTGTATCCTCATAGATGCAATTCGTGTGTAAAGTAAAACAAAGTGCCTTTATCTAGGTGGGAAAATAAGACCTGATAAGGGGACCAAGCATCATATCAGCTCCATCAAAGTGCCCAAAAGCAAAAGGAAAAGGCTATCTCCTGACTTTCCCCAGATTTTCCCAGTGTCCAGCGAATAATGGATTCAGACCTAAGCATTTACGTTAATGCAAAAGCCTTTATTCGAAGAGTCGTTTTTTTTTTTATCGCTTTGAATTAGCTTTTTACCTTTTCTGAGATTACTTAAAGCAACAAAGAGAGATACCCGAGGGAAATCTCCATAGGCCTAAGACGTAAAAAAATTCATGATAAGACCCTGTTTCCCACAAATGATTTTGTGTATCCAAATGCAAGTAAAATTCTTGAATTCCGTAAAACGCCAATCAAACTCCGCAGCCGCGCACACAGAGACACAGTTAATTCAGAAATTTCCTAACTATAGATTATTCTGGGATCCGATGAAATTTTAGAGAGGGAGAGCAGTTTTATGGAAGGGCTTTTACTGAATGCAGTACATCTCACTGAAGAACAATATACAAGTGAATCGTTGCCATTGTCAATATTAGCAGGGACCAGGAGAAGAAAAGGAGAAGAAAAGATACATCAAACTGCTCAATGGGTACAAAATGGAAACGCTCTAAAGAACCATAGAAAAAAAAAACTCTTCACCAAGAAGAGAAGTTACCATATTCTGTCGAGACTCCTACTTTCCTCTTCTTCACTACATTTTCTGCCATCCCACTGTCGGCAACAGCTGGTCCAGCTGGAGCACTCCTCGCTTTCAAATATTTCCCTACCTGGCCACCACCCCCTACAGGTACTGGATTGCTATACCATGACCCAACCTTGTCCTACAGAAAGCAAAACAGCATGAGTCTTTCGGACCGCATAAATATTATCCACAACGAGATGCTCTTGAAGTTGAAATCAAAACTAAAATATTAATTACTGACGTTTTCTTCATCCTCAGCGGGTTTGTTGTTTTCAGTCTTCTCTTTCTCCTCTTCTTCATCAGGTTCAGTATAAGGATTGACAAATATCGTCACCCCTGTTATCTTGATCTCTTCCTGCAAAAATGATAAAAGACAACAATAACAGATCTGTTCCTGGTAGTAGTATGTATTCACTGTTATAAGTTTGTCGGTTCCTTTGGACTTGAGTTGCCATATCAGACCAGGAGAGTACGGGAAAGATGATCCTTCAAATCTCAAAGGAATTAGGTGACAAAAAATTGGAACAAGGAATGAACATGCAGACGGTGAAGAGTCCTGTTTCTTCTCCAAAGGATGATATATTGCTTCAGAGAACGGTTTTCAGTGTGCGTACCAGTGCAGGATACATGTGCATGAGTCTTTCAAATCTCAAAGGATTTTTAACGAATGATAAAGAAAAAAAGGTGGTAATCACAATTTTGGTCCCTGTACTTTGGGGTGAATTTTTTATTGGTCCTTGTACCTTGTTCGGTTAATTGTAGCCCTTGTAATATTCCCCAACGGCAATTCAAGTCCTCTCATCCAATTGTCATTCAAAATATGTCAGAAATTGTTGAGTCAGCACCGACAACTAACACGTGGTGCCCACGTGTACAAGACTCTAAAACAAATCGGCCAATGGGTCCCTATACTTTTTTAAAGTGTTCAAATTTAGTCCCTATACTTTGTGTTTGCAACAATTCCAGCCCTCATACCATTACTTGATGACAATTTTAAGTAAGATTTTTTAGATTATTCTGAACATTACTTTTATGAGATTTGGTATTATTTACATACATGATATTGTGTGTATGAGCCTTAAATTTAACATTGGCAGTTCTATAAGTAACAATTGAACAAACTTTTCCAAAATCCATTTAATATTTAACGGTGGAGACTGAATCGAAAGGATTCCCCTAAGTTGTCTAGCATATTTAGCCTATCATATAGTGAGTTAAAGTTGTGATTAGAATACTTAAAAGCTATCTAGGTTTTTGTAAAAGTAGTCCTCAACACTTCTAATTATCTCTTTACAAGAAATTAAGGATGTAATTGATGAATACAGTTTTGTAAACGTAGGAATTACAAATTAGTTTTCTCTGAATTTGACAAATTCACAAGATTTTGAATGGAAATGTGATAAAGTTAATAAGATTTCACTGAAAGTAATAATACAGGGACTAGTTTCATCACTAAAACAAAGTAAAAGGACTCAAATTGATTGTTCCTAAAAGTATGGGGACCAAAAGTGTCCTGTGCTTGTAAACGTAATTGCCATGTGTAATTATCTGGAGCTAAATCAGCAATTTCCGGTTAAACAGAAGTTTTGACAGGAGTTAAATTGTTGCTGGAGAATAGCACAAGGACTAAAATTATAACCGAACAAAATATAAGGACCAAAAATGTAATTTCTCCACAAAAAAAAAAAATGAACACCACAAGGTGAAGAGTCCTAATTCTCCCTCAAAGGGTGATCTCATGATTGTGAGCACATTCTTTGCTGTGTGTGCGTGCATGCAAGTGCAAGGTTTGGGCATGCATGTAAACTGATATAACGCTAGAATGCAACTGCGTAAAGTAAGGAAAGCATCAAAAGATGATACTGCTCAATAGAATGACTAACCAGGGGCCGATCATTGTCATCAACTGTGACCTTTTCCATTGCTCCCAATGTAGTCAAGCCGCCAACTACTCCACCAAAGACCGTATGTTTAAAGTTCAAATGATTCGCAGATTTGTACAGTATAAAGAACTGTGAACCATTTGTGTGTGGACCGCTGTTAGCCATACTAACTACCCCCCTTCCAGAATGAACTAACTTGGAGTTCAATTCATCTTTGAAAGGCTTTCCCCATATTGATTCACCTCCTCTCCCAGTACCAGTAGGATCACCACCTTGAATCATAAAATTTCTGAAACAAAAGTAAAAAACATCAAATTCTGGACCTCTGGAGCACAGCAAACTGGGAGAAAATAAATGTAAACCTGAAAATAATGTTGCAGTTACCGTATGTTCCTATGAAAAGCTACTCCATCGTAATAACCTCTTTCACAAAGTGTGATGAAGTTCTCACATGTTCTGGGAGCAATATCACAGTGCAGCTCTATATTCAAATCTCCATGGGTTGTGTGCAGCTGAACATATCCCTTCTTCTTTGGATTCTTCTCCACTTTAATGTACTCATATTCATTTTTGGTAACAGGATCATATGAAGTTGAAGTGAAGGATCGTGATGCAGCACCAGTGGTATAGCGGCTCTTCACCTGAAAAGAAATATCATCTCAGTACTTGCTTAAACTCCTCAACCATTGAAAAGTAAACAGACTGGCTCCAGCAATCTTTGCATCAATAACCCTTTTCTTATTTATTTTAAAACTCCCTAACAAGTTCATCTCGACAGACAACCTTGCCTATCCTTGGCAAACTACACAAACCCAAATGAAGAATATATCAATTTGAGCACTCCGGTTTCAACTAGAGTAATAATTTTGACCAGAGAAAATTGGAAATTGCTCTACAAAGTACCTAGTCATGGACACGTGCGGAAGGACGAGATGCAGAGAAAGATTAAAGCAAAGGACTTCTTTTGCAAACAAGTTAGTAATGTACATTAACCAATCATGTCTTGTATTTCCAAAGAAAAACATATGGAGATGCCATTTTTTATGCTCACAGTCACTAACTTATGTCAATACTGGATGCAGAAAGGAGGAAGGTCGATGTAACTTCACATGTAACTTAGACAATTAACAAACAGCTATCTACAGAAAAGTGACCTCCCAGGTATCCATCTCATCAATCTCCTCAGGTAAAAATAATCCCTTAATCCGCAGGGTGAGTGGAACAGGCCCAATAAGTATCCCAGCTCTAAAACCTGCCTACGACTTATGATTACCCATTTTCAGACCAAAACGGCTAACTCAGGCCAGACGGGTTTTTGGACATGGAACACTTTAAGAAGTCCATCTATTTGCACTTCAAGATGGAACGGGCCAAGCTTGACGCCATACACCAAGTTCACTGAAAATGGCAAGTCACTATGTGCGACTTTCAAATCCTTCCAACAGAGACACAGTTAGACGAACTCTTACATCATCTAAAAATCAGGACTTTACCGATTAGAAGTAATGAAGTTAATTTTCTTATGGTGCTTGACTACAGAAGTTGGTAAAGACAGATCAGCGCAACCATGCCAACCAATTACCAAGAATGATAGAAGAGATTGAAAGTAGGTTGTTTGGTACCTAGTCATTTACATTGTTTGGTAACTATTACCTCTGATAAGATCAAACTCACAATTGAAAATTAACCATGACAGCAGTAAAAGAAAACAACCCGTGGATCTCTTCATCATATCAAATATTACCAGGGGAAAGGAAACATAAAGAAGCAACCAAAAGCTGGAAAAATATTTCAGTTTTTCCGATTATCGTTTACATTTTTTTAACTCCCTTATTCCACCAACAATCAGACTCAGTCTTTGTTTCTCTATCTTAGGTGAACAAGTTTAAGAATAGATCACGGTTTACAGTCCACCCACTTGCTTATTTCCTCTTCATTGGTTACTATTAACTTCTGTTCGCGACTTACATTGATTATCACCCTCAATCATCTTTTCCCACGTTTCTTTTTAAGATTTAGTGACCTTATATGTTTCAGAGCCTAATTCCACTCATATTTCAATGCATAGAATTATTGAATAAAATGACAATATGTTGCCTTATTTTAGGGCCTAGTTTCTTAAAAAAACCAACTCCGGGTCCAACTCAATTCTATCCTAAACTTTTCTTTTGTCTGAAATAAAACCACCAAATTTAGGTCAGTCCAAATCTGCCTGAACCTTAAAAAAAAAGCCTTCAGTTTTAGGTCTAATCACAAATCTATTCCAAAAAAAATTTCATCTAATAAAAATCACCAATTTTAACTCTATTCCCAAATCTACCCTAGTTAGCCCTCCGTCCAAAAATCATCATTAGTTGTTTTTAATTTCCCTAATTTCCATATTAAAGATCGGTTTCATTTTGAAGACAATTTTTCACTTCACCTTGTGGATATGGATTTGTGACCAAAGTAGAAATGCCACGTCAAACAACTAATGGCGATTTTTAGATGAGAAGTTAATGAAGGCAGATTTAAGATTAGATTGAAAGCTTTTAGACTGAAAGAAGTTCAGGACAGACTTGAGACTAGAGTTTAAGTTGATAATTTTTTCTTTGACAAAGAAAGGTCTAGAACAAATTTGGGACTAGACATAAATCTGGAGTTTTTTTAAGGAATTAAGCCCATGTTTTAGCTGCCTAGCTTTTTTCTTAGGGAACTAGGCCCTTAGTCTAGCTCCCTAGCTTTTCATGGTCTATAAAACTCATCCTAGAGTTTATTGGATTTGATATCACCTTCCTCCATGCTTTTCCAAATATACTGGTAAATCCTCACAGACTTTGCTGACAATTAGAAGTTAAGATGCAATATTCTTTTGCCTTTTATTTTAGTGATTTACTATCAGTTACAAGGTAATTTCATTTGATTGTGTCCCATTATTCAGTTTTCCAGTCAGTTGAATGCTGACTTAATGTAGACTAGAATTGTAGATTCAAAATAAATTTGGCTTTGAAAAATATTTCCATTTGAAACAAATTTCAATATCAATGACTTCAGTTAGATGTATCAGCGCATCTTAAAATGCACAAAGCTTTAGCAGAGTCCATATCCTTCTCCTCCTAAATATTTAAAAACTGAAACTTTGGTTTACGGCCTGTTACATTTAATTATGGGATCAGCAGATAGAAATTACTAACCAACTTTGCATTGACAAGATCCCTTTCACCAGCCATGTGCATAGCTATCCGAGAAGCAGCTTTATCATTTGATGAGGCTTTTGCTGCAGAAGCACTTCTCCCATGTACAGCAGCAGAAGCTGCATCAACAATACTGTATGGCTGTGGGGGTTTACCTTCGCCATTTGAATTGGATTCTGCATCCTCCTTTATGCGGGACCTTGCTGCTAAAATGGCAGCAAGTGCGGCAGCCCTTTCATTTTGTGCCTTGCTGCCACCCCCACCAAGCAGGGCAGCTTGCCTTCCTTTCTCAGTGCCAAGCTCCTCAAGCATTTGTTTGATATCACCAGTCACATTTATGTTATAGGTTGGATCAGAACTCATTTTCTTTGTTTCTGAAAAGTGACAATATAGAAGTTAACAGGACATTCGATGACTAAATTTGAGAAGATAAGGAAACCTATAACCAACCTTCGTCATCAACTTTCAAGCTATTTTTCACATGATCAAAGTCCAGGAGTACCTTGCCGTCAATTGCACTTGGGTTCTGTGGGAAAAAGCAACAGAGAAACACATATAAAAACTACAGTAAAACAAAAGATTATTAAAGGGCCAGTAAGTCCATCAATAGAAACAAGAATCTCTCAAGGGTTCCAGACAAGAATCTCTCAAGGATTTTCCAGCAAATCCATCTCATTTAGCTACCTGAAGAGTAATGAGATCCTCCCGTGTGAATGGTTCATCAGTCAGCAATTCTTTCCAGTTCTTCGTCTTGATGTTTAATTCCTTGATTGCCTACAAAAAGGAACAGAAGGAATGAATACATCCTGAATAAGGTCTCCACAATGAGATCATAGATAGACACTTCAGGGAGGAAAAAAAAAAGAGAGAGACACCAGACCTCGTAACAAAAGACATTTCCTGTAGTCTTAACAGCAACAATATGGGTGAATTCAGTAAAAACTTTGTTCAGGACGGGGCACTGAAACTCGCCTGCATGAAATCGAGAGAATGAAGAAGACAATGGAGACAGATTTAGTTAATTAGTTCCAGAAAACGTAAAGCATCTTATATAATAACAACCACCAAAACAAGAAAGTAACAACACCTACCTAGATATCCATACAATATGAAAGATATGACTGCTATAACTTTCAGAAGACTTGACATTTACTGTCTTAGCACAATCTGCTTGTGACAAAGAAGTTCGTGAGGAAGTAAAGCTTAACTAGACTAAACCCCGTTGGCGTACTAGATAAATCTCCAAAATTGCTTAGTCTTGTTTCTCGTTTGAATGGTTGCAAGACTAAATGGTGTTTTAATATCACCACTATAACCCATTTGATATGGATTGAGACAAACCGAATAATTATAATAGTTCCAAAGTCTAATTAATCACCCCAGATGCTGAGAAAATTTGGAATTCTAGCTGAATTGAATAGACAGTTGGAAATAATTAAAATCCTTCAGAGACTAATTCTTATGACCACAATGCCACATGGAAGCATCATGCTAGCCCTTGACCGCAAATGATCGTGTACGTGATAGCATAGCATGGCTTCAGCCTATCTAGCTAAGCAGCTTCTCAGTATTATCACTCAATTGAGACACGCAGCAACCATTATTGGGCAACATTCTGTCCAGTTCAGCCAGTGCAACTCAACTTAAGGCCAAAACAGCATCTGTGGACATATTGGACCATAGGCAAATCTGTCCTATCCCCTCTCAATCTCCCAACTCTGTTTTTTTCCTCTCTCTCGACTTGAGCCAACCTAATCCCAGCCAAAATTCAACTTCATCAATGTTTCTAACCACGACATATTGCTCAGATGCTCAAAGGCATGGTCATCACTTTATTAGGCCATACCGGCCAGAACCTCACCTTCAGAATTCTTATGAAAAGTGAGAGGAATCAAATCCTGGTGCCTGAGCGGAGCTCCAGTGACCGGATGCTTCCCATACTTTCTGATATAAGGAATGATGTTCCTGCAACGAATTACCAGAAAGAGACTCTTTCAACACTATGCAACCATCATCAGAGATCAAAACCACAAAGCACGCCTCAACATGAGCAAGCAGGACCAATCGACTCACATGATATCAAAGACGCTCCCATCGGCCGTGCACGCCGGGTTCTCGAAAGGAGTGAACGTAAGCCTGGCACCGAAACGCACTGATTACACACTTCATTCACAAGCTTAAACCGCACTCAATTCTCATGCAAATCACCGAAAACAGAGACGAAGCCTAGAGGAAGAGGAAGAGGAGCGTACGCGCAACAGTAGAAGGGGAGGCGCTTGAAGGGAGTGTGGAGTTCCTTGGACTTCGCGCCACCCCACTCGGTGGCCCACTCCGTCTTCGTTATGTACATCCGGTCCTTGCTGTGCTGTTTCTTCCCCATCTCTCTCCGAGCTCAAGGACCCGATCTTGCGCCGATTAGGGTTTCTATCGATAGCTCTGCAAGCAGCGGCTGTGTCTACGTCAAAGAATCAAGCTCAGCAGAATGCAATCCCCAAAACCGCATCGAGAGAACGAGGGAGTTTATAAGACGATGAGCTGCTCAATCTGAATGTCTGGAGCCCCGCCGTCGCCGACTTACCATCGGCGGCTTCCGCTCCGCCGAGAGGGAGACTCCGCTCGAGGGTATCGGGTCGGGTCAGTATCCGCTTTTGGTGGGCCGTCGGGTTAAAGTTGGGCTCGAGAATTTTGAGGTGGGTTAGTCCTCTTCTATTTTTTGTATTTCTTGGCCGTTGGTCCGTGAACCGAGGTCCTATGCATATAATTATTTTCGGTATGGAGTTAACATAGATGAGGATAAAATTGGGTTTTTGCAGAACCTGCTGTGTCATTTCGAAATCACATCCATATATGTTATTTTTGGATGAATCGGGTTCTTGTATCGTTCGGACGTAAGTTCGCACACTGATTGAATCTATGTTATCTTGATTGAATTTGTCTGTCTATGTTGTATTTGAATAGATTTCTGTGCGTATGCACGTGGTGTATTGACTAATTTTGCATTTGATTGGACCTGATTAGTCTTTGTCTTGTGATTTTAAGTGAGAATGTACTTTTGGTGTTTGACTCATACATTTTTCTTCAATTCTATCAAATATGGATTGGATTCACTCACCATCTACTTATTTTGATCAAATTCATGTGTTGCATATTTTGAAAACATGAATCACTCACATGACATGATGGTGTCAAGTTGTTGTTCATCCCACCATGTATTGGTTTCATTTGACTGTGGGCACCAAAGTTTTTCAATTTCGAAAGTCCTAAAGAATATATTTATATATATATATATGAAATAGAAAAATCATATGATATTGTCACAAACAAATAGATTCATGACCATAGAATAGCCCATGGGACGTTTTGTGAGCTGAAAGCACCAAGCTGGCTTCTATTTATACTTGTTCCTAAGAAGAGTATGGCGAATTGCATTCTTGTATCGGATCATATTACACTTAGTTTAACTTGGGCATTCAATCCTTAAACGAGATGTACATGACACTTCGATACAATTATTGGTTTTGGCTTGCTATGGCTTCATTAGGAGAGCAACATTAGCTCTCGACCAATTTTGTGCATGGGAGGCCAACTTTGCCTTCAAAGTTCCTTAGAGTTACAATTGTTCTTTACGATAACTCCTAGCACATATTCCCCAATACCACTCCTACAAACTAGTTATAACATCCATTCGACAACACGTACTCTTCACCCAATGAAACCAAGCACCACTCATAAAGGATACGAGAGTACATGAGCATTTAGTCTGTGACATTCTCCCCTACTTAATTGTGCACACCATGATTACAGTTAGAGGTGCCAATATGGGTCAAAGACCCATATTTAAACTCATATTAGATAATGTGGATCATAAATGAGTTAGCTTAAAAGGTTAAATGGGTCACTTAATAACCTAATGGTTCTTAAATGGGGTTGTAAATGGGTCATAAATGGGTTACCTAATTAAATTTAAGTGTTATTAATAAATCATTTTAAATTTTATTAATAAGGCAGTTTTAAACTATGAACATTCTGCAATTCTAATTTTTTTTAAAATTTTTTAACCATTTTTTCCTTTTCTTTTTCTATCAGATTTCCCTCTTTCTAAGTTAGTTGTCAGCCAAGTGGTGAGAGATGAGCTCACTAGATTCCAGTGATTGGAAGAAAAAAAAGCAAAAAATATATATTTTAACAATACATTTTGAAAAATATCATGTAGCAAATTTTCTCGGACTTGATTAAATATAGAAGTGTTTTAACAGTACGGGTCGGGTCGGGTATAGGTCGCTAAAATTACATAGTATGAAAATGTGTCAAAATGGGTTAAACGGGTCAATATAGGTTTGAACCATTTTTGACTCGACCCTACCCATCCATTTATCACCCCTAATTACAGGTTGTTCTATCATTTCCCTGCGTTCCACAAAAATCAATGCTCATCCAACAGAATAGATGATGTAGAATGATGCACCCGACTTCAATGAATAATTCTTGATTCCATCAACAAGTTTTGCACAATCATTGTTTATTCAAACTAAGACTGATTTTGGTCACAACTTGACTCAATGGATTATGCCAACATGAAACTATTGAGTAGAATTTTCGATAATAATATATATATTTTTTCTTTCCAATAAGAGTACCGCTTCACTAGATTAATTACTTATTTCATGTGATATTCATATATATTCTCTTGCAAGATTACTTGCTAATTATGTTCCAAATCACAAACATATTAATGGAAAGCTAATCTAGAATTTTTCTTTTGATATTATTAGTATTTGGATATTGTTATTTAATGGTCAAGGCTTGTGAACGATTTTTATATCTTATTTTGTTTTATTGCCTATTATGAGTAGGAAATATTTCTTTCTTTTTTTATGTTCTTGTTCCCCTATAAATTGAGGGTTGTTCTCCATAGTAAGAAAGACATATTTGAGGAATGAATGACAATTTCTCCACATGAATTGAATTGCTTTAACTTTGATTGTCTTTAGCTTTGGAAATTAGATTCTTCTTTGATAGTGAGCCAAAAGCATTTTAATCTTCGTTGGTGGTTATTCTTCAGACCGTGTGGTCAGGTTTCTATCAATCCCACTAGTGATGCGTCTTTTATGCCTAAGTGTCATCCTATATATGCTGATGATTTTCTTTCATTTGATTGGTGGCTTTGCCTTTATGTCATTACGAAAGAACTTTCCTTCTTCCTACATCTATTAATACACATAATTCTATCCCTATCAATATACTCTTCCATACACTTATTCCATAAAACTCTGAATATCCAAAATCACTCATCTTTGCATACATCGAGTTGGTGTCAGACTTTAAGGTTGAACTTATCTTTAAATGATTCGTTTCTATTACCGATTCATACTAAGCATGGGTGATTCAGTCCCAAGAGGTATGACTTTGGAGCAGGCGCCCAACGAAAAGCGACATCATGCTATAAAGAATCTCCAGCGACAAATAGAGAGGATCCTCAATCACCTAGACAATCCAGCAAGACAAGAAAAACTAGAGAGACTTCCCGGCGATCGACGTTGACATCACTAATTAGATTCTCATTGAAGCTCAAGTGTTGACTCAAGTTCCTCAAGAAGTAACTTGAGTGTCTTTTACTATTGAGTACAAAGGAGAAAAGGGTAGCACAAGAAAGATGATCGAGATATCAAAGTGGAGGCTCTCGAGTTCAAAGATAGTCTTAATCCAAAAGACTTTATCGATTAGCTACATGAGGATCAAATGCTTTTTTTACTTCAAATCCTACTCAGTTGAAAATGATATGAATTTGCTATTCTAAAATTCGCAAAATATGCTTCTGCTTGGCGGAAGAACTTAAAGCAATAACGGACCGGAGAAGAAAAAAGAAAGGTTTGTAAAATAACATATTGCGTGGGAAAAACTCAAAAGGTTATGAAAAAGAGATTCTTACCCAGCAACTATAAACCAAACTTGCTCCTCAAGTTGAATTCCCTCTAACAATGTGGGATGAGAGTTGAAGATTACCTTAGATAGTTTGAACAGCTTATGATGAGATATGATGTTGCCGAATTACCAGAGCAAACCCTCACTTGTTTCCTCAGAGGCTTAAATAGGGACATTGCCAATTTGGTTGAACTTAGAACTTCAACCTTATTAGACCTTCAAGGATGCTAGCAAACTAGCCCTAAAAGTGGAGAAACAACTAAAGTGTAGCAATGAATGGTCATCTAGAAACTTAACAAAGGACACATCTTTCTTTTAGGGAGATTCTTATGTCAAAGCTAAGTGTATATCGATGAAGGATAAAGGCAAGGAGAAGACCATTGAATCTCTCAAAGAACTTCCCAAGAAGCTTAACAATGAAGGAAAAAATTATTTAAAATGCCATGGCTATGGACATTTTCAGACAGATTG
This sequence comes from Melaleuca alternifolia, assembly GCA_019926035.1. Lineage (NCBI taxonomy): Eukaryota > Viridiplantae > Streptophyta > Magnoliopsida > Myrtales > Myrtaceae > Melaleuca > Melaleuca alternifolia. Next base: position 2,971,397 of record JAGKPW010000048.1, read on the forward strand.
TTCTAATTGGAGGATAATGACCTTTCGAGAGATAATTAAAAAAAAAAAAGATCGAATTGGGCTCCAAAAGGTAGAGAATGAATCTCAATAGAATGGATCAAAATATGAAGATAAAGAGGAGGTTGTGCAAAAGGTTGATGATGGTGAGTTGCTAGTTATCCGGAGAGCCTTACACGTCAACATTTCTCCTGACAAATATTTACAAAGAAAGCACATTTTCCACACTCATTGCACATTATTGATGGCAAAAGCTGTACCAACATCGGTTCAACCACTCTAATTGACAAAGTAAAGCCACCTACGACAAAACATCCTCAACCATACGCAATGCAATATTTAAGTGAAAGGAGTGATCTTAAGGTAACTAAATAAGCTCCCATACCACTTTTGATTATTTCTAATTACTAAGATTAGGTTGTCTGTGATGTCACTCCTATGAATGTATACCATTTATTATTGGAAAGACTTCTACAAAAACATGGAAAAGCTATATATGATAGCCAAAGAAACATTTTGCTATGAGTTAAAATGCATAACTCTTGCACCCTTGAATAATATCCTTGATACAAAAAAAAAATCAACATGAGAGGGACGCAAGGACAAATTTTTTACAATGAAACACGAGTTGAGAGATACATTAATAAGCATAAAAATGTATTTGCTTTACTTGTGGTTGAGAGAGAGAGAGAGAGAGAGAGAGAGAGAGAGTCTTTTGCACAAGAAAATACGTCCCTTTTTTAAAGACATTGTAAATGTGTTATTGGAGGAGTTGCCTTGAAGGGAATTGAGCATCACATTGACTTACTGCACAATGCCTCTCTACCAAAAAAGTAGCTTCCAATTGCAATCCAGAGGAAGCAAGAAAATCACAAAAATAAGTAGACGAACTCATTGAAAAAGGATATGTTCGAGAAAGCATGAGCCCATATTCTATTATTGCTCTACTCGTGCCCAAGAAGGATGATATGTGTGTGCGTGGATAGCCAAGTCATAAATGACATCACCATTAAGTATTAGTACCATATACCTAGACTTGATGATATGCTTGATAAGTTATCTGATTCTACTATATTTTCCAAGATAGATTTACAAAGTGGCCATCACCATATTCGGATGCGAGAATGAGACGAGTGGAAATTGTCACGTCCCGAACCTCGAGCACGCGCACATCCCACAACGGTCGAATAAAAATGCAACGTCTCAGGTGGCGTTGCCGACCTAATCTTCTATGCACATGCGGAAGCGTAATAAACAATCCCCGGACAACAACAAACTTGGGATAAGAAAGTAAAATCATCAACTTTGCACAAGGCACATTTCATAAAACAATCCCGAGTTCATACACAAAAGACTAAACCAAAAAGAAAGGTTTGTCTACTTCGGGATCTACAGCCACTAGTTCCGTGTCCACCAAAAAGGCGTGCTTCAAAAACTATCGCCTACGGGACTCCACGACGTATGTGTCGTACCTCCATCTAGGTACCTGTCAACTCTCCAAGCCTCGAATAGGAAGAAATCCACCCAAGGATAACATATTCACACAAAACAAATCGAGGTCTGGAAACTGTCAGACTATTAAGATATGAGACGATGTAAGATCTGAACGATGTAAGATCTGGACGATGTAAGATCTGGGCTATCTAACATCTGGACGATGTAACGTCTGGACGATCTAACATCGGGACGATCTGCCTCTACAGTTCATATACATAAATATGCAGCAAACATTTTTAACCACTGGTATACTTCCCATCAATCATCATCAACATATCAACAGCTCAATCCACACTCAATAAACAAACTCATGGCTGTAGCAATGTCTCACACAGAATCATCTTATCATTCCGAACACAATGGTACAAGGATCTAGAGGTAGCCCCCACGAATGTTTACGTTATCGTGTGGCACTTAGGCCTTGACCCAAACATAATGGTATAAGGATCTAGAGATGGCCCCCATGTGGCACTTAGGCCTTTACCAGAACATAGTGGTGTAAGGATCTAGAGGTGGCCCCCATGTGGCACTTAGGCCTTTACCGGAACACAATGGTATAAGGATCTAGAGGTGACCCCCATGAATGTTTACGTTATCGTGTGGCACTTAGGCCTTGCCCATACAAAGCAATAGTACAAGGATCTAGAGGTGGCCCCCACGAAAGTTTACGTTATCGTGTGGTACTTAGGCCTTGACCTGCTCGTCACACATTCAGCTTGCACCACACCAATCATCACACAATCACATACCATCCAACCAATATTAAGGAGGTCAATCATCCGGCCTTGCTGCACACGTCCCATACCGTGCCAACTCAGCTAAATGTAAAACCACCCTAACTAGCAAAACAAAGTCACTTGCGTATCTCCACGTCTAAATCCAGAAACATAATCAAACAAGTTCGTAAAATCCTCAAATTTGAATATATCATAAAGGACACATAAACCAACATTTTTCATGAAGACACCTTGCACCAAATCCTTTTGTACAAAGAGCAGTAAATCGTTCAATCTGTTACAAAAATCTGCATCAGTTTTCAGAAATCACGTTCTCTAGAATCAGTTTAGTTAGAAATTCAAAACTCATCATTTTGGTCTGAAATTCGACTATGTTATAGTACAAGATGTGATAAACAACTTTTGTGAAGGAACTCTTTTGAAATTCGTACTCCAAGAGTGGATAAAAATCCATAGATCATAGGAAGGTCACAAGTTCCAGTAGGAACAGAGGTTCTGTTTTGTTCAAAACGAAGTTGACATAAACCCCTTTTAAATTCATAAAATCTTGGATAAAATATATGTCAAAGCTGAAGATGTTTAAAGCACTTTTCATGAAGGAACCAACTTCATAATCTCATCACATCTTGATCCACAAATTCAGCAAACAACAATAGTTCAGCAAACATATACAAGAGAAATCCTCTGTTCTGAACTAAACTACTGTCACTTATGCTAATACAGTCTAACACTCATAACACTCATCTAACTCCTTAAGTGTAATCGCAACCTAAGAAAGGTTTGGAGGCTGACTCACCTGATTAGGAAACAAACAAGTCCACGACAACGATGGCGTGAAGGCGACTACAACTCACGTTCACTTCAACTTCAAAAGAGGTTCAGATGATGCTGGAAAAGCCTTGAAAATCACTTCCTGAGCTACTGGTTTGAGAGCAACGTATCTCTGCTGGATGATAGAAGGTGATAAGAAGTGAAAATACCCAGAATAGCTGAAGTGGAACCAGCTATATATGTGGGACAAACAGCCTTGAAAAGTCAAACCAAAATATCTAAACACTTGAGTACTTGTCCCATAAGTCTTCTACTCTATCCAATAGCAATTTTCCCATCTCAAACTTCTCTAACAAGCCAAGTATGAAGGCTGTAATGCAGCAGCCCCTCATACCTCCGAATTTGCACCCATTTACCTCAAGTCACATTCAACTTCTCATTGATTAAACTTATACTTATTCTGCAAAATATTACATTTGAGAGGTGTTGAAATTCAGGATGTGACAGAAATAGCTTTCAAGACGAAAGAAGGGCTCTATGAGTCATTGGTTATGTCCTTCGAACTATCTAATGCACTAAGTATTTTCTTAAGAATTATGAATGAACTGTTTTGCCTTGATTTAGTTACTTTGTTGTTGTCTATAATGATGACATTTTTTGTAGATAGGTGGAGCAAGATAGATCTCACATGAAATAGAAGAAGCATAAACTATTTGCCAAGATGGAGAAATGCCGGTGCTTCTTTGAAAGCATCATATTCATTGGTTTTGTGATTTCGAAGGAGAGAGGATGTTCATTGATCAATCCAAGGTAGAAGTAATGAAAACAAGGCCACGTAAAGAGTTTTCACGAGCTTGCTTCTTTCAATTGACAATTTGTGAAGAAATTTAGTACTATCATCGCCCCTATCACCTAATGTATGAAGAATGGATCTTTTGAGTGGACAAAAGCAGCTTACAACTCTTTTGAGGTGATCAAATAGAAACTTTGTGAATTCCTTATTCTTGTCCTTCCTGATTTTAATAAAGTATTTTAAAGTTGGGTGTAATGCAAGTGGAGTTGGGATGGAAATTATTTTTATTCAAGCCTAAAAATCATTAGCATATTTTAGTGAGAAGTTAAAATTTTAATGAAAAATTATTCAACTTATGATAATGAGTCTTACGCCATAGTAAGAGCTCTGAATCATTAGAGTCATTACCTAAAGTCTTAACAATTTGTTGTACATTCTTATCATGAGGTTTTTGAGTTTACTGGTCAACACAAGCTCAATTCCAAACATGTCAAATGGGTAGAGTTTCTTCAATCATTCTCTTTTGTCTCAAAGTATAAGCTTGGGTATACTAATGTGGTAGCTAGTGCCTTATCAAGGAGATATTTTATACTTGTTGTTTTGGATTATAGGATCATTATGATGATCATACTTTCTCCTCTATCATAAAAGATTGCAAACATGGAGGTCATGACTCTATTATATCTAAGATGAGTTTCTTTTCAAATGAAATCAATTATGTTACCAAAAAGTTCTTCTAGGGATTTGTTGATTCATGAGGCACATGATTGAAGGATTGGATAGCCATTTCAACATCAACAAAACTTTTTGAGGTTTTCTAAGAGCACTTTTATTAGTCAAAATTGATTGGAGATATGCATGATGTTATTTCAAGGTGTGCGACTCGTCAAAAAGCCAAGACTCATTTCCATTTAAGATTATATACTGCCCTTCCTATTCCCATACAGCTTGGGATGATGTGAGTATGGATTTTATTATGGCTCTCCCAAGGAGTCAAAGAGGAAAATACACCATTATGGTCAGTATTGATCAATTTTCTAAGATGACTCATTGTGTTCTATGTCACAAGACAAATGATCCTTCTCATGTTGTGGATTTATACTTTAAGGAGATTATTTGGAGTTCCCAAAACCATTGTATCTAATCATGATTCCAAGTTTCTAAGTTACTTGTAGAAGATACTATGGAGGATACTTGATACTCAACTCTTGTTCAGCACTACTATTCATCCCAAAACTGATGGCCAAATGGAGGGAATTAGTTGCACTCTCACCACTCTCCATCGCGCTATGGTGAGTAAGTCTTTGAAAAGCTAGGATTTGAAGCTTGCACATGCTAAATCGAGCTACAATATTGGTCAATTACCATTTGAAGTCGTGTATAGATTTAATCCACTCATGCCAATCAATCTGAGCCATCCAATTTGCAAGTCAACTTTGATGGCAAATAAAAAGCTGATTCGATGAAGAAGCTTCATGAGCAAATTTGAGCCAAGATAGAGAAGGCCAATGAGCCTTATAAGAAAAAAAACAAATCAACATAGAAAGAAAACATATTTTCAACCGAATGACCTTGTATGGATTCATCTAAAGAAGGAAAGATTTCCATACCAACGAAAGAATGAACCAATGCTAAGATTTGATAGCCCATTTAAAGTTCTAGAGAGAATTGACAACAATACATACAAAATAGAACTTTATGGAGATTTATGTGGGAGATCTTTTCTCTTACTAGGAGGATGATAAATTATCAAATTTGATGTCAAATCTCAAAAATCCATGGAGAATGATGTGATAGCATCCGATTACATCGCAAAATAATGCACTCAATTTCAATAAACAATCCTTGATTCCATTGACAAGTTTTGCACTATAATGATTTACTCAGAATGAGAGTGATTTTGGTTATAACTTGACTCAGTATATCATATTAACATGAAGATCATCAACTAGAATCAATGATAGTAAAATATTTTCTTTCTTGCCAGTTAGGATTACTAATTTCCCAAACTGATAGGTGATTCCATGTAACATTCAGATATATTCTTGTAGAATTACTTGCTAATTAGCTGCTAAATCATATAAATATCAATGGGGAGCTGAGTTGAAATATTTATTTATATATAATTAGATATTTGAATATTGTTATTAGGTTATCTAGGCTGGTGGACGAATTTTATTTCCCATTATATTTTATTTTCTTATCTTGTTTTATTTCCTATATTGAATAGGAAATATTTCCTTTTTATTATGTTCTAGTTCCTTTATAAATTAAGGGTTATTCTCCATTGTAAGAGAGACATATTTGATGGAATATATAAGAATTCCTCTATATATGTTGAGTTGTTACTTCGGTTTCTTTAGCTTTGGAAATTAAATTCTTTCTTAGTAGTGAGCCAAAAGCCCTTTAGCCTCGCTTGATGGTTATCTTTTAGACCTCGGTGGTGAGTTTTATATAAATCTTGATATTGACTATTGATGTGTCATTTATGCCTTGGCGGCGATCATATCTATCCCAATTCTTTTTCTTTGTTTTTTCAATTAGTTGGTAGCTCTACCTTTATGCTATTGGGAGTGAATCTTCCATCTTCCTATAAATAATATTTATTCTTTCACACACATAATTATATCCTTATCAACGTACTCTTCCATATGATTATTCCATAAATTCTGAGTACTTGAAATTACTCACCACACATGCATCAACAAACCACTTCAATCCATTGGCAGCTTTTCCCAATCAAAGCCATTCGCACGTCTCTAGTCATTTGTGCTTTCCTTGAAAAATGTGTAATTCAGAGCTAACTAACTCTTTTAGCAGCATCTTCTTTCGCCTACTAAGTTTTTTTCTTGATATCAGCAAACCAAGGGAGATTTCTCCCCTTGTTAGAAATGTGGTGGCAGATCTCCTCTTAAGATTTGCCCATTGGATGCCCCCTTTTCCCAATGTCATCCTAGAAGCAAGACACGCGATTGAGTATGGTTTCAAGGTAGAAGGGAAATATTAGAACATAACTGATGGGAACATATCTGGTTCCAAGTTTCAAGGTATAGGTACACTTTTAATTTCAAAATTTGGAGAACTATTTTTATAAGTAGGTTATAGAATAATTCTTTGTGTGTTTCCTTTTACATGTTTTCACGCGACTCTAGAGTAATTGATGATGTTTTAGTGATAATCTAGGACCACTAGTCTAAGCTTCCATTTTCCATGATAACCATGACTAAAACTTCTCTTTGTTAAAATTTCATATTTTTCATATATTTAAAAATGAGTAAAAGTTAGTGAATTGTAATAGCAGATAGTTGTCTATTCGCTGCAATCATTCAATTAAAAATACAAATGAAACCTATTAGACCTTAAAACTTGTGACTGAGTAGGTTATAAGCTCTAGAGTATGCATGATATAATTCAAATTCCAAAAAATGAGAAACTTATTCTGACATGTAGGTTCCAAGTTTCAAGTGAACTTGTAAGGAATCCGAAACCACTCAGCCCTAGCTAAATTAGAGCCCCACCTTGTTTGAGCCTCATCTGAGTTTCCATTTCCGATGATATCAATGACTAAAACCTCTCTTTGTTAATGTTTTACATTCTTCCTATGTCTAAATATGAGTTATGGTCAATAGGTTCCAATAGTAAATAGTGGTTGATTCACTACATTCGTTCAATTAAAATTACAAATAGAACCCATTAGATCCTAAAACTTGTGACGACGTAGGTTTTAAGCTTTGCAAGATAAGAAAATTATGTTCTAACAACATGTAGGTTTTAAGTGGAAACTTGCAAATAGTGGTCAATTCACTAAAATAGTGGTCGGAACAGATTCTGAGTTTTAGTCAATGGATTCTAATAGCAAATAGTGGTCGATTCATTACAATTGTTCAATTAAGAATACAGATGGAACTTATTAGATTTTAAAACTTGTGACAAGGTAGGTTCAAAGCTTCACAATATGCGAGATACATTTCAGGTTTCAAAAAATGAGAAACATGTTACGACATCTAGGTCCCAAATTTCAAGTGGAACTTTGAAGAAATTTAGAACCGCTCAACACTAGCTCGACAAGAGCCTCACCTTGCATGAGTTGCCTTAGCCTCGATGATCGCTCTCCCACAAATCTGAGAAAAACACAGGCTTTCTCTAAATCACCCACACACTGAAGGGATCTTGCTTTAATACCATTTGTTAGGGTCTAGCATATTAATAGCTGGGATGTGTTGCTTAATGAATTGAGAACATAAGACTAGCCTTCATTTTATAACCATTCTTAAGAACAATACAATGAATTGCATCCTTGTATCAAATCAAATTTATGCTTGCACTTAGAGGTGATGGCATCGCATCTCCTAAATTAGAATAATCCATCATACTTTTAGAATGATTTAAAAAAAAAAGAATTACTATGGTTTTTATTAGATGTAACTCATTCTTGAGATACATTATGGAATTTCTCTGACTTCTCTTAATATCTTAAAAGATTAACGTGGAAAAAGTGACCAATTAAAAAGAAGTATATAATATGTAACTTTTTGGACATAATCTTTCAAATAAAAATCAATCTTTGGATTAATATCCCCATGAAAACCGGTTTTTCCGACTCATATCGGTTCGATGCGTATGAGCACCAGAGATTCAATAGGTGTCGCGTGATTTTCTGACGGCCCAAAAGCTCTCGTGCACATCTCTGTATCGCAAATGTTACGAGTGAAGTGAGCGAGCATCTTTGGCCAAAGCGAAGGAACAAGTTTCCCCACTTGGATGAGCCATGCCAGAAGCAGCAGCAGCAGCAGCAGTGGCGAAGAAGATGGAGACGCCGAGTGGAAAGCCGCCATTGATTCCATTGCCTCTGCCGACCCTTTTCTGACCAAAAATCTTGGCGTCGATCCTTCCAATCTTTCCTCGCAGAACAATCATAAGCTCTCCGAATCGAATCTTGAAGAACACCCAGATCCCAAATTCAGACCTCAGTTGCCAAAGCACTACCAAATCAAGGTTTGTAATTTGTTTTGTCGCCCTCTCGCGTTCCTCCTTCACGTGCTTCCGTGTGCCTCTGTTTCGGCGTATAGTTTTGATTTTAAGTGATACATGGAAGAGGATTTCTGCTGTTCACTAACGTTTGACGATGCGACTTTGGTCTTCTTTTGTTGAACAACTTTAGTTTCTGCTTTGGTGGAGATTAGTGGAGTTTTATATATACCGTGGAGACCCTGCTAGCTGCGCCTATAAAATATCTTGCAAACCCATGAACTTGTGCCTTTAGCCTTTGTGGAATTTTATACGTTGGTGGGTTTCGAACGAATTCCTGCACTAAAAGTCTTCCAACGCCTTGGCTAACTGGGCCACTTGGAGGTTCGAGATTAGTGGAGTTTACGAAACCAATGTACTATACCAAAAGTTTGAAAAGCTTCATGCTGGGAATGATGTTTTCTGAGGTTTTCTTTTGCTGTGATTTTGAGTAGCATTTATCTATTAAACAACCAATCTAAAAGATTTATTTCAAGCAGCATAAGTTGAGCATGTGATGAATTGTTTTCTGTTCATAGTATATCTTAATTGGAAATGATAACTTGGGAATGCAAATACCAAATGGAAACTAGAGTGAGCACAAGATAAGTTGCATTCTTGTTGAAACTGGGAGTTATCCTCAAGACGATTACATTAGTTTTTGATTAAGTAGTACGTATTCTTCCTCCAAAGTGGTTACCAAACTCTGTGTGCGCGCGCGCTCATTGCATTGGATGAAATTCAAATAGATTAGTTTCTCTACTTCCAGCAGCTAGTACGTGCTTGCCCAACAGAATATACCTAATGCATATGCAGCAACTATTTTCTTGTTTTCTTAGTTTTTCCAGTTGCACTAATGAGATGAATAAGTACTATTATCTAAGGAGTGTAGAGAACTGTGACTCCTTGGAATGGAGAATGTCATTGATACTTTGATGTTAAGAGTGTAAATATATGTGACACATATGATTTTAAAAAAGAAAAATTGCGACACCTGTGGGAACAAGTTAGATTGATCAGCAAAAATAGCTCCTATTTTGTGGGCCCCTCTTTTATCAGTATAATTTCACATCGTTCCTGGTAATAATCTCTGGTTCGGATGTCTCTCATCTCCAAGGTGACATGACTATATTATCAGTCTGTTCAATCGAACTATCTACTTGACAACCATAACGGCAATAGCAAAAGTGGCTAATTCTTTGCATGCAAAGTGTACCATCTACACGAGTTTATTAGCCCTATCCTACATGAATATTTGATGTTTGTGAGACTTGTTGCAAGATTTGTCTTGGTTCAGTGTGTGTCGTTGTATCTATGTGTCCCTTTATACTGCTGTACAACCTTGTTATAGTGTACGTTGGGATTTTAGGAACTAAGTATTCCATGTAAGAGAAACTTTTTACTCTGACTAGCGCTTGCTTGATTTTCCAGATTAGGGGATTTATCATTTGCTGGAAGGATGTAATAAAAAACACATATTACGAAAAAATGTTTGTGCTCTTACCTATTTAAGGATGCTGGCGTAATTTGAATTTTATAATTGCTGAATTCACAAACATTAGTATTTGGAAAGCATTCTGAATCTTTGATCCTTGTATCATTATATAGTTTTTTCTTGTCGACTCTGGTAGCTGGCCTTTCCTCATCCTTCTGATAATTGTTCACCATGAAGTGGAAGCTTTAGATTGATCAGTTTGCTGGGACTAGAGGAGGTTGCTTGGTGGTCTCTACACCTTTTTACTTTTTCATTAGAAGCGGAGGAAGCTGAGTCAATGAAGGGTATTCATGATATATTTAATTGCACTTGACGTTATAATTAACATCCACCTGAAAGAAAGGTACCAAGTGAACTTGCAAATTGTGAATATAATTCACATGAATGTTCTTAACTTCCTTTCTTACCATTTAACCTTTTATATCTCTTACCTGGCTGATGCAATCTGTTTGTCCTGTTGCCGTTTCCAGTCTTGAACCTTCTTTGATAGATCATACTGTCATATGTGGAAACATGAGATATAACATTGTTGAATTAGGCTTATGAGCACCGAACAATTGGGACTTTACCTTTAAGTTGAGTGATTTTGGTTTAGGAACTGGCGAGGCTGTTTCACAGCAAACTAGCTCCTGAAAACTGATATAAATACTATGTGAAAAGGTTTCCTTGGCATAGTTGAATCAGCCACTTTTTAGGTATGTCTTAAACAATGACATGAGATGACATTATGGACTGACACTGATATGATACTACCCTAATCTCTGCTCTGCATCGGTGGGAAACTGGATAATTATAGGAACTCTAGCAGAATCATGGCATTCAGATTGAAGGTTTGTGGTTATCTGATTTAGTGTCTGAAAGGTACAGACAGGTCCATGGAACACTATAGTACTTGTTAATGGTTCCCCAAATTTCTGTCATGTGGTGCTGGTGAATTTTTTTTTTTGTCTGATAAAAAATGATTAAATTTTGTTGGTCATTTCCCTTTCTTTTTTCGCAATTCAGTAAACACAGACTATATCAATTTGTAGAGAACTGTCTTTCTTGCATCTGCATGAAAAAGTCCTAAAAGGGAAGATGGCAGTAATACTTCCCAATCGCTATGGATCCGTCTTCTTCATAACATGCGTTGCTACCCAATTGGCACATTCTTTGCCTTTCTTTTCAGCGAAACAAAGCTTGCTGTTATCTATCTCACTAACACTGGTTTTTTCATTTAGTTTGTATCTTTCCTAGACCTCACTGGGTCTTCAAGCACAGCTTCTGCATCATTCTTAACATTGACCCTGTGCCATCCTTGCTCCTTAGCCAGTTGTACTCCTTCAAGAGCATATGCGTCTGTTATCTCTGAACTTGTGGACTACATAATTTTCCCATCTCCGGCAATTGATTCAGCTCTGGAATTTCTTGCTATTACATTCAGTAATACAGCTTTTGTGCATTTGTGAAATGCTTAGCACTATTCATTTTGATTTAATTGCTTACTGGTTGGATCCATTCCCCCTTAGTTTTTTCGATTTGTCTGCATTTTTTGTCTTTTACTGGCAAAGTTTCAGCTGGGCTTCTTGAAACTTCCTCATTTCTTTTTTTAGCTTTAGCATCTTCTCCTTGAAAAGAGTTCTGCATCTTTTCTAGTTATGCCAACTCACTTTTGCAATTGTCCCCTGCATGTCCTTCTTATCAGAAATTCCTTAATTCTTACAAGAAAATATCCAGGAATTCCTTAATTTATCTGGCCACTGAAGTAATTCTTTCTTTATTTAGCTTCAATCTCAATTGCCCAAGTCATACACATAAGTTTTATGGATTGCGAGGCAAAGCATCGGAGCAAAGTTTTTATAGCAATCCTCACTCTGGTTGGGCTGTGAGTACTCCATATTGCTTTCTTTCCTCTCTGGTTGCTGTTGATTCCTTCTGCTAATCTTTTGGCTCCTTCAAGTAATTTTAGCAGATTTAACAGTAAATGCTCCATTTTGAACCTGGTTATGGTTCCATACTCCATATTCTTTCGCTATTACCCACTTCTACACGCCACCTTTCATCAACATAGTTTCTTCCTTCTTGTATGCTATGCCATGGCAATGCTGATTTTCCTCCTTTTTCAGCTGAAAGAGATCAATCATTTGGGTAATACAAGCCCTTTAACAAATTGACCTAAAAACATGTGTTTAGCACTATCCTCCAGGGAAGCTTGAACATTGAAGCATTGTTGAAGACTAGAAAAATCTTTGAAACTCATTCCACCGTCTCCTTTTGGCAAGTTTGACCTGTTCCATCCCATTCAATGCAGTCTCCTTTGATTTTGCTGCTTCCAACCAGAATCTGGAAATAATCTGGCTTATTTGAGCACCAATCCTGTGGAAACTCAGAGCAACCCAAAGTGGTGCAGTCTACTTTCTACTGTGAACATTGATAATCTCAAGAAAAAAGATCCTGCGAAATTGACTTTAGTGGATGATATTTATGAACAAATTCCATAAAGATGTGTAATAAATAGTATATTTTGGTAAATTCATCATTGTACCGATTAATATGGTACCAATTAATATGAATTGTTGTAAGAAAGTTTGAGTGAGAACCTGCCGTGTGGGGATAGTTCTTTATCCGAAGCGCTGCTATTTGTGGAAATCATTGAAGAGTTTAAAACTCCAGGGTGATCATAAACACAAAGTACTTCACTTCAGCTTTGGCTTGTAAAAAAAAACATAGTGTATACATGTGTTTTAGAAAGACGAGGTTTGAAATTATTGGAAGATCTTGCAGATGAAAAAGTAATACATTGCCAGAATCCCTGATAGCAAGCTCATTTATAGAAGTAGCAGTTCGACCTAAAAGTGAACATAACCCTATATCTGACGGAGAAGTACTAAGCAAAAGTGGGAGTATATCGTGCATTCCATGTCATTCAAGATTTGGACTTTGGCAGTTCACTATAACCATCAGTGGACAGTGCAACTAAACATCTATGTATGTTATGTAAGACAAGTACATTCTCTGTAATCATGGATCTCTTTCTGCATGAGATATTAAAATTGAAGCATTCTGGGGCTCTAACTAGTGGTACGAGTTTGCACTTGGGATGGTTTTGGTACAGACAGACAGACAGAAAGGTTCTATGCAAGCGGATTGCATATATGTGCATTGCTCCTCTTTTTTGCCTTCTTTTAGTGCTTTAGTTAAGCGTGAGTCATCTTGTTGAGTTGTCAGTTTGTGATACAGATAATCTTCTCTACAGGCACAAAAGCTTCTGGATGACATCATAGAGAGAAACTTGGAAATTGTGAGCAATCCAGTTAACCTTCAAGATAGTGAGAAAGAAGATAATGGAGGTGGGATTCAATTGTTTAGAGCTGCACCACGTGGCATCATGTTTGACCGAACTGGTAAGTAACTCCATTTGATATATGTCCAATTCCTTTATGTGAGGGTATCTTCCAATCTTGTTGTGAAAGACACTGAAAATAAGTCATTGATGCATCATACATTACTCACAGAGGTTCTATCAATTGGCTCCTTGTAGTCAAGCAGATAAATTAATGTTATTCTGACTATGTATATCTAACATCATGATTAAAATTTGTTGCAACTAATAACGACACTAGTTAATTTCTAAAGACTTGATTTTCCAGCTTCAAGTAATTGTTGTAAGAGAAATGCTATTTTACCTTGTGACCTTTGGCGGTACCTTTCTTAACTTAATGAAGCTGCTTCTCACATGAAGTTCGATGCATTGGTTTGTTTTGGTATTTGATCAGACACTTTAGTGTTATTTGCTTGTCAAGCTGCAAAATACCATGTTGCTGCTTGCATTGTACTGAAAATTAGGTAATGTCGACAGATGAGCCCCAAGGACCAAAAAAGAAACCAAGAATTCTACCCGGAGAAGAGATCGATGAGAAGTCAAAAAAGGTCGGTAGCTCTCCCAGATGACATAGCTTGGCATTGGTTGGTGAAATTAATGGTCAGATGGTTTCTACTTTCCTTATTTTGATGCGTGCTTACTCCCCCTTGGTCCTTTTTTTATCAGTTCAAGAGGCAACTCCAATCGGTTGTTGTTGATGGCTTAGATGTAATGGGTGCCGCGAAAGCTGCAAGCCAGAAGTCGTTGGCAATATTAGAAGCTAGAGATGCAGCAGCAAAAGCAGCTGCGAAAAGAGAGGAAGAAAGGGTTGCGGAACTGAGGAGAATCAGAGGGGAGAGGTGGCTACGTTCTATTGCTAAAGAAATGCAACTTGAGCGTCAAGGGCAATATAATAAAGTATGATGCTTCCACAGTTGCATGACTCTTGATCCATTCACGATTGCTTGTATCATCCTTTCGTGAGTTCCAGTTTATTTTTTTCTTTCCCTTTATGTTTGGTTCTGGTGATTATCGGACCCAATGCATACATTTTCCATTTTGATTGTACCATGGAGTGCCGTATTTAGGTATTTTAGCGACTCAACTGTAAAGTAGTCATCCTATGACAGTTTTTGCGTCATCTGCTGTCTGAACATATGCTTGTCTCGAAGCTCACATTTCTATCTATATTTCAACAAACATCATCTTACGAATCTTTACAGCTTTAAAATTATGGCTCACTCCATAAAAAAGTTACACACAAGGCATAAAAAACGCTAAACTATGAGAATGAATAAGTAGTTTGTCCAATCATGGGCAAATACAGATGTTGATCGAAAACACTAGAGTGAAACAGGAAATGAAGGAACTGATTTTATTCCAAGCTAAAAGGATTATCTTCCAAATAGCAGACCTCACTGCTTTTATATGACTGACCTAGGTGTGATGCATCTGACAACTGTAAACTGTTGTAATCAATACGTTGAACTCTGTCGCTTATTTGATCTAAACCATTGTTACAATTATGTGTTACATTTTGTTTATACATAATCAGGGACACTAACCCAGAAACGGTGCCTTCTTCATTTCCTTTGTCTTTATTGGGAAGTGGTTTGTTTTCCCTCGATTTGCAATATATGTATTATTGGTTAGAGCTTTCAGGCCTCCAGGTATCCTCTGTCTTCCAGGTACAGAATGACTTTCTCAGCCAATTCGTGAGGAGAGTTGCGGTCCAGTCCCTTCTGTTGGAGAACTACCTGCAACACATTGGCATGCCTTAAACCATCTCCAAATAATTACTACTTATTATTATATCTCCTACCAGTTGCTAATTAAGCTTTTGGAGATCCAAAAAGAGAGCTTTTAACCTGGAGATGGTTCATCTCGTGGTTCAAATGTTCTATTTGAAAGAATTGACATTTCTTGATATTTATTGGTGTTCCCTAGTTGGATTGGGACAAACACACCTCGCAATCCAGTGGTGGTTCGTAAGGATCGTCTATGCCCGTGAAACCTGCAAAGTTAAAATTTCACAAGCTGTCTGGTTAACCTCATAGCCAGCACCCGGAGTCGCAGTTCAGAAAGGCAGAACTTTGGATCTTATTATTCTGGCTAAACAAATAGACTGATTTGAGTATTTTTCCGAGATGTCCCTTAGGAAACAAGCAAAACGTGGATGAGAAGAAAGCAGCCAACAGCAGCAACGCGCAAAGTTCAACCTTTTACCTTTGATCTTTCCAGCTCTTGCTTGTTTGTAAAGTCCCTTAGGGTCTCTTGCCTCACAAATTTGGAGCGGAACATCCATAAAAACCTGTTGTGAATTACAATAAGCTTGTCAACAAATCCATCCTCTTTTGGACCTGGGGTTGATATAGTTTAAAAGAATAGAAAATTAAAACGAGGGCTAAGATTGGAATTGCAGAGAAACAAATGTACCTCGATGAATCTTCCTTTAGGCAAAAGCGCACGGCAAACAGCACGGTCCTTTCTGTAAGGAGAGATTAAACAAGCTATACATATGATCCCGGCATCTGCGCAGAGCTTGGCCACCTCACCTGGAGGTCACGACGATGCAAAGCTCACTCTTGGTCAAGTAACGACCTCCCTGAAGAATAATTCCACAGGAGAAACTAGCAAATTTCTCACCTATCCTTCGGATATTCTCTTCTCGATCTTTCGCAGTAAAACTAAGGTCGCTATTTAGGCCATGTCGCACATTGTCACCATCGAGGATGTAAGTCAGCTTTCCTCTTGAATGCAGGCCGCAACTTAAGGCGCATGCCAAGGTGCTCTTTCCTAAATGGAGGACAGGCCAAATTTTAGGTATGCTGCAACAGAATCTCAACGTACTCTTGCTTCTCCAAAACGTGACTTTCTGTCTGAAACAACCAAACTGGCCATTGGAGATTATAGATGGACAGCCCCTAAGCCAATGGATTTCGTCTTACATTTGCTTTAAGCCGTCGTTTCATCTGAAGATTGCACCTCAAATAACTTGATCGTCCATAGAGGTACGTACACCCAACTGTGTGTCAGGACTTAGGGGGCTACTTTACTCATCGACTTGATGGGATCCCCCATTTGTTGACTAACTAAATTCAGAGGCTAGGTTTCCAGGACTGGGCTAAAATTCTTCTCATCTCTACATAGAGGCACTTAGAGAGGCTAGATGCATCACGTGGATCGCTATCTAAAATTTTTTTCTCAATATATGATATGCCCTTTCAAGGATAATAAAAAAAAAAAAACCAGTTCTTCCATAGGCGTTACACGCTCATCTGACTCCTAAAGACCAGAGATCTTGGCCACCGCATCAGCTTGCTTGCTGTCACAAGGCCTTTCAGGATGTCTTCTCTTTGTTTCTTATGTAAGATCTTAGGAAGAGAACAAGTGTAATAACTTACAAATGTGCAAAAAAATACGTTAACTTCTCCTCTCAAAGAACAATGGAATCAAGCGAATCCATGGGAAAACTAAGCTGGCCATCTCAATTGAAAAGTTTGATGTTTCATTTACTAGTTCTTCACTTTTTGCCCGGATGAAGAATAAAATTCTAAGTTAGGTCTGGGCGTAATGGGTATCCACGAAAATCCTATTTGCGGTACTAGATAGATCAATTGAGTTGTATAGCACTATCAAAGCAAGTGGAACCTAGCACGATTGTATCAAGTAATGGAATGATATGTGAATTTTGCCGCAAACGCATGATGGAAAGGAGTGCTTCTATCTTAGTAAGCAAGAGAAGTGACTAAAGTGGGGTCGTTGTCAGGTGAGAAGGAAACTCCACCGAGTTAAACCATTTGATAACCAAATCATGGCGAACCTGAACCGCTGAGCCCGGTGATCCATATCACGCAACCTTTCTGCTGGAGTAGTTGTTGCCTGGCAAGTTTGTCGACGGGACATTCGTGCCACACGATGTTTGTCGAGTTTCCAACGTTATCTACAATTTTAGCTGATGAGAAAGCCAGTAAAAGTATTTGCTCAAACAAACTAATAAAGTGGAGAATATGGGCCACACCAAGATCAACGTTAAGTTGTGAGCAGATATTGACAATTCCAAAAGCAGAAGCACGTCCGAAGAACATAAACCTTTTACCATTACTCGATCGTCGAAACTCACGAGTTTTACCTTCTTCGTCATCGGCACAAGTGATTCCTTTGTCGTCCACCGCCTTGATTGGTGCCAAAAGGCTCAGCCGATCGTCATGATTCTTGTGTAACGCCCAAGAACCGCCTCGATTCTGAAGACGGACCGTCTTGCTTATGCTTCCAGCGAGTTCGAAACCAAGCTTCGGCAACGGCAACGGCAACAAGGACGGGTATCCAAAATCGGACTCCATAAAACGTCTTATATTCGAATTTGCTACCGGAATGGCACTCATCCTCTCCAAGGGTTCAAAAAAAAAAAAAAAAAAAAAAAGAGGGAACGAAAGAAGAGCAACAATTCACGAGTAAAAATGCTTTTGTGATCGAAGACTCGATCTTTAGAGACAGCAACATTCAGAATTGCAGCGAGCAGAGTGCGAGCGAGGCTCGTTTTGAAGACAGAGCAGAGAGGGTGGTTTGTGTTTCCATAACAGCTGCAGCTTTTTGCGTGTGCGCTCTGCGTAGATAGCCTTTTGTCCAATGCATGCGAGTGCGGATGTTTATGTACACATGCTCGTGGAAGAGGAGTCCTATGTTGCGCGCGCGCGCGTGGGCAGAGGAAGTTTCGTGGATATGGTCGTCAATTAATTTAGTGACCCACTTCTGCTTTGGCTTATCCATAAACGCAACTTAAGACTTGCAATTAATGGCGATTGTCTAAATGCCACTAAATGTTGTAACTAAAGATAAAGAGGCTTTTGTGTATACCTTTTTTGAGTCTTTTGACTAGGACATCGAATCCTATCGAGGAGAAGGAGTTAGGGACCTGTTGTTCTATCCACTAGGCTTGATTACTTGAGCGAGAGCGAAGGAATTCAAATAAGTTGTTGGCATCGAGGTTCAAAATATTTGGAATGGAGACATTTGGATTCGAGACTTGAAGATTCTGAAGCTCCTTGGCGCAACATGATTACTCTTGGCCCAACGAATTTTGAAGGAGCTTCAAGTTGGCAAAACTCCGGATTGGCTCAAATTTGGTTGATCACTTGGAAGTAGGCTGCCGATCAATATTCATTACATTAGTAGTGATTGATGACTTTTTTTAGCGATTCGAGTCGTTTGCATGAACTTTTAGACCTTTTCCATTTTGGATGAAATTTTATTAATTAAGATTATTTTTGTAATTTTAATTCTAGTAGAGTTAAGATTAAAGTTGGCACCCTATATAAGGTTGCTTATAGGTTTCTAAGAGAATGCAAAATTTTATACAGTGAAGTTATCTTCTTGAGTTCTCTTGAAGACTAGATCTTATCAAGATTCTCTTGTGGCGATTGAATTCGACTTATCTAACAATATCATGAATTCTCTTGTTTGAGACGTTATAGCATGGATTGGTTAACACATGTTTGTCAATAGGTCACGTTCATACCAAGATTACCAATCACAAGTTCGATTACGGGTTGAGGTCAGTAATTCGTAACTCACGAATACTCGTAAAATGATTTCTTTCGCTTCATATATATATCATCCGGTATCATAGCAGGTTCTACAATGTCTCATTATCCTACTTTTACTGCTTTTCATTCATCAATCTAGAGTTTATAGAAACTAGGGTATCGTTAATAATCGAATGAGGGTTCTGAATTTGTTGATGTGATTTCAATCTTGATCTAGGGATTTCGATCCTAGTTGTTTCTTTTTTATGTAATTGAGTTTGTAAAAAAATCGGAAAAAAAAAAATTCAAGGGGACAACTTGTTTTTTATTGATAGTTGGACCGAATAGAAAAAAACAAAAAAAATTAGTAGCATAAATTGAATCTAAATAAGAATCTAGAGAAAATTTGTTGAATTGCTGAATTGAGCGGTATATTGCTGAATTTGATCTTGCTTGGTGATTTATCGATTGTTGTGAGGAGCTTGTGAGACTAGATTCAAGTTAGATAAAGTTCTTGGAAGTGAGAGGTAAAAGGAAAAGTATGTGAGTTTAATTGAGGAAAGAAAAGGCATAAATTAAGTTTAAAATGAGAAGAATGACAAACACCTTGAGCGAAAAATGTGAGCAAGTGTCTGGTGAGAATTCTTTTATCTTTAACATTTTCTTGCAAGTTTTTTTATAAAAAAAGTATCAGGCTCAGACCAAGAAAATGTGAATCAAAGAGAGGATGGCACCCATCTAAGGGATGAAGCAATTCTAGCAAGCATCCAACAATTGAGTTTACAAATTGAAGCATTTAGCAATCGAGTTGCAAGATGTGAGACGAGACTTGTTGATGACCGAGAGTCACCACGAGGGAGGCCACAAAAATTAGTGAGCGGAGCCTAGGGCACAACCTAGATGACAATGGCAATTTGATGATGCATATGTGTTCTATATATAAGATGATCGACATGGTAGGTTTGAGAGGAGAAACAGATGTTGAGGATTTAGACATCAAGAAGATGATGAGCTTGGCAATATCAATATGAAAATTCCATTTTTCCAAGGAAAGAATGATCGTAATGCGTATCTAGAATAGGAGAAACGGATGGAGATAGCATTTGACTGTCAACGATATTCGGAGCTCAAAAAGCCAAAAATTGCAGCTGTTGAATTCACTAGTTATGCTATAATTCAGTGGGATCAACTTGTGGCTAACATGAGATGCAATGGTGAAAGACCAATAGAAACGTGGGATTGAGATGAAAGAGGTGATAAAGAGGTGATGAAGAGGCGCTTTATACTTTGTCATTACCATAAAGACTTGTTCCATAAGCTGCAAGATCTCACACAAGGCAATATGAGTGTGGAAGAATACCATAAAAGAGATGAAGATTGTTATGATCCATGTTAACATGGTGGAAGACCGTGAGGCCTCAATGTCACGATTTTTTTATGGTTTGAGTGGACATATAGCAAGGGTGGTAGAGCTACAACATTATGTTGAACTGGAGGAGTTAGTGGACAAAACAATCAAAGTTGAGCGGCAATTGAGGTTGGAACGAAATTACAGGAGTGGTGGAGGTTCAAGCTCAAATTTGGAAGTCTAATTGGAAGAGAGATGATAAGCTGAATTGGAAGGAAACAACACCAAGGCAGAATCTTTAAAGGAGAAGGAGAAAGATGGCAGAGTTGGTTCGAATTCGATTTCAAGTAAAACTGAAACCTCTAACACTAGAACATGTGAAATTAAATATTTTAAGTGTTTAGGCATGGGATGACAAATCAATGCCCTAATAAAAGGGTGATGACAATGACTGGACTTGGAAATGTTTAATATGAAAGTGATAGCGAGGAAGAGGATGTTGACATGCCACTATTGGATGACTGTAGCGATGTTAAGATGCCAATCGAGGGTGAATTGATGGTCTTTAGGCGTTCTCTTAGTGTTCAAGTCAAAGAGGAGGAGCATCACCAGCAACGCAATAACTTGTTCTATACAAGATGTTTAGTGAATGGTAGTAAGATTTGTAGTTTGATTGTTGATGGAGGTAGTTGTACAAATATAGCAAGTTGTGCCATGGTGAAGAAGTTGGGATTGAAGACTACAAAACATCCAAGACCATATAGACTGCAGTGGTTTGAATGATAATGGTGAAGTAAAAGTATTGAAGCAAGTCCGAGTTCAATTTGAGATAGGGCGATATAAGGATGAGGTGGTGTGTGATGTTGTACCTATGGGCATCTTTTACTTGATAGACCATGGCAGTATGATCGAAAGGTACATCATGACAGGTGCACTAACCGATATTCATTGGTGGTGAATCAAAAGACTTACATATTGGTACCAATGACACCTCGAAGGTGTATAAAGATCAATTGAAACTACAATTTGAGGCTACGAAAGAGAAAAAAAAGTGATAAAATTAAGAGCTTGTGTGGAATTCTTAGATGCAAGCAAAAAGAGAGGAAAATAAAAGTAGAGTGGTAAAAATTGAAGGAAAATGAGATAGAGAAGAAAACAGAGAAAAGAATTTCTATACAAAATGGAGTGAAGTGAAGAGAGCTCTGGTTCTGAACCAACCGATACTTGTACTTTTGTACAAAAAGACACTATTTACTACTAATGAACTTGACCCGAATTTGCCAAGTTCTATCGTGTCTTTGTTATAGGAATATGAAGATGTCTTTCCTGATGAGTTTCTTGGAGGTTTACCACTGATTCGAGGCATAAAACACCACATCACCATTGCCTAATTGACCTGTATATCGAAGCAATCCTGAAGAGATATATGAATTTCAGCGACAAGTTAGTGAATTACTAAAGAAAAGAACGAGAGAGTCTCTTAGCCTGTGTGTTGTTCCTATTTTGTTAGTGCCAAAGAAGGATGGGTCTTGGCGAATGTGTGTTGATTGCCAAGCAATCAATAACATAACGGTAAAGTATCGATATCATATTCCTAGGCTAGATGACATGTTGGATGGATTGTATGAAGCTTGCATATTTACTAAAATTGATCTGAAAAGTGGTTATCATCATATTAAGATGAAAAAGAAAGATGAATGGAAAAGTGCATTTAAGACCAAGTACGGGTTATAGGAGGGGTTAGCAATGCTATTTGATTTAACAAATGCACTCGATACTTTTATGTGACTTATGAATCATGTTTTGCGTGCTTTTATTGATCGTTTTATAGTTATTTATTTTGATGATATCTTGATATATGGTCGAAGCCTTGATAATCATATTGAGCATGTGAAGTTGTTTTGCAAGTTTAAGAGCTAAGCAATTATATACTAACCTAAAGAAGTATTTCTTTTGTAATTGACAAATTAGTATTTCTAGGCTTTGTTGTTAGTGCTGATGGAATACAAGTTCATGAACAAAAGGTGAAAGCAATTCTTGAATGGTCGACATTTAAGACAGTAAAAGAGATGCGTAGCTTTCATGATTTAGCCAGTTTCTATCGTAGATTTGTATAAGAGTCCAGCACCATCATTGCACCTTTACCCGAGATTATCAAGAAGTACATGGGTTTCACATGGGGAGAAGAGCAAGAGAGAGCATTCAATATGTTAAAGGATAAGTTGACTAATACTCCTTTGTTATATATACTAAATTTCAGTACTACTTTTTCAGATAGAATGTGATGCTTCTGGTACAAGAATTAGCGCTATGTTGATGCAAGGTTGATGTCCCATAGTGTATTTCAGCGAGAAGTTAAGCGGATCAACATTGAATTATTTGACTTATAATAAGGAAATGTATGCTTTGGTGCGAGTTTTGAAGACTTGGCAACATTATTTGTGGCCAAAAGAATTCGTGATTTATACCGACCACGAGACCTTGAAGTACTTAAGCGGGTAGCAAAAATTGAAAGACATGTCAAATGGATGGAGTTCATTGAGACTTTTCCATATAAAAGGTAATGAAAATATGGTAGCCAATGCAATATCTCAAAGGTACGCAATTCTAACTACTCTAAGAGTAAAGCGTCCAGGTTTTGAGCATATCAAAGGTTTATACACTAATAATGATGATTTTAGGAGAGTATTTGAAGTTTGTGAGCGTGCTGCGTTTGAAAAGTTTTATAGACATGATGGATCTCTTTCGTGAAAATAAGTTGTGTTTGCCTAGATGCTCTTTGCGCGAGTTGTTAGTGCGAGAGACACATAGTGGTGGTTTAATGGGGGCATTTTGGAATCAATAAGACTTATGAAGTGTTGATTAGTCACACATGAAACGAGATGCCACACAATATAAACAGGCTAACTTTATGATTAAACCACATGATTTGTATACACCTTTGCCTATCCCAACGCATCATTGAGTTGAAATTTCTATGGATTTTGTGTTATGATTGCCTAGGTCTAAGCATGGGATGGATTTTATTCTTGTGGTTGTTCATCAATTTCCAAAGATGGTTCATTTTATTCCTTATCATAAATTAGATGATGCATCGCGTGTTGCTAAATTGTTCTTTCGTGAGGTTGTACATTTGCATGGCATGACTAGTTCCATTGTTTCTGATTGAGATACTAAATTTCATAACTACTTTTGGAAGATATTGTGAAAGAAGTTAGATAGACAACTTTTATTCTATACTACTGTCATCCACAAACTAATGGTCAAATTGAAACAGTCAACAAGACTTTAGGGACATTGTTGCGTGCTATCATTAAAAAAGAACATTAAGTCTTGGAAATATTGTTTACCACATATTGGGTTTGCTTATAATAGGAGCGTGCATTATGCTACTAAATTCACACCGTTGAGGTTGTCTATGGTTTTAATCCCTTAACTCCATTAAATTTAACCCTTTTGCCTATTGATGAGCATGTAGGTTTAAGTGGTACTAAGAAAGCTGAATTTGATAATATTTTGTATGAGAAAACGCAGTTGAATAGCAAGCATAAGACAGAGCAGTATGCAAAACAAGCCAACAACAAAAAAGTAGTGTTTGAGCTCGATGATTGAGTTTGGGTTCATATACGCACATAGTGTTTCCGAAACATCAACGTTCTACATTGCTACAGCGAAGGGATGAACAATTCTTGGTGTTGGAGAGAGTCAATAATAATGCTTACAAGCTTGACCTTCCAAGTGAATATGGTATTAGTGCTATTTTTAGTATTTCTGATTTGACTCTTTTATGCATATGGCAAATCCTGTGCACAGGGAAAGGAATGATGAGGACATCGAACCTTATCAAGGAGGAGGAGCAAGGGATCCACTATTTTATCTACTAGGCCCGATCACTCGAGCGAGAGTGAAGAAATTCAAACAAACTGTCAGCATCATGGTTTAAGATATTTGGAATGGAGACAATATGAATTCGACTTGAAGATTTTGAAGCTTTTTGGTGCAACATGACTACTCTTGGTCTAGTGAATTCTAAAGGAGTTTCAAGTTGACGAACTCCGAATTGGCTCAAATTCGGTTGGACGCTTGAAAACGGGTTGCTAATCAATACTAATTACTTTAATAGTGATTGATGACGTTTTTTTAGGGAATTAGAGTTGTTTAGATGAACTTTTAGGGTTTCTTCCATTTTTGGACGAATTCTTATTAATTGAGGTTATTTTTGTGATTTTAATTCTAGTAGGGTTAAGATTAGGGTTAGCACCGTATATACTTATATGTTTCTAAGAGAATGCTGAATTTTATATAGAGAAGTTTTCTTCACGAATTCTCTTGAGGACTAGATCTTATCAAGGCTCTCTTGTAACGATTGAATTCAACTTATCGAACAATATTGTCAATTCTCTTGTTCGTGGCATTATAGCATGGATTGGTTGACACAAGTTCGTCAATAGGTTGTGTATATACCAAAATTATCAATCACAAGTATGATTGGGGATTAAGGTCAACAATTTGCAACTCATAGATCTTCTTGAAACGATTACTTCCGTTTCTGATATATATTAACTTTGAAGGGCAACTTTAAGGGAAATACGCGGTTTCCCTCCCCCTCCCCCCAAACTCTTTGAGACTAAAAAGTTTTGAGTAGATTTTTTTTAGGGTTGAATTGGCTACTGCGAGGTTCCCGTTATGACAATTAAGTGCATCTTTGTCTCTTTCTCGATATGAAGTACGCTTTGACGAGTCACAACGTACAATTTTAGCTTCATTTCTCATCACTCTATTTCTGTTGAGTATTGATCAGTCTCCTACGATAGCCGAGACTCCTTTGGGATTAAGAGTCTCTACTTTAGTCTTGATAGGAGGCAGTTAAAACTTGTGGCCATAAACATGTCCACTGTTAAAAGCAAGTAGACTCTCTTACAAATGCTGAAATAGATTGTTTTAAGTATCAGCTAATTGAGCAAATAAATAGGCTTGAGATGTTGTGTAACGTACAAGACCAACTAGAAATACTAAAACCATCTTTCTCATCCAACAACCTTTCTATTGTCTACTTTTACACCCACTGCCTAAATGTCCCACAAACACGCAAGAACACATTTTTCGTTTCAAAGATATTTCTTATATTGGCAGTGCTACATTCAATTGTTGACCTAACTCCCTAAAATATTCCAAATCATATGTCATATATTAATATTACCCTAAACTTTTTTTTATCTCGTTAAGTATTCACTTTAGGCCTAGTTTCAATTATAATATAAACCTTTTATGCCCATAAAAAAATTCCAATTTTGGGTCAGTCCTAATTCTATTATGACATTCTTTTGTTGTCTCATAAAAAGTCATCAGCTTTTACTTATATCACAAATATGTCTCCGTTAACCATCCGTTCAATATTTCTCATCGACAACCAACAAATGGAAAACTCCGAAGTGCGATCCACTCGAGTGTCCTGACCCATGTTTCTCAAGCATTCCCAACCATGTGTCCCAAAGGCAGGCTTTCCAAACTCAAGGGATGGAAGATTCCCAAGAATGAGAGATTGAAAATTGAGGGTAAAATCGAAGATTCTCGAACGAGATAGAAAAAAGGCTCGATTAAAATTTAGAGCAATTGACAAAAACCAATCCTCACTGCTCTAGTTTTTACCCTAATTTCATATACAAAATAAATCATTTGCACTGACATGTAAATTCATCTTTAAAGAACATCTTCTTGTTTCTGAAATTCTAGGGAAAATCAATGACATGAAAATGCCACAAAGGATGACTAAGGGAAATTTTGGACAAAAGGTTAACGGGGATGGATATAAGATTCAAATAAAAGGTTGGTGATTTTTTTTTTCGGATAAGAAAAATTTAGGATAGAGTTGAGAATTGACGTAAAGTTGGGGATGTTTTATGAGAAAAAAATTATAGTAAAATCGGAACTAGATTAAAGTTGAGATTTTTCATGAGATAAAAATAAAGTTGAGCAATAAATTAAAACTGGAGTTAAAATTTAGGCCTTTTCCTATCCATTACTAAAATCACCCAGCAAAATATTAGACACCAAAACTATGACCAACTCTACATCACCTTCACTGTCAATTCTTACCTTGATCGAAGTAACTATGACTATTGAAGTATTAAATGACTAATCTTTTTGATAGCCCAAGGCTTTTGGGACATAAGGGAGAAAGGATATGCGGTGGCTCTAAAACAAGGTCAAATCATTCTTTCAAAGCAACTACAAAAGAATGTAAGGGCTTTCCATATCCAACAAGCATTCCCGAAAACATGATTCGAAAATGCTAAATAAGAGGTTATATAACCGTCCGATAATACTTTATTAGATTAAAAGATTGAATAAATCAAATAAGAGCCCGTGGAGATAATATAACTTCTCAAAGGATTATAGAAAAATATTGACTTTTTTGGTAAAATAGAAAAATATTGGTGACATTCACAAAAAGGGGGAAAGAAAAACCCACACACAATAATATGGTCACCTCTATTGAAGAATCTAAAGATTTAAGAACCATGCCATCGAGTGAATTATTCGGCTCTCTAAAGGCATATGAAAAAAAGACTAATGATACAAGATTAAAATAGATTGAGATTGCCTTCATACCGATATACATATATATACATATATATATATATATATACTTCAAATTGATAATATCCACTTTGCAATATTTACAAGAAAACAAATCACTTGGAAAAAGTTTGTTGGTTTCATGATAAACTACAACGCCGCTCCTGTAAGAATTATGGCCACAAAAGAAACGACGCCTGCTCGAAATCAAATCATCGAGCTAATTATACCAAAGACAAAGAAATGACCGAACATGCAAGTACTTAGGATAAAGAAACGACCTATCGTTTCCATTTCTCGAATGCTACACATCTAACTCACGGTCGTATTTATTCACATTCAAAGGTTTCACTAGTCCCGTCCAATCAATTTCGTCCTTGTTCCAACAGCAGCTCTTCCTCTTTCCACCTCCACCTCCGCAGTAACGTCTCTCCCCACGTTCCCTCCTGCGAGTTTGCTCCTAGTCGAAGGTTTCGAATCTCTCGACACTCCGAACGCCTGCTTCAATCCGCTCATCAGCCTCTGCCGGATGCTCTTGCGACCGCCCTGACTTTCTCCGTCCTCCAGCCAGTCCGACCCTCGCCCTGCTCCGATCGCCGCCTTGCCTCGATCGCCAAACCTGTAGCTCACCGATGAGACCGATCCCCGCTCTCCTCTCTCGATCTTGCCGCTCTCTGCTGCGGTGACGTAGTGGAAGCTAGCCGATCGAGTGGAGTCGATCGTCGCGGCAGCACTCCTCTGCTTCTCGGAGGTCGACTCCTGGAGGGTCCACCTCATCCCAGCGAGCTCCCTCTCGATGCTCTGGATCCGGGAATTGGTGCTGTCCATCGCGGCCTTCAGGTGCGCCGCATGGCGGATGGTTGCGTCTCGTTGGAGGATTGCGCCGAGTGTGGCGGCAGAGGAGTCCCCGTCCTTGCTCTGGCGCTTCTTGCGCTGCGGTTGGCCGCGGTCGCAGGAGTAGACAACATGGAGCCGGGTCCTAAGCTGCTCAACGAGCATGGCGCGGATGATGAAGCGGAGCGGCATCCGAGGGTTTTGGACGGAGTGGAGGAGGAGGTCCGGCGAGAGTTTGGTGCAGTCGACGGTGTTGCATATCTGGGCCTTGCGTTCCTCCGCCATTTTCCCACCGTGTTCCTGCAAATATTCCGCATCAAAGGACAACAAATGCAAGTCATGACTGGTTAAATAACGGGAATCATCTTGATAAAGTTTACCTTGAGATATACATCCACCATTCTATATAGCAAGTCATGACTGCTCAAACGACTGTGCATCGAGTCAACCATAACTTGAAAATCCTCGAGGCCGACAGTTACGACGTCGTCAAAGCACGCGGCGAGCCCTTCCCCTACGCCGTCACCACCTCCCGCGCTCTCGCCGTTTTCCATCTGACCGTACCCCTCGACGCACCGGCTGACTAGACACGCCGCCGTCTCCGCCTCAGGCAACAAGTCCAAGCACGAGCGGAAAAGGATCGAGGCGTACTCCCGGTTCCCAGCGGCGTACTGTCGGAAGTACGTCTCCGCAACGAGCCTCAGGTCGTCGCCCCCGTCGCCGTCGCCTGCCGTCATCTCCAGCGACGCCGCCGCCGTGGCGAGCGCCGCCACGTTAAACGGCGTCACGACCACGTGGGCCCCGCAGCAGAAGTCGGCCACCAGGCGGAACGTGGCCGCCGTTATCTTCAACGGGGGGGAAAGGGTGAGCTCGGAGACGCCCGCGAGGTGCCGACTGAGGTATGCGCTCCTTGACGTGAGAGAAACCTAAGGGCGAAACAACAGTAACGGACAGTGACGAGCGTGCCCTCCATTAACGTGAATTATTAATTGATAATGAGAAGTACATGTCCTATTCTCAAGCTTCAGGGAGACAAGAACCCTAGCCTAAAGTTTGTCCTTTTAGCGATGTATAAGGTCAAAACAGATGAAAAAGAAAACATTGGAAAACCAAGGGAACTTTGCACCAATGACTGCCCTCGATTAATCAGACTGAGACATTTCGCATGATCTCAGGAGAATGTTTTGAACAATTTTATTAATACTGTCGACATACACGAAATCAAACATTGAGAAGAGAGTATCGATCCCATGATCATCTGCAACATGTCTCGTCCTAATTTCTTGTCATCTACAAAATCGACCCTCCACCTCTCTCTCTCTCTCCCTCTCTCTCTCTCTCTCTCTCTCTCTCTCTCTGCGCTTTTCAGATTCCTATTATTATCTCTCGGTGTGAGAGAGAGTAAATGGTGAGAACGAACGAGTCAAAAGAATGACTACAAACCTTGTGCAGAGGAAAACACGTCCCTTGAACTCTAATCACGACATCCGGCCTGCACCCAGATTTTGCTGACCTGACGATTTAAAAACGGTGGCGTTGTCAGAGGGAAACCCACAGCCAAATGCAGATTCTTCCCATTTGATTTATTCTTTAAACCATGACTTTTCTTGAATAAAGACGAAATCGTATAAAACGGGGAATTGGAAAAAGGGAAAATAATCACCACGTTTCTGCTCGAGCAGTGGCTGCAGGGGAGAGCGGGGAGAAGAGAGAAGGTGGAGAAGCGGTGGAGTAGCTGTCTGCTTCTTCCTCTTCGTCGTCTTCCTCTTCGTAAATTGTGTCCACAACCCCAAGCTCATCCCAATTCTTCTTCTTCCTCATGCCCAATTCCATGGCGATGCTTATTCCTTTTGGGACCTTCTCTTCTTCAGATAGCAGACGGTTTTCCAAGCGGGGCAGACGCCATGAAGGGTGGTTCTTTCTTTGGGAGGAGAGATGGAGAGATGGAGAAATTCGATTCTCTTGTGCTGATGAGGGGGTTACTGAATAGGTAAGAGAATTTATTGCATGCATGTGATGGCTCATAAATGCCACACTTAACTCCTCTCTTCTCTCCCCTTTAATAACCCCCCTCAATTCGTGCACTTTCCTTGAATTTGAATTGAATCACACGCCTCGGATCCTGATCTGAACTTCCCTTCCTTGGATGAATAGGGGGAAAAGGTCTTGATTGGCTCTGGGCTTGCCAATTGCAATGTCAGCAATCTGGGAAAACATATGCCATTATAGGTAGCCCTTGCGCATTGATTTTCTCTTGGAAAGGCAAGACATTAGGCCAATCTCTAATTGCCTTACGCCTAATTTGAGTGTGATTATACACGATGAGTCGTGCTAACGGGATTTTGGTGGGCATTCGTTGGGCATACTTAACCTAAAATGATTAATTTTTGAAATTTCCCTAATTAGTTACTTAACAAGTGCTTTGAACAGATATTCATATTTGATTGGTGGTGCTTTTTGACCTTTTTTAACTTATTTTGAGCAAAATGTCTTTTCAAAATTCATGTGTTTATGCATTTAAATTCTCTCAACCACCTATACCTAAGCTCGTTCCTCGTATCCGTACATCAAAATGATGCAATAATTGGGGGGGGGGGGGGGGGGGGCGCACTCAATAGTGCAAATGCAGTGCATATGACTTGTAAGATATAAAAACATATTTGCATCTAATTTATTTAGAGAAATCTCTCGTTTTCCCTTACTTAGTGTAAAGAATGACAAAATCTTGTTAAAGTTTGGAAACTGTAGCCACTTTAATATATCTAAAAGAGATATTTTTAAAGAAGGAATAAAAACATATTGCATAAATAGGGAAAAGGACCCAAAACGAAAAGGTAAAACAACAAAATTGGTTATGCATATGTATATTTAAAATGTTAATTAACATAAAAATTATTTGATTGACACAAATCTTAAAAATTTATAAAAGGAAATAACGTCTCCAACTTGTATAAATAAATGATTAACCTAAATATAAGGTGATTTTTTAAGTACCTTTTATTGATCAATTATTTTTTTCATTGATTAATTAAAGTATGAAATGATTATCCAATTTTGTATTCGACCTTTTTTATTTGTGGAATTTTCCTTTTTACTTAATTTTTTTATTTTTCTATAATACCTTAGTATTTCTATGAACATATTCATCAAATGTTAACAAAGGTTTTATTTATATTTATTTTTCTGATATTAATATCTAGGTCAATTTATCGTTCTGCATTTTCTTTATTTTCTTCGTTTTTTTAAAGAACTCGATGGTAATAAAAAATTTCTTTCCAAAAAAAAAAAGATGAGATAATAATATAGATCGTGTGCATTGCACATATTAACATAAAATATAACAATAATGTGGCCGTGAAAAAGAATTATGGAAGTGATCTTTACAAGTTTAAGAAAAATGTGTTATTGATGGTGTTGTAATTAATTTCCCCAAAATTCTATTAGTGATATTGCTTTCAAATTTAGAAAATCATTTAAATCATGGATTTCATTTCTTTTTTACCCAACTGCATGTATTTTATGCATTTAATATAATTCCTTATCTATTTATATGAGATTTCTCTAATTATTCGACAACTGTGACACTGGCTTATTGATGAATATCTTAGTGCCAAAGTAAGAATTAAAATCTTCAAGAGTCCATTTACTTTTTAAGAATGATCCCATGCTATATTAACAAAAGTTTGAGTTTTTTTGAATTGTAGGGATCGCGATAATTGTGAATGCACGTAAGTAAAAAAATCATCAAATCATCTTAAAAAGCAATATTCATTATAGACAAACAAATATATCACAAACTTCTTCTATGACTTTCAAAGCTAGTTGCATTGTTTGACTCCAATAAATGTTGAGTAATTACCCAATCGGTTATTAATTTATTGTACTTTTAGTAATTTAGTCTTAAACTTTTTTTTTTCAATTTTACCAATTTAATTCAACATCTTTGTACAATTCTTATTTAATCAGTCTTGTCAAGTTTCACTGGAAATCGTTGATACATTGATCTAATCATTGCCCGTTATCTTCCGTTGCATAGTGTGACGATAGGAATTGTCGATGAAAATTGGTCAGAATAATTCAATTGAAAGTTTGCACAAAATTTTGAAACTCAATTATTGAATTGAAAAGTTTAAGAGTGAGACATCTATACAATGCATTTAGAGTTGGTTGGACAATTTTCTCGATGAATGTCTAATCATTTACCTTATATATGTCATTATATATAGCTCTTATGATTTGTTGGTGGACTATCTATTAGGGGTGAGAAACGGTCCAAGGTCAACCCTGGACCGGCCCAACCCGCCTGGTCCTGGTTGGGTTTTTTAGACGAACGGGTCGGTCCCGGTCCTAAAATCTCTAATCCGGTACTGTACTGGTTGGTCCTCAATCCTAGGAGGTCGGGTTGGTCCAACCCGAACCAACCCGACAATATATTATATATATATAAATATTAAATATTAACATAATTATTACAAGCCAATTTCAGCCTTCTGCCTTCCCTCAATTCCTTGTCCAATTCCCAAGCCCAAACCCACGGGCCACAGCCACAACCCACATGCCTAAGACTAATTCCACAAGCGAGAGCCTAAGAGTCAGACTAATTCCACGGAGTCTTCACTTATTCTCTTCTTTTCGTCGAGCTTGAGCTTTGAAGAATGAGGTTGCCCTAATTTGTTGAGCTCTCAATCCCATCGGTCGCCGCTCACTTGCCTACTACTCGGCATGCTAGCTCGCCCGTCTCTCGCCCGCTGCTCACCGTTGCTCGCTCACCCGTCGCCGCTCACTCGTCCAACGCCCATTGCTCGCTCGCCTCCCTCCTCTGTCTATAGTTGTGCATTTCTTTTATGCTCTTCATGTGTCATTGAGGTGATTTGTGTTTCCTCTGGCGATATGGAGTTTACAGAAGCATACAAGCAGACAGTCGGGACCTTTTTGCTTGTCTCCCAACGCACGCTTCATCGTCGTTGCCGTTGATTATTACCTTGTTATACAAGACACTTTGTCATTCAAGGTATCGCATTCTGTTCTCACTGCCCATATTCGGTGCGACGTCCTATAGTTGAGCTGCATTTCTGTGGTTGTGGGGCTGGATCTTGTCCAAGAAATGAGTACTTGGCTCGAGCGTATCAAGGGAGGGGGTATTTTCCCCTTTTTTGAACAAGAATTGGTGTTTAACGAGCATATGAAAATTCAACAACGCACCTACTTTGCTGTTTTTTCTTAGGGGGGGGGGGGGTTAGGGATTTTTTATAGACAGGTCACCTGTGATTATGGGGTGGATCTCATACTCAGTCACAATTTCCTAGTTAGTCTCTATGATTATGGCATGAGCTGAAATTAGGAACTAGCGTGGTTCAAAGTTTAATGATCTTACGAAAGGGGCTACATGTATACAAATTTGGGGCTATCTATTGTTCAAAACCTGTGTTATTAAGACTACCGATGCACTTGTCAATGTCATTGAGCTGCCACAGATGTTTGGTTGTGATGGCTGAAATTCATGTGTGCCTTCTTTAAGAGTTAGTAGTTTGGAAGAACATGACGCATTAAAGCAATGTCGCATGTCTAGGCACTATTAAATGTAAATTTTTTAGCTGCTTTGCGCGAATTCTTATGGCGAGGGTGAATATAATCCACCCATTTAATTAGCAGGTTGTACAGTTGTTTTCATCCTCAGATAAAATAAGCTACATTGAAGGGGCCTTTGATTATTAATACATACTCTAAGGTACTATTCTTTGCCACGGTTACTTTGTGCCCAATTTGTGTCGAGTTTTGTGAAAGTAAACAATTCTTGAATTTGAATCCCCAATTTTTGAACCCTGCAGTTTAGTTTATCGTGGAATACCAACCAAGTGAAGATCTTAGGACATTGAAAGAAAAGCTCCAACAAGAGGTAAACAATTTTTCTTATGTATGGCAACATTGCTTGTGAATTTATGTGAAATTTGATATATTCAAGTCACCTGAATCAGGCAACATGTCGATTGAAGTAGAAGAATGTGATGATGTGTCCGAAAATGGAGTCACCAAGTCATGGACAGAATACACTATGGCTGGACTTTGCACAGGTTATTTTTTTGTGCAATGCCTCCCTATGTTATTCTCTTGTGTTCATGTGTTGGAGGCTTAATTATGTAGAATACACTATGGCTGGACTTGATGACAGTTTTGTTGGAATACACTATGGCTTAATGTGCGATGCTTGTGCGAAAAATTTAGCAGTCCCGGGTTGACCCTGGGACTGGACCAGACCGATAGGGTTGGTCCGGTCCTCGGTCTCAAGCTTGACGAATCGTTCCACAGTCCCAAAAATTAAGGACTGACACTGTGCGGGTCGATCCTCGGGTTGGGCGGTTGAGCACGGGACCGGCCCAACCCGAACCATGCACACCCCTACTGTCTATTAAGATTTGTTAAGCAAAACAACGAACATGACAACAACGATATAAATAACAAAAGGCTTCAACCTATATGATTTTAACAATGAATGTCTTTAGAAAATATCTAACTCCAATACAAACTAACCCAAATCAGGTAAGGCTATTTCAACAACTTTCTTGCCTAAATTATACCTTTTTAAAGTGAACTTAGCTAGTTACTTCAATCACACACAATATTCTTTTGTATGATACAAGCTAGTTGGACCATTCGAATCTACTAAAAACCTCAGAGATAAACGGAAATCACATTATCCACATGTGTGGATAAGGCTTCAATGACAAAGTGATTGGAGTGGGCTTAGGAAAAGTGTAAAATAGTCCGAAAACTATTATATTTTTGCTAATTTAATCTTAAACATTTTTTAAATGCCAACTTAATCATAAACCTTTAGATTTAATACCAGTTTAGTCATTTCGGCTAATTTTGATATGATAGTATTGACATGGACGTCAGCCATTATACCTAATGATATTGCCGACACCAACATCAATAATTTTTAATATTATTCTAATTTTTAATTTTTTTTCCTTTTTTCCTTTTTTTTTTACTTTTTTCTTGCTTTTGCCGTTGATCGGCCACCACCGATGGGCAATGGCTAGCTATCAACCATACTCGAGTGGACCAACTGGTCTGGCTAGGCAAGTGGGAGCCTTGATGAGGGCTCCCTTATTTGACCAAGCAAGGCTGGCCCTCACCTAGGCCAAGGCAACCTCGCCAAATTTGGCAATGCAGGCCCGAGCTGACCTTACCTAGCCGGGCTTGCCCATGATGGGCAAAGGCGGTCCTTGGCCAAGCTACGCTAGCCCTCAGGTTGACATCCAACCATCACCTGTGGGCGGCAACCGATCATTGACAAAAGCAAGAAGAAAACAAAATAAATAAATAATTAAGAAAGTATCAGAAAAACAAAAAAAGAATTTGAAAAATATCAAAATATTTATTAAAATATTATATAAGTTAACGCTGGCGATGCCAGATAAGCCGATCGACATCCATGTCAACAATATCCAATCAAAATTAGTCAGAAAAACTAAATTAACATTATATCTAACGTTATTACTACCAATACAATAAATTTAAAACTTTTTTTAACACTTACCCCACTTGGCTGCCAAATTAATGCGAGTTTGATTGTGTCAAAACATAACGTTTACAAATTCATATTGGGCTTTTTATTTTTTTTAATCGCCTATCATATATTTATATACTTTAATCACTCAAAGGAACAAGCATGTGAGACTTTGTAAGTTCCCCTCGAAAGATATGCTGTTGTGACTTTTGCTCTGGTTCCTTACAGAGCCAGCAAGTCAACGCCACACCTATGATACTAATATCCCCTTCCCCAGTTCCCTTACCAATGAACCGCATGCCAAATGGATATCCCCAATACCCCTACTCTTAAGGTACTTGTTTTTTTTTTTTTTGGTCGAAAAAGATACTTCATTCATAAACTCATACGAGTAAAAGTTCAGTATGACAAATTTGAGACCTCAGTACATAGCATCTCCAATAAGCAAGGTGGAGGAAAACTTATCCATGTATTGGGCAATCTTTTCGAGCGCTGGGCTTTGACGGCCCAATTCGCGAGCCGGTTAACTTCACTTGGGCAATAGACAACTTGTACGTCTGCGAAATTCTTCTTGTGGACTTTAAGGTACTTTTTTTTTTTTTTTGGTCGAAAAGGCTTTAAGGTACTTTACACAGCAGAAAAAGAGAACTGAAACCAAAAGAAGAAACTCTGAAGGTGTTTTCCGGGTGTACCGGGACAAGGGCCAAATTAATTCCCGGAATACTCTTAAGCATATTGGAGAATGTTTCGGTTACAAAACACTACTGATTACTCATAAAATGAATAAACACTGCATTGGAAAACTGCAAAGTTTTCCGTAAAGCCCATGCTAACAAAATCACCGAACAGAGGATAGGAGAGCCATTGGCAACCAAGTTCAATCTTAAAACAGGAACAATTGATCCCACCAAGTGTCATACGCATGAAAGAACAAACTGCATAATCGAAACTCATGCGCCAAAACATGACAAAACATGGGGCGACATTGGCAGGCCAAATAGATCGGCATAGAGCACCATCAACATGACAAACTTTGATATCGTGCAGAAGGATGGCAAGAGTCAACTATGCAATCTGCAGAGTATACTTGGCTCTGCTTAAGTAGGCCTTCAGATTCATAAGAAAGCATAATGCAATGACTGAACATAACCTCAGCAATCAAATTCAGCTAATCTTCGTTTGCCAAACCTCAGACATGCCTCATTAATCACCATTTTCCATCCTTCCATGGTGCAACAAAAGCACTGCTATCTTTACCAAAAAAAAAAAAATCAAAAACAAAAGCACCGCTATCAGATTCCAAACAGAAATGACTGTTGTACTCACCACAAACATACCCTAGGCTGTGAACAATCTCTTCGTGCAACAATGGCAGCATTTAACGCCTGAAAAACATTTACCAGCCACCTCTCCTCCGATTTCCCATATTAAATTGGAATGTCACATCCATTCCACCATTGGAAGCAATTACTTAGCTTTCACTTCTCCAGTTTACTGTAACCACTGAAGTACTTCCTCCATCCCCCATACACCCACTTTGCCTAAACTCGCTCAATATTCCAAGTTCCATTGCATTCAATACAGCTCTAAAATATTTGCCCGCAACAGAAAATTCAACTAGATTACACTCATATCTGAATGCATTTAATGTGTTATAATGTGCAGATAAATCCACCCACATGCAAAATCAGTCTGAACCTCACAACAAGACCAAAAATAGCTAGCACAAAGCTTATTCATAGATCCATGGACATCATGCGTTAGTCAAACGTCTAAAACCAAGGGTCCAGACTGATCAGTCAAGTCGGACAAAAAGAACCAACCGAGCAAGCATTGTAATCTGCATTATCTACTATCGTTTGTCAACTAAGTGGATATCCAGAAAATTCAATCGCCAGTATTAAACGTTGTCAGGAGGGGGAAAATCTCTATTAGACAACCACCCTCTCGACAAGACGAGTTATCATCCAAGCACAGAACTGCAACACTTCTGCTATACACCTTCAGGATAAGTTTCATGACTTTTTTATCACAAAATTTATAAGGAGACATAAGATCCATTTGTTTCATATGTCATAATGCGGATCATTGCAGACATCTACATTGTCATCCTTGAATATATCAAAGCGTCAATTTCCAGAGTATGAAAACAACCAATGGACAACAAAAAGGGACCTCCCTCTCACCCTTTATCTCTCTCTTACTCCATGGACGTTATGAATGACATCCTCGCTGTGAACTTTCTCATACATACACAATGTAATAAGACCGGAATAACCCTTGATCATGCAAACACAGTACGACACAAACACAATGTAAGGTGATAGACGATCCACAGGACCGAAGCCCAAAAGGAAGTTTCATGATAAGGAATAAAATAAGGACCCAAGAAAATCCAATTCGTTCAAAAGGAACACAAATGCGTTCCACACATTTCAACATCATCCTTAGTAATAAGGAAACACGAAATTGCGGCAGATAGACATAACCTAGAAATTTAACAAAAGGAATATCAAAATGAGGCCAACAACTCTATGGAATGAGGAAGCTTCCTCTCAACCTCTATCTTACAGTCTCTCATTCAATCGATGTTCTGCATGACATCCTCGGCCGTGAACTTGGTCCCCTTGTCCTTGTCAGCAGCAGCGCGTCCCTGTGCCTTGCGATCGAGCAGGGACTTGCGGTCCTTGTCCATCCGCAGCTTCGTGATAACCACCTTCGAGGGATGAATCCCCACGTTCACCGTCGACCCGTTGACCTTCTCACGGGTGATGCGCTCGATGTGGATGACCCACTTCCGGCGATAGACCTGGACAACCTTCCCGTCGCGGCCCTTGTACGTGCCGCGGACCACCTGGACCTCGTCGTCCTTGCGCACCGGCATCGACCGCACATTGTACTTCGACCGGAGATCGGAGCTCACAGGGGCGCTCATCAAGACGCGCCGGACGCTCGACGGTGCCGTGAAATGCGCCTTACGGTTCTTGCGCCGGGAGCTTGTAACGCGAGGATTGTACTTCATTGTCGCTCTCTCTCTCTCTCTCTCTCTCTCTCGGATTTTCGAAGTCTTGACGGCTGAACGACAGGTTCGGTGAAGGTGAGCTATATATATATATATGAGGAGGAAGTGAAGAGGGAATTAGGGTTTTGACCGTTTTGTGATGGTGGGCTCCATTTTGGTTGGGCTTTGAATTATTAATTATTGGATTTCACATGACCACCAAGTATGGCCCAAATTTTGAGCATCGAACTATTAGAGGGGCCGCTCAAAGAAAGAAAAAAAAAAGGTATGTTTGCCAGAAAATGAAATAATTTAAAAAATATTTTTTAGAAAAGAATCATCTATAGAGCTTATAAAATTAAATAAATGAAAAATTATTTTCATTAATCATCTATAGAGCTTATGAAATTAAATAAATGAAAAATTATTTTCATTATTCATAAAAATATTTACATACATATTATTCACAGTAATAATATATATTTTATTAACTAATTATTTTAAGTGATAAAATGATTGATTTGAAGAATATTTTTTTTTCACATATTCATTTTTTTAACAAAAAATGGAATTTAAGAAAAGATAAATGGAAGAAATAAGGATTTATCTATCAGATTTTCCCATGCGGATGATAATCAAAAGAAAATTTTTCAAAAAAAATGTAACACTAATCTCATGACATGTGGATGACTCAATTTTTTAATGGTAGTTCCTAGATGAAAAGTGGAGAAAAGTAATTTTTTAAAGAGGTTATTTTGCTACGCTTTTCATGAAATGTTTTTATGTTTTTGAATAAATAATTTTTCATATGAAAATGCTGTTTTTGGATAGTTATAGATGAAATCGATTATTTTAGAACAAAAGCAACACAACTTATTATCTTGATAGCAGAATCTCTCATATTTTTTTGCAGAATAGATGCCAAAAGCCCTTAAAGATATTCTATTTAAGAACTTTATTTTTTTTCTTCATGACCAAAATGATCATAATTTCTTTCAACTCCCTCGCTCGATCGCTCTTGCTAGATTTTAGATCTAATCGTCGAAGGAGCAAGATTTGTAGTTGAGAAGAAATGCAAATGAAATTAGGGTTTTATCATAGCGGGCTTGACTTTGTTTTAAGTTCAAGTAATTAAATTAATCGATTCTAATGACATGATTTAGGCCCTGCATGATAAGGGCCAACTTCTATTCCAGAATGAGTTTTTCTATTACAGAACTCATTCTAGAAAAGAAATCCATTCTAGAATAGAAATCTGTTTGTTAGAAAAAAAATTTCTATTTCTGTGAGATTTATGTTCTAGAAATAGGTATGGCCAAGAAATCGGAAACATAAAATTTGTGATATATGTTCCAAAATAAGAAATTCAGAAATCGTTTATCTTATTGAATTGCACATCATACACACAATTGATACAACTTTATCGTAATCTTCTCCCTCACTATCTCGACTTTTCTTTAGTTTTTTTTTTCGCGCAAGTACCACTTCCAACGAGGAGATCAACACGTCTAAAGTGAATTTGAAGTTATATATAATAAATAATAAGCATTTGAAATTTATAGAAATAAACATATTGCAAACTCTAAAATAAAAAATATGTTTTAAAATGAAACAAAAATATAAACAAAAAATATCCAATATTAAAGGAATTTCTGTTTCTGGAATAGAAATTATCTGTCATTATAAATAGCATTTTTTCCTTAGAAATATATTATCGAACAAAATTAGAAAATTTTATTTTTGTTCAAGAACTCAATTTATAGCTAGAAATTGTATCATGCGCGCCCTTAGTAAATTGAACTTAAGACGACTTACATTTACTTATGAAGTCTTCCAAAAACTCTTTTTCTTTTTTCTCTCTCAACAAATCCTTCGTCTCCGAAAAATGCTTCCTCTTTTAAAGCTCTCCCATGAGCTCTTAGTTTCAGATTTTGAACATGAAAACTTACTTATTTTTTTATTTTCTTTTTTATTACTTTGTCTTTTCTTTGCTTCCCAATATATTTTGGAAGTTTATATATCTGAATAATTTTTTGTAGCTAACCTTGAGTGATCATGGAGTCCAGTTGATCATTCATCGAATGGACAGCTATCAAGGATAATATTTATGATGTGATTCCACCACCTTTCCAAGATTAAGCCACTCTCCTCCCAATCTAAATTTAGGTTTAAATTTGGGAATTTGCTTTCCCGAACTATACCTAAATACATATCTAGGAGTTCATTACAAATACTTCATATGTGTTCTTATAACATATTGATGTTGATTACTCGACACAATGACGACGACGACGAGAGTATTGAACCTAAACGTGCATTACAAGCTATTTAAACTAGAGTGGAAGATCTCAACTTATGCTCATCATTGAATTTGATGATCATTTGTCAAGGTTTACATAAGCATATTTGTTCTTGAGGGATGGGAGTATTGTGATGTCTCAAGCACGTCAACCATTATCGTGTCCTATTTCTTTGCTCAATTCTTTTACAAGCATGCATAAGCGTGTGAAAATCATCCAACACAACATTACAATACCAAGATACATTAATACACTTATTATTGTGCTTCTTTATATTTTATATGGCCGGGCTACTACGATAGCCTTCTACTTTTTGTATATACCACACATATTGATACATGAGATAATCTGGTGAATCCTATTCGTTACTATCAAAATTGGCCCCTCTATCCTTTCTTCACAGTGGTTTCCTATGGGAGAGTGAGGCCATTCCTATTAAATTTTGAGAAACCGTTGAAACCATGAAGTCCCTCCCTTCTCCCCCCCCCCCCCCCAAAACATCCTCATCGAGCAGGACGTACCAAGTTAAGAAATAGAGGAGAACCTTCTCGATAATTGCTATCTAGATCCACATGATTGAGTCACATGTACAATAAGTTACTTTGGCTTCCAAGTCTACCACATCCAAGAAAGAGTACTCTACAGTCGACAAGGCACCAAACAGAACACGGCTAGCCATACTTACAAATCTATAACAATAAGAAATGAGACAACACTCAATAAATAAAATTGCTAGTCCAAAGGCAAGGGAATCGTTTACCCTTTAACTTAATATGTACCATGACGGGACTCAATTACTATGACATCCAGAAAAAGCTTACCCTGATTCTAGGAATCGATTAAGTGAATCAACCGTAGGATTGCCTGCGTTTGGTTGCAAAGATTTATCGTGAGGTTACCTTGATCGACCACGTCGACCACAGGAATCAACTGCAAGATCACACAAGTAAGAATCACTTGCATTCGTTACAGGGTTTGGCTAGGGACACATGAGTTAGTAAAAAGAATCAGTTGTGAGATCGCTTGAGCCGGTCATATTAATCGGTTACGTAACCGCTTAAGTTGATAAGGTAAAAACGTTGGAATATTAGTTTCAATATTTTTTTTATATGTCTACACTGAGTTTTGTATAAGTTATTTGAAAAATATCAAATATTAAAAATATTAACTCTATATAGATTATACTTTTACTATGTACAAATCACAAGCTAATATATATTCAAATGGAACTACCGTGATACTTATAAAGACCCAAAAAAAAGGAGAACCTGTTTAGACAAATAGGCTTTAGATTCATGGACTTGAAGCCTGGAGCTTATAATCTATAATGAGTTTTTATATTTTTCTTAGTCTATATTTTCACGTGATCCTACTGTATCTCATAATATCCAATGATGAGTGGTATTATAAAATCACTGATTTAAGTCTCCATTGTCGTGTATTTAAATATGAATTGTGGTCATTAGATGTAGCAACAAATGGTGATCAACAAAGGTAATGATTCACTACGCTTTCAATTAAAAATGTAACTGAAACTTATTAGACATTGGAATTGACCCTAGAACTTGTTACAGTGTAGGTTTTAGGTTCTAAGATATGAAGGACATATTATCAATTCCAAAAGGTTGGTTCCAAGTAAAACTTGTAAGGAACTTTGAATTGCTCACACCTAATTTGAAAGAGTAATTTGGCTTATTTGCATCCTAGCTGGTATTTTCCTCCCAAACTAAATTTATGTAGACTACATTTCTTTTTAAATTAAAGCAAAACTATACATATATAAACATAAACACAAAAAAGGATTTATGCGCCAGATTCATAATAAAAATGCAACCAAGTATTATAACTTTCAAAAACTACAACCTATTCATTAAATTGTATTTATGCAATCAAAAGTATGGAGGAGCACTGAAACGGATTGAATTGACCAATTTTGGACGGTTCTTGTAGGAAGTGGTTAGATTTCCTTTTCCTAAAATTGGGAACTAGTTATAGTCGATCAAGTTCTCAATTACAAATGTGAAACAAATCCCCAAAATGTTGAGACCGTATTGTTTATTATTTTACAATGTTTATTATTACGAAACATCTTTTAAAGTTGACTCTCTCAGCAAGCCTCTGCTCGATGCCTCCCTCTCCCTTGAGTTCTTTGGGCTGAGTCACCTCTTTCTTGCTCAATGCCTCCTTTTCAAGGTCTCATCTCGAGACTTAACTATGTGCTTGCCTCTCTTGCTCTTCTCACTAGTTCAATAGCCGATTGTGACCATAATTGCATCTCATCAAAGTAAATACTCAATCATCTGGTTTTGGCCATTCTTCATGCAAGAATCAATATTTGTTCCTGCAAACCCAAAGTGAAAACAACAAATGAATCCTGGTAGAAAACAAGAAAAGGAAAAGAATAAGGGAAATAATGATAATTTGTCTACTTAACCTATAAGGCTAGCTAGACCTCTTATATAAACTAAACATACATAACCAATGTGGGACATTTTATACTTTGCACATCTAATAACACCCCCCTTAGCTAAAGCATATATCTACCATGCTCAGCTTGTTACAAATGAAATGAACCCGGGGCCCAGCTAAGGATTTAGTAAACATATCAACTAAATGATCTTTGGTTCGAACATGAGAAAGAATGATTGTACCCCTCTAAAGCTCCTGAGAATAAACAAAATGACAATCAATCTCGATATGCTTCGTCCTTTCATGAAAGACAGGATTTGAAGCCATATAAGTCGTTGAATTGCTATCACACCATAATGAAGTAGATCATTTTAATTCAAAATTCAAGTTTTGCAAGAAAGTGTCGAGTCCACATAATCCCAGCAGTTGCAATAGCCATAGCTCGATATTTTGCCTTTGCACTACTCCACGCAACAACTTCTTATTTTTTACTCTTCCATGATACAAGATTATCTTCAACATACTAAGCATAACTAGAAGTAGACCTTCTATCAGTAAGAGAACCAGCCCAATTTGCATCAATATAACACTCTATGCGAAAATGATCATGGGCAGCAAATGCAATACATTTACCCAGATTACCACGAAGATACCTTAAAATCCTCAGAAATTCCTCCCAATGAGGTTTCCTTGGTATAACCATAAACTGACTTACTACGCTAACTGAATAAGCAAGATCAAGACTAGTCATAGTAGTTTTTTTTTTTTGGTAAAGTAATAGATGTATTGATCTTTAGAGCCAAATATACATAGTGGAGAGGCCTGGTACTACAAAAAAAAAACCTTCACTTAATACCACAGATAAGTATTGAGTGAAGGAGTACCATGGTTCTAAAAAAAGAAGAACAACAAGTAGACAACAACAAAAGACAATGCATTACAAAAATATATCATCATCAAATCCCCAACTGTGTTGTAATCTTCTATTTCTTGGATTATCAATGATACCGTGAAGGGTCCTGGAATAGTCCCTTGTCATCTTGCAAAGCTTTATCTTCATCGCCGGAAGGAATAGATCTGAGTTCCGAAATAATATATTGTTGCGAGTCTTCCAAATGATGTGGCACAAGGCACCTAGGGAGAATCTCGCAATCTTCTGATAAAATTGATTACTTGATATATGTAATGTCGCCCATAAGATAGTTTGGTTCCAACATCCATTTTTCCAACTAATAAGACACTTTTCAACCCAGAATAATGCGAGACGAAGCGTAACACAACAGTTAAAGAATAAGCAGTCAACCGAATCAGGTTTGGATCGACAGAAAGCAAATGTAGCTTCCGAAATTCTGCCATAAGTTAAGAGGACAATTTGAGTAGGCAGTCTATTTC
This sequence comes from Melaleuca alternifolia, assembly GCA_019926035.1. Taxonomy (NCBI): domain Eukaryota; kingdom Viridiplantae; phylum Streptophyta; class Magnoliopsida; order Myrtales; family Myrtaceae; genus Melaleuca; species Melaleuca alternifolia. Next base: position 3,015,935 of record JAGKPW010000048.1, read on the forward strand.
GAGTGATTAACCAGAGTAAGAACTTATGTCTAGGACTATGTGCATTTCCCATATGAACCTATGCCAAGGCATAGGCGGCTTCCTTGGTCTTAAGAGGTTCTGAGCTGAAGCTGTTGAGAAAGTACCAGAGGAACTACCAGTCCATAAAAGATGATCTGGGACATCTGACAACGAATGAAGTGCATCACCCCATCCATTCAGCATATCAGTCAAAATAGGATTGCTGTCCTCCTTTAGTAGAAAATCTGCTAGTTTAGCTTCTCTAGGCACTCTGGATTGATAAATTTGGCGATTAGAGAACTCTCGGTATAAGGCTCCACGTGGGTGCCAAGCGTCAAACCACGAAGAAATTGACCGACCATCGCCTATCCTCCATCGGTAAAGATGTCTGAATTCCTTCCCCAAGTCTATAAGTTTCTTCTAAGACCACGAAGAAAAGGTGGGCTTACGTACCTCCCAAAGGCTCCGTTTCTTGAGGAAGTTCGAGTGGATCCAATGACACCATAGAGACTCCTTATCTGTGAAGAGTGCCCAAATATGCCTAAGCATCATAGCTTTGTTGTTTTCTTTAAGGCGCCTGATTCCAAGTCCACCTTCTTCTTTTGGAAGACATATATCATTCCAAACAACTTTAGAGCCTCCTACTCCCAGACTTGGGCCCTTCCATAAGAATTGTAGAATTGTCGAAGTATTTTCTCAATCTGTTCAATAACTGAGCACGGGAGAATAAACACACTTGACCAATAGATTTGAATAGCATGTAGTACCGATTTTATCAATTGGAGTCTGCCAGCAAATGATAGAAAGCGTTGAGTCCAGGATTGGGCTCTTTTAGTAATAACATTCACCAAAGAGGCGCAATCAGCCTTACCCAATCTTCCTGCTATCACGAGCACCCCCCAAATAACAAAATGGTAGAGATCCCAGTTGAAATTCTAACATTTCCATAATAAAATCATGGATCTGACCAGTTACGCCAACCAAATACACTTCACTTTTGTTTCCATTCGGTACAAGACCAGACCATTCGGAGAATCTGCCGATTGCAGCTTTCAAATAGGCAATAGAATTCAAGTCAGCTTGGCAGAACAAAAGCACATCATCAGCAAAGAACAGATGTATCAGCTTAGTAGTCTTGCACCTCCAATAATATTTAAAATCTGGGCATTCAGTCTGCATTGAAATAAGCCCTGAAAACACTTCCATCACCAAGGTGAATAAATAAGGAGAAAGTGGATCCCCTTGCCTGAGCCCCCTTGAACTAGGGAAAAAACCATGCATTTCACCATTAATAGAGATTGAAAATTTCGGAGTCTGAACACATGACATAATCAACCTAACCAAGCAAGGCGAGAACCCAAAGGCACATAAGGTTGACTCTAAGAATGCCCAATCAACCGTATCATACGCTTTCCTGAAGTCGACTTTTATAGCACACTTTGGGGAGTATGAATCATGTTGGAAACCATAAAAGAGTTCCTGAGCCAACAAGATGTTGTTTGAAATTTTCCTTCCCTTGACAAAAGCAGTCCGTGAATTGCTAATCAATGAAGGCAGAACACCAGAGATTCTATTTGCCAACAACTTCGTGATACATTTATATATAGTATTGCAGCAAGCTATGGGTCTAAAATCATCCACCGAAGAGGCATTGAGTCTTTTAGGAACCAATGCTATTATTGTGGTGTTTAACTGTCTAAGCATACAACCCGATTGTAGAAAATCCATGATTGCCGAGGTCACCAGAGGCCCCACAATTCCCCAAGATTTTTTAAAAAATTCAGCATTGAACCCATCTGGACCAGGCGATTTACCCGTAGCTAATGAAAAAAGAGAGTTACATATTTCAAGTTCCGTGAAAGGAGCTGATAGCAAACGCACCTGTCCTTCATCCAGTCTTCTTCAAAGATGTTCAGAGATAGCCATAGAAGTTGGACATATTCTTTGTTCAGGGGCAGCAAAGAGTTTCTTGTAATATGATACAAAGACATTCCCAATTTCATTCAAATCTGATATCCGATCACCAGACTCATCCACCACCGAGATGATTCGGTTGTTTAGCTGTCTATTTTTGACCGAGTGATGGAAGTATTTCGTATTACGATCACCTTCTTGTAGCCAACGAACTCTAGATTTTTTCTTATAGAAGAGTTTTTCTTGTAATCGTAAGGAAGAGAAGGCCTCTGTAGCAATCTTTTCCTCATGGGCGAGTGCCACATTAAAGGGATCCAAGTGGAGTGAGTCCTGAACCCGACGAAGTTCATGCCTTGCATATGCCGTCCTCTTAGATATATCCGAATAGGAGAGCAAGTTGAACTATTTCAAATTGGTTATCAATAGTTTTAGCTTGGAGCAAAGTTGATACATAAGAGACCCTTCAATCGGCTGATTCCATATCCGAGTAACAAGAGGCATAAATTCCGGATCAGACATCCAGAAATTGAAAAATTTAAACGGCCGCCTTACTTGGATATGTGGTAATACACATACTACCATAGGGGAGTGATCTGAAATCCCAGGGCCAAGAAAATTAGCTTCTGAGAATGAAAAATCCATAATCCATTTAGAGTTCACAAGCACTCTATCGATCTTTCTCTGAATCCTATTCTACCAAGTGAATCTCATGCCGACGTACCTGAGATCTTCAAGTTCTGCTTCAATCAGACACTTTGCAAAATCATCAAAAGCTGGGATCCAAGTTGATGTGCCTCCTATCTGGTCAGATGGATGTCTAATTGCGTTAAAATCTCCAGCCACCACCCATGGTGGTTTCCGATACCACATGCTTCTTTCTAATAATTTCGACCAAAGGGTACGTCTAGCCACAAATGAATGGGCTGCATATACTACCGATACAACAAATGAAGTAGAAGAATCCACCTTCTTCAGAATTCCATGGATTGCTTGTGATGACATCGAGGAGGTCTCAAAAATAACTTGCAGGGGGTCCCATCCAACCCAGATCCGACCAAGCTGTGCATGCACATAATTTGCCTTCTAGCACCATCCCGGTAATAAGTTAACGGATATTTCCTCAAAACCAGCTAAATAAGCCTTTGTCTCCAAAATGCCAATACACCACAGATAATTAGTTCTAACTAAATAGCGAACTTCCACCTGTCTCACAGGGTTCATAATGCCTCTAATATTCCAAACACCAAAAACTTATTTACAAGACAGGATGGAGAGGGATAGACTCACTTTTTCCTAGCCTTACGGCTTTTCTTCTTAGATAAAATCTTTTGTCGCAACTGAATTAGAGGAGTCGTATCCTCCCCTTTCCCCAACTCAACTGGTGAACTAGTATTTTGAGGGGAAGTCGAGTTCTATAAAGTGTTTTCCATTTGGACAAATTCATGAGAAGAATTCACAAAGGAGCTCTCATCCGAGCTATCATCCCCAATAATACGATCCACAAAAACTTCATCAGAGGTAGAAGAGGTTCTGACTTTCCTTACAGTCGAGCAAGTGGCTTCTGGCTCCTTCCTTTCTAAACAGGTCCCCTCACCACCATAGGACTTCTTGGACTGAGTCTGAGTGCCTCTTTTCACTTTAGCTTGTACCGTTATCCAATCTTGTTTGGAGGCAGAAGGATCCACAAGGGCAAGAATTATCTTACTAACCAGATTCAGATCTACCGCAGCATTCAACTGATTCATATGCTACTCTTTTGGTTCTTCAAGCGTATTTTGTCTAGACTCCGCTTGGTCAGGACACTTGTGTCCAAAGGACTTGCATTTCAGGCAAAGTAAAGGCTTCCACTCATACTCCACGGAAACAAGAATTTCTTCATCCTCTTGGAATACTGAGATGGTATCATAGAATGGATTTTTTGCATTAATTTCAATGCAGACTCTAGCAAAGGAGATCATTCTCCTACTTTCAGTATGTTGATCCACGTACAATGGTTTACCAATGGTGCTTGCTATTGAACTGATACCCTTAGGGGACCATGCAGCATAGGAAGATTTCTCAGCTTGACCCACATCGGGATCTTCTCATGTTTTTCTTTCTTTAGAACAAGTGTAGGGCTCCATTGCTGCAGAATTAAGGGGATTCAGCAATAGTAAGAGGGCCCCTCTCCAATATTTTCCTTCTATAATCAGCATCCGGTACACGAAAAAAAATAGAAGCCATCATCATTGGCTATCATATCCTCAAGGTAGTGCCCCCATAGGTGTTTAAGGGAAGCTTCAATGAGCTTAAAAGGAAGTTTTTTGCCAATAAAATAGCCCACTATAGACTCATGCCACACCTTATCAGTCTCTTCCAAGATGTCTTCAGAGATGTGTACACACGGTTTGCCATCCTTAAAGGAGGGTAGAATATAAGAAAAGTCATATCCAATAGCTGCATTAGCTCGTGCCACATTAGCCCAAGTTTAGGTCGATTCGTGTGCACAGAAGACTGTTTCTGAGTACCTTCCTGCTGACCATCCTTAGAATTAGTCATCGGTGGCATCAAAGTTGGCTTCCTCATCGAACTTCTAGATCGTCTTTCCTTTCGGCGACTACTCGATCTGTTCCTTCGAACATTGGAGATAGGATTGCTTGCAGTCAGCACTACATTTCCTCCCGTAGTTGGAGGGAGCCTTTCTGGGGGTAACAATTTATCCATAAAACACAATTTTCTCTTTCCCAACTGCAATTGGTAAGGGAACTGAAGAAGTATGAACAGCATCAACATTAGAGCTTATATGCCCCTTATGGTGTGACACATTTCTATTCTCAATTGACAACTGAGTAGCCTTATCTGTCATGTTCACAGCCGAATTAAAAGCTACCCGACTACGACTACGTCCCCTTCTTTCCATCTGAGTGTGACTAGTCTCAGTTAGATGAACAATATGTGTGTTTTTGCTAGTAACACGAGCATCCCCATCCACCTTGTGGGTCATAGGTTGCAATTCGAAGGATCCACCATTCTTCATTGGAAATAGGCCAAACATAACTTCAATCTCTCCACTCAACCTGTCCAACAATAGTTCTGAACCATACGCAGATCCTTACTAGCCTTTATTTAGGCTACTACAGCTTAATCAACAGAAGAATTCCAAAAGTAGTCCACAAATATAACCCAGAAATTAAACACTATAGTTGAAGGCTTCAATGTACAGTATCCCCCTTCGATCAACAATAAAAACCGAGCCCAGCAAAATCTACAACAACATAGCCACAGGTCCCTAGAAGCTTAAGAAAGTCCAAGGAGCAATACCAACTTCAATGGACACAAATGAACGAACTTAGCCAACTCACAACCCACCGAACCCAAAATCAAGTCTCACAAACCCAGAAACCCAGCATACAGCTTCCATACAAGAGATTCTTTCAACAAGTACACAGATTATATAGTAGGAGAGGGCCCATAACATCGATTCATCTCATTCGAGTAAGGAAAAGGATGAAGATCATATAGATATAACCTTTCCTTCCATAGTTCGTTGTCCACAATGAACACCTTCAATGAACAGTGTTCGAGATTACCGAAATCAAATAAACCAACTTAAATCAGTCGCGAAGAGCTAGTCAAACATAAGATACACAGAGGCGAGTCATCCAGAACCCATAGGCAGGAAAGAAGCATAGTAAACACCCATCAATCGATCGATCAGAAAAACCCAGCTCCGAAACCCTAGATGAAATCTCGAAGAGCTTCCCGTAGGAATTGGAAGAAAGGCATGCATCTTTTTTTAATAGCTTGACGCCAACCGACATGCTTATGAGTCATAGAGAAAGAGCCAGAAAGAACAACATAATCAATATTCGCCACAAATGCCTGCAACCTTGTTGTCAATCCCTTATAAGACTACGTATATAAAGGTCGATCCCTACAAGTGCAATAACTCTTATGGATTGCAATAGGTTGATCAGAATCTCTCACAGAAGAGACTAGCTAGCTTTGCAGGAGATGTGTCAATGGCCTCATGTTCTGATGCTAGCGACAATGCTGGTAAGGAAGCAAATGAAACTTGTCGCGACCTCTCCGAAAGTGCACCACCTAGGGTTAGGCTAATGGATGGCTAAGTTTGACTTATTTCGAGCTCTCCCAAGCTTATATCAATTCGCGACTTAGGTTAAAGTTCTTATCATGCAAGATTGATTTTATTTGGAGTCACCACTAATTTATTTACGGTGGGTCGATTAGAAACCCATGTAAAGTATCGAGAGATCAGTTGAAGGACTATTGATCGAGGAACAACTTGATAGTTCAAATGAAGAATAGAATGGATGAAGCTCATGAAACATGACACAATGAGAAATCAAGACACGTCTTAAAATAGGTAAATAGCATGATATCCTTTAGACATTGTCGAATATCCTACAAAGATACACTTCAACAAACGAGGATCAAGTTTCGTCACTGAAAGATGATCATCATGAACAAAATAAGTAGAACCAAACACTTTAGGAGAAAGAGAAAATAGGCTACGTTCAGGAAAAAAAAAGCCCAGGTGGTGTGGCACCCCCAAGAATAAATAATGGCATATGATTAATAAAATAACAAGCAGTGAGAACATTTCCCAAAAAGTGTTTAGGAATATTCATATAAAAAAGTATAGCTTGAGCAGTACCCGTCAGATGACGGTTCTTGTGTTTGGCAACATCATTATGTTGTGGTGTGTGAGCGCAAGAGAGCCGATGATCAATTGTACGAAAACGAAGAAATTGCTGAAACTGAACTGAAGTATACTCTCCGAACGAATATGAGCATTAAATCGAGTTCTTGCAAAAATATATAATTCACGAAAGACTGTGAAAAGTTCATAAGCTTTTATTAAATAAATGAATGACATTCATGTATAGTCGTCAACAAAGAAGACAAAATATCTAAACTAATGGGGATGTAATAGGACACAGACCCCAAATATCATAATGAACAAGACTAAATGGAGCATAAGCTCGTTGGGAAACACAAGGATTTAAGGAAACACGACAATGCTTTGCAAGTTGACAAGACTTATACTTTATTCTAGACACAAATTTGAAACAAGGAAATAAGGATGATACTAGGACATCCAGAACATACGACTCCTTCACCACTACAGCGGGGACATGCATGCTCTCCAAGTAATAAAGACCACCATTGACACGATCCCTACAGATAGTCTTCTGTGTGGAGAAATCCTGTAAAAAACAGTAACAAGGAAAGAACACCATTGAACAATGTAAATCTTGTCTAATACAACTGACAGATAATAAACTAAATGATATGCCAGGAGTGAAAAGAACAGTAAATAAAGAGATCTCTTTGGTAGGATGAGCAAATCTATGTCCTCAAACTATTAGTGTGAATCCATTGGCCATTGTAATATGATTAATATCATATAATGATTGATAATCAGTAAGAATACCATGGTTACTGGTCATATGAGATCTAGCACCAGAGTCAATCACCCAAGCAATATTGGATACAACAGCAATGTAATAGCCGCAAAGGGCTCGACCTAACCAGCCCCCGTCCGCGCCTGTTCACGTCCGGCCACGCACGGGCCGCGCTTGGCCCATCGCCAGCAGCCCACATTCTCGTCCCAGCCCACGCCGTAGCTCCCTCTCTCCTCTGTTCTCCCCTGCTTCTCACTCGCGGCACGGACGATAGGGAAGCTCGCCGTGCGGGTCCCACGCAGGCGAGACGGCCGGCCATTCGCTCGGGGTCTGCTGCAGCAGCCCTGGGGAACCGGTCGAAAGTGACCTCAACCAATGAGAGCTCGCCGTGAGTCGCGATCGACGACGAAACTTCTCCCGCACGCCTCATTGCTCTGTTTTTCTTCCACCCGAGTAGCTGTCTTTGAAGTCGCTTTTCTCTTACCTCGGATCTCCGTTTGAGACGTGGTTAGTGTCGTTGGAATCGTGGAGACGCCCTCTTCAAGCAGCCGCCAACTACCGTCGACGATTCGCTCTCCACCACCGCCGGCAGCCCCCAAAAGTCAGCCCCTCGCAGCCCGACTCCCCTGTTTTGCCGGTAAGAGTTTTGAGCTGTAAAGTGCAATTTCATCCACTTTCTTCGATCTTTAGCTTGATTCGTTGGTTCCAATGGGTTTGTAGACGTAGTTAAACCCCAAATTAACCTTTGATTTCATTCGATTTTGTTTGGATTTTGCTGATTTGAGATTGAATACAAGTTTGCCCCAATTCCTTGAAACCGAACCCTAGAATTTTCAATCCGTCGTTTGGGACCTGCCCACTTTCAATGATGCTTCCAATAGACTCGTATGGGTGTTATAAGCATAGATTAGGAAGTTATTTTGTCCGATTTGATCTTGGAGGGACGGATTGAAGCGATTTTTGTTGGCCCTTTTTCCCCCGTTGATCGAACCGCCGCCCATCTTTCCTTGGAGTCCGATTTCTCCCTCCTCCAACCACCTCAGCTTCCGTGGTTGGTGTCGTTGGACTCGTATGGAAGCCCTCTACAAAGCCCAACCCACATCAGCTCTCGATTTGCTTTGTGTAGGAAGAATCAAGGCAAAAACCGAGCGGAGGTCAGTCAAACCCATTCGCGAGCAAGGCCGCTGTTCTTTCTCTCGCGTGTGGGCCTTTTGTGCATGTATTGGGTTCAGCTCGTGGGCTTCATTCAGTCCAGATCCGTGGCTGCAAGCATCTCGGCCCACGACGAAGGAAGAAAAGAAAAAGAAGAAAGAAAAAGGAAAGAGGGAAATTATTCCGCGGACCACCGTTGTGTTTAGGATCGCAATTTAAGGTGAGGGAATTTCCTAAATCGCTATTAGGCATACATGTGCATTAGTTAATATCGTTTATTAATTTATTATTATATTTATTATATTTATCATTTTAATGCTATTATTATTAGTTAATTATTATTGCATGTTAGAAATTTTATTATCATTAGTACTGTTATTAAATTTATTAATTACTAATTATTATTTATTAGTTTAGTTTTATTATTATTATTGTCAAGTGATTAAATTATGATTAATTAGCCAAATAATTAGTATGCGACGGTAAGATTGTGTATTCGAGGAACGTGGTGGACTATAAGTCAGTTTTAGATGGCTTGAGTTAGTTTCTTTAGACACGCAATTTATTTATTTATTTGCTGCAATTTATTTATGTATTACAACATTTATTTATTTAAAGTTTTAGTATTATTTCAATTTTGCAATTGATTGTGTACTTAGACTACGTGAATAGTCTGGAGCGATGGGACATGGGTTTAGACTGGACTTGAGTGACGGACTAGGAATTCTTGGGATTGATGTGAGATTAGCAGGTTGTTTAGTGACAAATTAAGGACCCTATGGCCGAGGTAAACCTAGTGGTGGGATAGGGAGTTAATTGCTGATATAATTAGGACTCACCCCACCACCCAACCTTTCCCCCAGGTATCAGTAATGGACCCTGAGAATAATGTGGAGTTCGAGGAAGAGATGTTGGAAGAGGAGACGGACGAAGATGACTTGCCACTAGAAGAGCTTGAAGAGGAGGATCTAGAAGAAGAGAAACTCGAGGAGGAAGAGATGGAGGAAGAGGAGCTCCAGGAGGAAGAGCTGGAGGAAGAAGAGCTCGAAGAGGAGGATCTGGAGGAAAAAGAGATTGAAGAAGAGGAGCTAGAGGAAGAAGACATAGAAGAGGAGGAACCAGTTCAGGAAGAGCCCCAAGAGGAAGTGGTGGACGATGAGCCCATGCAAGACGTGCATAACATGATTATAGGTTGGTACCAGGAGTTCGACCAACAGCTACAACTACATGAACCCATACCAAGCTCGCAGATTAGGGATGGATCATCGACATGGTCGAGACCCCTTCTGGAAGAGTACCAGAAAAACATGAGACTACCATCTGGGAGTGGAATCCCCTACTCAGAAGGTGGGTTGATCATCAGTATTGGGAACGCTACGAGGGAGAGGTTGGAGGCCCACTAGTCTTCCACCAGGGGCAACATGAGGCACCGACATGGGTGTTTAATTATTGGAATCCGGACCTAGGTTAACCCAATGGCACAATAATAAATCCATAGGAAAAATGGTCTAGGTTGGTCTTTGGGACTCGGTTTTGTAACAGTACAATATCGGGGTAGACTAGGTTGTTATGTGCACGAGTATGTATACGCTCCAGTTGGACGTAAATTTTGGGAATGTATATTATTATGCTTTTGTGTGCCTACTCTGATTTTCAATGAGGACCGCGACTGACTTTGGACCAAGGAAAGACAAAATGGCAAGGCTGTGCACGCGCACCGGTCTCGGGGCATGATAGCACAAGCTGAAGTAGAAGATAATTGTGCAATAGAGGCTGTAGACGCATCACCTCCTAAAGCTTGATATTTCAAATAACGAGCGTACTCATCTAGACTCATAGTCATGACCTTTGATTTCATACGTGTAATAGGAGTACCCATGGCAACATGTGCAAGAGTGGTACGAGACCCCTAAGCTGATTGTGCAGCTTGAAACTTTCGATAGTATGATTGAATATATCCCTAAATACCACAAAAATAACATATGCAAGTTTCTCGACCCCTACCTCGACCACCTACACCTCCTCGTCCTCAGGTATCACCACGTCCACCTCCTCGACCAAAATAAAGAGCAACATGCTCTATTGAGTCATTAACAATGATCCAACTCTTATCATTGCTAGTAGTGCGAAGAACCCATCGGTACCTCACTCAGTGACGGGACATGATCATCTGATGGGATCTAGGATCTAGCAGTCTCGAATTCAGTTCCTATACCTTTGAGATAACATGTGACCAAAAAATTGAGTTCGTTGCTCCAAAAAAGTAGCTCGATTGGTAGTAAATGGCACCAGTCGATCAAATTCATTAGCAAATGATTTAAATCCCTCATAATATTCCTGGAGTGATCTCCTAAACTGAGTTGGTTTCAGAAGTCCTCGTACAACATCATATAATTAAGAAAATTAAGTGAATAGTACATATGCGCAAGAATATCTCATATCTCTTTAGCAATATCGGCATTACTAACCATATTCTGAACATAAATATCAATAGAATTTAACAATTAACTATAAATATGACAGTCAAATAGTATACCAATCATCATAAGTAGAATCATCCTTACTCGGAGAAGATTGAGTAGGATAATGTGATAACCGTTGTCCATGAAGGTTCTTGAAGACATTCTTCTTCCACAATGTGTATGTTGATGTTCTATTAATACTCGTTGAACCAGTTTCGTTGATATAGATGTGATGGTTGGAGTTTGTGATTGCAATATTGTATAATAGTCGAACTATCCAGGTTAGCCTTAGTACCCAAACTAGGATCCAAAGGAACAGTCGACATGATAATAACCCACTCTAATCACACTAGAGTATATAAAACCAAGAAGAGAATACGCAAATCTCAAATAATATTCTCAGAATAAGTAACAATATATCATAATGATGTAAAAGAGATCTAGATCACAAACCCTTCAGCTAGCATCATGAGAGAACAGAGAACTAATAGTCGATCATAGGAATATTTAGTCAAGTTATTGACAACAAGGAAAACGGGGGTTTTTGGTAGGCTAGTATTGCCTAGGGTTTCATGATCACTTTTTTTTTTTTGGCGATTTGAGAATTGGAAGAGGAAGACGATTGACGGTGGGGTAAAAGTTTTTTACCCTAGCACTGATACCATGATAAAAAGACAAGAAAAGAAAAGGAATAAGGGAAATTATAATTTGTCTACTTAGACTTTAAGGCTAGTTGGACCTCTTATTTATATGAATAACGAGTGTACAAACTTAACATACATGACCAATGTGGGACCATTTATACTATGCACATCTAATAACAAATCCAACATCACTGATTACCTCCAAATTCCCCTTGATCACCCAAAGGTTCCACTCCATAGCCCAAATTTCCACTCCATCAATCGCACCACTCTCCCAAATAAGAACAACCCAAAAACCCAAAGCAGAGACCACCAACAATAACTCTTCAACATGGCTGACATAACAGTGCCTCAACAACCCAAAAACTTGAAATGAGCTGAAAGCGCTGGGACCCTTTTTCAGAATCACAGTTAGGAGCATGGACGCCCAAAGAGAGCTCATGAGGGCTGAAGGTTTGATCAGGGTTAGGACAAGAGGGAAAATTCTGAACCTAGATTCGATCAAGTTGAGGAGAGAGATGTGGAGATGGAGAGAGACGTATTTGGAATAGGGATGTTCATTGGAGCTATGGCCATAAGGCATTTGCACAATTGTGGCTGCAAGAGGGCTGTATGACTGGACGTCAATGACTCGGATCTTTATCGTTCCAATATTCCTGTTGTTTCTCTCTTTATGGTGCACGGTCTTGATGAGTTAGTTACAAGAAGTTTCAACATTTTCTGTTGGCGAGGGAAGTGCAAGATATGAACGATGAATCAATCTGGCAAAAAGTCTAATATCATGTGAGATGATTCCCAATTCCCCTAATTAAGAACGAACCATTCTAGTATAGTTCCATTTTCAAGATGAAAAACAATCCACCCTAAAATGACCACCTCGAATTAGAGAATTTGTAATAGTTCTATTCAATTTGAATGATATAAGTATTTTTTGATGAAGTCCTTGTCACGAAAAAAAGGGCCAAAAAACTTTAAAAAAATACAAAAGAAAAACTGAAAAAGGCCCAAAAGAGTTGAAACAGGACAGAAAGAAGCCAGAAATGAAAAACAGGAAAAGAAAAAGGAAGAAAAATGGAATCCAACTAGGGTTTGCGTGGTCCAAGACGATTTTGTTACTCTACAGAACCGAGAACCGGCCTAATGGAATTGATCCCCGATTTCTAGGATCGATGACCGAACCGCCTAAGTCTTGGACTGGACCGGACCACAGTCCAATCCAGTCTGATTTCTAGAATATCTAATGGATCGATTGGGAACCGGAAAAATTCTAAAAAAAAAATAACTTTTTTACATTTAGAAAAAATAATTATTTTGGTAAAGTTTGATAAAGATTAACTTTAGAAATTAAAATTGAATTCTTTTTTTATATCTTTATTTTTAATAAAAATATAAAAAAATTTAACCAATTCAATTGGATCAAACTTTCGTAGGAATCGAAAACCGAATCGATCGAACAACAGTTCCACTTTTGGGAACCAAAAACCGGACAGACACTTCCGATCCGGTTTCTGATTTGGGCGGTCCAAGTTATTTACCCTTAAAGCCAACGATGAGATGGCCGGAGGTTGGAGAGTTCAAGAAGCAATGCCATGGCCGAGCTTTGCCAGCAAGGGTTGAGCTTGCGAACTTGCAAGGTCACGCTAATTCTCACTCATATATGAGATTTAGGCATGCAGCTTCTGACTCCAATTGGATGCATCAAGAGGGAATTTCTCGGGAAATAACAAGAGACTAAGAAAAATGGTGTCACTCGGAAGGTAGCCATGGAAGTGACTTTTATGACCAGTCTCAAGTCGTATCTTGTTCTCTAGCACGTCGTGTTACTTGCTTTACCCGACGTATCATGTTAGTGTGAAGACAAGTCCATAGGATTATTGAATGGGTGGCACTCAGATTAGCAAATTCTGCATCCTGCCGCTTTGACACGACACCATAAACTCCACAGGACGTCAACAAAACACTGCATTAGGCCTTGAGACTATAAAATTACGTAAAGCATATAGAATGCAGTGGAGATGTGTAGAGGAGACCAAACCAAAGGAATAAATTCAACTATCCTGTTTAAAGCAATATATCGAATTTGAAACTGACAAAAGAATCCTCTGCAGAGGACCCATCCGTCGATCACTTGATAATGTAGTGCTAAATCACAATAATTCATCAGATTAAGAATGGTAAAAATATCTACAAGCTTCATCTCCCTCTACCCACCACCTAATCAACTTGGCAAATACTGCCAAAGCACAATACAAATACGCTTGCAGGAGCACTCAAAACATGATTATAACATGTTCCTTTCACAGCGAGAAGGCAAGAAATAGGGCATTCCAACTCTAAAACCAAAGAGGCAGGTAAAAGAGCTCCAAAGAAACTACAAGAAAGTACAAGTTTTCCTCAAATTACAGAACTCCCTTGTTACCTGACATGATTATATTCCATGACAACAATTCTACTTATAATCCGCTAACTATTCCTTTATCAGGAAGAACTACTTCACCACCTAACGGCTAAGTCTGTCAATCATTAGCAGGAGCCATCATTATGATAGGGAAGCAAGCAAATGAGCACAATCAAGTAAGCCAAACCCAGGTAACTAATCGAGAAGGAAGGAAGAAATACAGATCAATGCATCGATTACTCAACTCACCCTTAACTAAACACAGAATAGAGTCTTAAATGCTCAAAAGATTAGACAAGAATTAATTATTATGCCCAGCGAAGGTGCAAAAACATATAAAGGAAAAAAACTAGCAGAGCACTCTAAGAAACAATGCAACACTAACAATCCAGGCAGCCCTTCTTATCACCCAAAGTAAAAGCAAGTGATATGGCCAGATTTCAACCTCACACAAGGGGTCACGATTTGCCGCATCAATTACTTAATGGATGTACATACTTAACAAAATTCAAACTACTGCACAGAAACGGCATCACATAAAGATGTCAAAATATACTAAAAGAATTGATACGACAATCGCATCTAAATGCAACACTTCAAAGTGTTGTAATGTGCAAATAAACACAAACTACTGCCTAGTTAAGTTCACTCTGAAAATGACATCATTAGACCACAAAGTTAACACAGAGCTTACAAACAGGTTCATGGACATGCTCCCCTAATCAATGTCCACTAAGGACTGACCAATCCAGCCGGATGAATAGAACCAATTGAGAGAATATTTGAACTGCGTTATCTGTTACCATTGATTACCCAACCGATTATTAAGTCTATTTCAATCGCCAGTATTTCACGGTATCAGAGAAGATAATACTGCATGAGACAACCAACATCTTGAATTACCAATCCAAAGTCACAACATAACAAGTGTCGACTGATCGCGAAAGAACTAAAGCAAGCACACGAAATTGAAACAAAATACTATAGTAGGAGACACAATATCCTTCTGGTTCGTAGATAAAAAAGCAGACATTCCATACATCTAAAGCCAGATCCTTGGATATATAACTAATAACCTTCTGGAGTCAGAAAACAACCAAAATTATCACCGAATGGACAACAAAATGAGTAAAAAGGACCTCCTATCTCTCTCTTAATCGATATTCTGCATGACATCCTCGGCCGTGAACTTGGTCCCCTTGTCCTTGTCAGCAGCAGCACGTCCCTGGGCCTTGCGATCGAGCAGGGACTTGCGGTCCTTGTCCATCCGCAGCTTCGTGATCACGACCTTCGAGGGATGAACCCCCACGTTCACGGTCGACCCATTGACTTTCTCGCGGGTGATGCGCTCGATGTGGATGACCCACTTCCGGCGATAGACCTGTACGACCTTGCCCTCGCGACCCTTGTACGTCCCGCGGACCACCTGGACCTCGTCGTCCTTGCGCACCGGCATCGACCGCACGTTGTGCTTCGACCTGAGGTCGGAGCTCACGGGGGCGCTCATCAGGACGCGGCGGACGCTCGACGGCGCCGTGAAGTGTGCCTTCCGGTTCTTGCGGCGGGAGCTAGTGACGCGAGGATTGTACTTCATCTTCGCTCGCTCTTGTTAGGGTTTCCGGAGTCTGCCGACTAAAGAGATCTACAATTGGGAAGGTGAGGTTATATCTAGAAGGAAATGAAAATTAGGGTTTTATGATGGTGGGCTCAACTTTATTTTGGGCTTTTGTTCAATTTCAAATGACAACTTACTACGGCCCAAATTTGAGTATTTTGATACCAGAAGGGGCCGGTGGAAGAAGAAACTTATGATTGCGGATGATTATCTAAAGATAAATTTTTGAAAAATGTAACACAGATCTCATGACACGTGGATGAATCTTAAAGGAATCACAACGGTTATAAAAGAGGCTATTATGTTAGGATTCCATTTATGCTTTTGAAATAAAAAGTTCTCTACATGAACTTATTGTTTGGATTGTTACAAATAAAGTCAATTATTCCAAAAACAAGCATCCCAAATTTGTTATGCTAAAGCTGAATAGAGTAATTCTATCTATCTTTAATTATAAATGGATCTATGGACACCTTGAAGCTTTAATCCTTTGGTCTATCTATGTTCAACTTGTTTGTTTTTTTTTTTTTTGGGAGGGGGTTTAAAGAAATCTATGTTCAACTTGTTCATTGCTTTATTTTTCATTTTTCTAAAGTTTGCGAGCTTAGTGTCTTTATTGGGTTTTTATTTCTCATGGAACGAGAGAGTGGAAGTGAAGACGGTCGTTTTTGGACGAGTATTAAATTTTTTTTTTTTGGTAAAGCACGAGTATTAAATTTTAATTTCTAAAGAATTCAAGAAGTGGGAAGATGAGGTTATATATAGAAGGAAATAAAAATTAGGGTTTTATGATGCCTCAACTTTATTTTGGGTTTTTGTTCAGTTTCAAATGACAACTTAGTATGGCCCAAATTTTGAGTATTTTAATACCTACTCAAACGAGATTGAAAACTACCATTCCGTTGAATTGGATGATGGATAAACCAGCAAGTAAGGTCTTCCCTAGGTTGAAGTCATTCATTTGCATGCAGGTTCCCTTGCAGTTTGAGTTGCAGTTCCAAGCATTTCCAGGGCTAACTAGGTCTCTTTTTCCCTGATGGGGATATGCATATATAGGGAAAGAGTAAAGATCTATCTTGTGATCAAGCCTTACCTTAAAAGCCAGTCAGAGATTTATCTCTAATACGAATCTATATCCTATTGTAAGCCAAGTTCTATTCCAGCCATTTCCTTTTACCTTCGATGGCCAACCAGTTCGAGTGTAGTTCCAATACCACTGGAGAATATGCTAGTACCAGTCTCAACAGAGAGGACTAGAATAGATACATAGGGGCAGGTGGAAGAAGAAACTAAGAAAAGATTCATGGAAGATAGTAGGAACCGTATTTATGATTTGCCCATGTAACTTTTCAAAAAATGTAACAACAATCTCTTAAAGGAATCACAACGGATAAGCTAGCATTTATAAGAGGCTATATATATATATATATATATATATATATTTTGGGTAAGTTATAAGAGGCTATTTTGTTAGGACTCCATAATCTGTTTTTATGCTTTTGAAAGAAAAAGTTCTCTACATGAACTTATTGTTTAGATATTAACAAATAGAGTCAATTATTCCACACAAAAAAACACCCCAAATTTGTTATATTGAAGATGAATAGAGTAATTCTATCTATCTTTAATTATAGATGGATATGTGGACACCTGGAATCTTCAATCCTTATAATAAGGCCATAACACCAACAAAATTTGCACTCATGATGACATAGGCATCTACATGAGTGGAAGGGTGCCAAAACAACATTACAGAGAGGGGTGCCAAATAGCAAACATCCTCAACCCTCAGTTACAATCAAAATGAAAGAAATCAATATTACCGAAGCAAAACTTACACCTTGGTCAAAAAGATAAAGGGATCGAGCCCCCAATAATGCTGAGTTCTCCTGTTCCTTGTTGTGTTGGTAACATGGTTTAACTTAGCAACTTTGTCTATGACCACCTTACCGAGATGGAGCTTCAAAGCTGGCAAGTATAGAAGTTTGTTACGGAAAAGAATTATTCTGTATCTTCCATACTAAGTGACATAGAGCCCCCAGTGCAAAGCGGGCAATGCAACTAGAGAATTCCTTCCCCGAGAGAAAAGTGGAGGCCCGCAATACAGTCTCCTTCCAAGTTATGTTGTGCTAGAAGGAAGCATGACTGGTAGGGCACTCAAAAAATAGGTGATCAATAGAATCTGTGGTGGAGTTCAAGAATGCACATGACGTACCAGCAATCTGCCCATATGTTCAGCTTGTTCATTGCTTTATTTTTCATTTTTCTAATGTTTGTGAGCTTAGTGCCTTTATTGGGTTTTAGTTTCTCATGGTGATAACGAGAGAGAGGAAGTGAAGATGGTCGTTTTTTGATGAGTATGATAAATTTTTGCTCCTTATTATCCTACAATTGGTGGAAATTTTGGTGGATTCAGCTCATATATCTTTAATTTAACTCGTTCCATATTACAATTATTATGTCGCACCTTAACAACATTAAAGACAAAAAGCCATTGACAAAACTTTCAATGTCTTCTTTTTTGTAACAAAATCATAACTCCTAAAAAATGGATGGTTCATCTAGCGAGGTTGGAGCTCATCACAATGCTTAATAGGATGTGGTAGATCCTCGATGGCATTGAGAAAGGTGTCTAACGGTTAGAAGATTATTTTATGATGGAAGCCTAATGGCAAAAAGCTTACTTTTATGTTTGAGGACCCAAAATTTAAGAATTACTCTCTTTAGGTAATATTAAATCTTGAGTTTTAATTATTAAAAAGAATTTAACTTTCATTCAAATTTTAACAAGCTCTTCTCTTTCTCGATTTTTTAATATATTTTTTTATTTTAATCCATATCTCTCAATCGATTCAATTGGGCTTAACGTAGTTGTCTATATTTAATGTTTTTTCATGGGTTATTTTGACGAACCAAAACGAAAGCAATATATATATATATAAAATAAAAAAACCACACAGTTTAATGATCCATATAGCTAATTAAAGGCCAATACTAAAAATGGTGATATTTCAGAAACTTGTGATGCCTCTTCCTCGTTAACAAAAGATAGAATTTAATGGTCTTGTGCTCACGTCGTCTGGGTATGCCCAATTTTATAAGCTTATATTTTATGGAACGTAATTATACTTATAAATCATTTTGATGACTTAAATAAAGAAAGAAATATTAATTCGACTCCATTCTAGTTTTGAATCAACCAAGAGAACGGTAATTTACATTGGACTTTATAAGGCAAAACTGTCCTTTCCCTTCGTATTGCGGATAAAATTTCTTTTTTGCCCTGAATGACGCTACTAAAAAGCAAATAAAAAGAATCAAAACAAAAATTTCGAAAGAAAAGAGAACTCAAGATTAACTACAAAGCCAAAACGGAAATAGTTCTGATGGCGAGTGAAATGCGAGATATGAATGCTGCATCAATTTAGAAAAAGTTTAGTTTGATTGAGTCCAATTTCATGATTGGGTGGGATGGTTCTCGATTCCCTTAATTGAGAATAATTCATTCTAGTCTAGTTTTCAATTTCAGGATGAAGATCGATCCACCCTAAAATGACCACCTCGAATTAGAGGATTTCTATTAGTTCTCTCCAATTTGATTGATATAAGTATTTTCTGATGAAGTCACGGCCAAAACACTTAAAAATTACAAAAGAAAAACTGAAAAAAAAGGACCAAAAGAGTTGAAACAGGACAGTATAAGCCAGAAATGACAACAACAAAAAAAGCAAAAGAAAAAGAAGGAAAATGGAACCCAACGATGAGATGGCCGGGGGTCGGAGTGTTGAAGGAACAATGCCGCGGCCGAGCTTTGCCGGCAAGGGTCGAGCTCGCGACCTTGCAAGGTCACGCTAATAGTAATTCTCACTCATACATGGTGATTTAGTATGCAGCTTCTGATTCCAATTTGATGCATCGAGAGGGAATTTCTCAGGAAATAACAAGAGACTAAGAAAAGATGGTTTCCCTCGTGAGGCCGCCGGGGAAGCGACTTTTATGACTAGTCTTTCAAATCTTGCTCTCTAGCATGTGGTGTCACTTGTTTTACCCGACGTATCGTGCTAATGTGAAGACAATTCCATGAGATTATTAGATACTCAGATTAGCAAGTTGTGCATCCTGCCGCTTTGACACGACAGAATAAACTCTCACAGGACGTCAACAAAACACTGCATTGCCAACCTACCATGGGAATGAGAAATAAGCTAAGCGCTTTGTTTGTCCATTGGCTTTCAATGAATATGTAGTTCAGCTGTAATCTTCTCTTTTTTTTCCAACCCAACAGTTCAACCAGTGGAAGCAATTGACTTACGAACTGGAAACCAGACCTGGTCTGCTTTGACCAGACTGAATTTAACATACTGTTTAGCCAGCCAAAATGAGAAATACAAGCGGAAACAAAAGTATCAAATTCAGGCAATGTCCCGGGCAGCCTCAAATAGGCATATGGTTTTCCAGGTGTACTATAAGTAAGTGTGAGAGACAACCAAGTTGAAACGGCAACCAAATCTTTCCTCCGAGTCTCATGCACTTGAAAGAGCAAAATCCTCAGAATCCAAACTCAAGCCCAAGGGCAACATTGAGAGCAAATATACCAATACCTCATCGTTTCTCCCTCGACAAAGCATATAGAACGAGGACTGAACTCTAATGGCATATAAGATGATGACCAGAGTCTAATAGCATATTGAACGATTGGTAGAGCTGCCAATACAGTCTCTAGAGTATACCTTTCCGCACCGAATTAGGCCTTGAGACTATAAAATTTCAGAAAGCATATAGAATGCAGTGGAGATGTGTAGAGGAGACCAAACCAAAGGAATAAATTAAACTAACCTGTTTAAAGCAATATATCGAATTTGAAATTGACAAAAGAATCCTCTGCAGAGGAACCATCCGTTGATCACATGATAATGTAGTGCTAAATCACAATGATTCATCAGACTAAGAATGGTAAAAATATCTACAAGCTTCCTTTTCCTCAACCCCCCACCTAATCAACTTGGCAAAAACTGCCAAAGCACAATACAAAGTGCGCTTGCAGGAGCACTCCAAAACAAGATTATAACATGTTCCTTTCACAGCAAGAAGGCAAGAAATAGGGCATTCCAACTCTAAAACCAAAGGCATGTAAAAAAGCTCCAAACAAAATCCAAGAAATTGCAAGTTTTCCTCAAATTAGAAAACTCCCTAATTTTTACCTGACATGATTATATTCTGTGACAACAAATCTACTTATTATCAGCTAACTATTCTGTTATTAGGCAAAACTACTCCATCACCTAATGGCTAAGTCTGTCAATCATTATCAAGAGCCATTATTATGATAAGCAAGTAAGCAAGCCGAGCACAACCAAGTAAGCCAAACCCATGTAACTAATCAAGAAGGAAGGAAGAAACACAGATCAATGCATCGTTTACTCAACTCACCCTTAACTAAAAACAGAAAAGAGTCTCAAATGTTCAAAAAATTAGACAAGAAGTAATTATTAAGCCCAGCAAAGACAAAAAAAATATATAAAGAGAATAAACTAGCAGAGCCCTCTAAGAAACAATGCATCACTAACAATCCAGGAAGCCCTGCTTATCAGCCGAAGTAAAAGCAAATGATATAGCAAAACTTCAACCTCACACAAGGGGTCACGATTTGCCGCATCAATTACTTAATGGATGTACATACTCACAAAATTCAAACTACTGCACAGAAACGGCATCACATAAAGATGTCAAAATATACTAAAAAAATTGATAGAACAATCCCATCTAAATGCAACACTTCAAAGTGTTGTAATGTGCAAATAAACACAAACTACTGCCTGGTTAAGTTCACTCTGAAACTGACGACATTAGACCAAAAAGCTAACACAGAGCTTACAAACAGGTCCATGGACATGCTGCACCAGTCAATGTCCACTAAGGACTGATCAATCGAATTGGATGAATGGAACCAAGAACCACTAGAGAGAATATCTAAACTGCATTATCTGATACCGTTGACTACCCGACCGATTATCAAGTCTATTTCAATCGTCAGTATTTCACGGTATCAGAGAAGATAATACTGCATGAGACAACCATCATCTTGCATTACCAATCCAAAGTCACAACGTAACAAGAGTCGGCTGATCGCGAAAGAACTAAAGCAATCACACCAAATTGAAACAAGAAAGAATATCCTTCTGGTTCGTCAATAAAAAAGCAGACATTCCATACATCTAAAGCAAGATCCTTGGATATATAACCAATAACCTTCTGGAGTCAGAAAACAACCGAAATTATCACCGAATGGACAACAAAATGAGTAAAAAGGACCTCGCTCGTTCTCTATCTCTCTCTTAATCGATGTTCTGCATGACATCCTCGGCCGTGAACTTGGTCCCCTTGTCCTTGTCAGCAGCAGCACGTCCCTGGGCCTTGCGATCGAGCAGGGACTTGCGGTCCTTGTCCATCCGCAGCTTCGTGATCACGACCTTCGAGGGATGAACCCCCACGTTCACGGTCGACCCATTGACTTTCTCGCGGGTGATGCGCTCGATGTGGATGACCCACTTCCGGCGATAGACCTGTACGACCTTGCCCTCGCGACCCTTGTACGTCCCGCGGACCACCTGGACCTCGTCGTCCTTGCGCACCGGCATCGACCGCACGTTGTGCTTCGACCTGAGGTCGGAGCTCACGGGGGCGCTCATCAGGACGCGGCGGACGCTTGACGGCGCCGTGAAGTGTGCCTTCCGGTTCTTGCGGCGGGAGCTAGTGACGCGAGGATTGTACTTCATCTTCGCTCGCTCTTGTTAGGGTTTCCGGAGTCTGCCGACTAAAGAGATCTACAATTGGGAAGGTGAGGTTATATCTAGAAGGAAATGAAAATTAGGGTTTTATGATGGTGGGCTCAACTTTATTTTGGGCTTTTGTTCAATTTCAAATGACAACTTACTACGGCCCAAACTTTGAGTGTTTTAATACCAAAAGGGGCCGGTGGAAGAAGAAGCTTAGAAAAGATTCATGGAAGACAGCTGTGGATGATTATCGAAAGAGAATTTTTTTTAAAAAAATGTAACACTGATCTCATGACACGTGGATGAATCAATTTTTATGATTCACAACGGATAAGCTAGCATATATAAGAGGCTATTTTGTTAGGATTCCATAATGTGTTTATATGCTTTGAAAAGAAAAAGTTCTCTACATGAACTTATTGTTTGGATAGTAACAAATAAAGTCAATTATTCCAACAACAAAAAAAACCCCCAAATTTATTATTGTTGGGTTTTATTTTGAATGGGCCGCCTAAGATGGGCTGAACCTAGAACCCAGCCGACAACCCACATGCATTTGAATTACTTCAAGGCAGTTACAATCTTTTTGAAGATAGATTTTTGGTAACTACTAGAGAAGAAGACCGACGTTCATCTCTGTGGAGGAAGACAACGCTTCTCTTAGGGTTCTCAGGTATTCTCTCACAAGTGCGACATATATTCGGTGAAGATACGGGTACTTTCCTTAATCCTATGTGATTGTACTCTAGATCGGTGATACAAGTAATTTTCATTCTCGAGCCAATTTATTTAAGTTTCTATTGTGTTTTGGCGACGAATTTGTTCAAAGCCTTAGGATTTTAAGTAAACCATCATTGGTATCAGAGCCCTTCGTTCTTGTTTTCTTGATCTTCTTCATGTAAATAGGCATATTAATCTTGTTTAGATTAATCGGAATTCGGATTAAGGCATGATTAGTAAAAGGCATAATGCTTTTGTGCATTTTTCGTAAAATATATTTAGTAAAAAGTGAATATTTTTGCATATATGGATAGTACTCGGCGAGATGATCGTTTTGAGTGGTCGCACGTCACGTACGAAGGTTGGGAAGGCCATCGGAGATGCCTAAGCGCCGGCGAGGGAGTTGCCCGTTGTTCGTTGGGCTGATGTCAGCCCCACGCGGACATGGGTGAAGGCCCACGTGGCTGATGTCAGCCAAGGACGGGCCTGAGGGCCCCTTTTTGAAAAGAGAATAAAAAAATTAAAATTTTAAAAGGGGCTAGTTGGCTTGTGGGCCCAGGGCCCGCGAGCCTAGCACATGGTCAGCGCTCACAAGCCCCGCTCAGGGCCAGTGGGGCATGCGAGCCTGGCGCATGGCCAACACTCGCAAGCTAAGGCTAGTGGGCCTAAGGCCCACGAGCCCAAGGGCTTGTAAGCCCAAGGCCCAGTGTGGGACGCCACTTTCCCTACCCAAGCACCGCAGCCTAAGACCATCTTAGGTTAGGCATTAGATGATCAAACTTTTATCTTCGCGATGCTTGAAGTTCCTTGGATCCTCTATTTAGAGCAAATGCTCTTGGTGGCCAATTCAATATTAATTTCACCAGGATCAACTCGTTATCGCTATCAAGTAAAATTAAGTACTCTACGATCACTATCTCCCTTAACCAACTCTAGTAGCGGAAATATATATATGAGACGGAGAATACACAAAGACACGAATATGAGAAACATCAACTTATATATATATATATATATATATATATATTATATATATACACATCGACACGAGGCTGATCTAGCAAAGTTTGTTAACCAACTATACACAACTTCGCTCACAACAAACTCAATCATATATTAAAAGGAGTCATCATGTCAACTGCAGTCGATGTCTAGTAAAAAAGTATAGTAAAAAAGCCTTATGGCCTGTCAGTATTATTGTGCGCCTCCCGATAAGCCATGTCCTAGACTGTCGAAGGTGTCTACCAGAGATAGAGGGCCAACCCAACACTCACTGATCCAAGCATAGACAGCAAAGAATCGGTACGTCAGTGTCTTGGAACCTCAACCCCTACAGATCCTCACCTCGGTCTCTGCTAACAGGAAATGTGCATCGGGGCAATCAGACCAATAGAACCGTTGGTAATGGTGATATATATCATCTATGATGCCGTAATGTAATGGTGGATCTCCTGGAGAGCTCGTCATTTCAACTATCTGAAAACAAATCCCAAAAAGGGTAAGCATTTTGCTTAGCAAGTAAGGGACCGATCACTCAATGTGCCTTCTATCAAACAAACACACTTATCAAGTTTATGATGAAAGACACAAGAGTTATAGCATAATAGCTTGCCATCTATGTCACTAATCAATTCCACAACTCAAGTTTCATACACATGCATGAACCATTAGCATAATTTAGCCATTTATAGCCCTACCAATGCATAATTTATGCACACAGGTCAATGCATATGCCAACACTCATAAAGCACGCATCTCGCAAGCATTCCATATTACCGCAAGACCAATACCAACTCAACCACAAGGCCTAAACCGCTTTTAATTTACAAGTATGTCCAGCTCGGTAATGTAAGATCAACATGCAACATACAATGCTTGCCATGATCAATAAGATGCAGTAATCATGCACGAAATGCCATCTGTATATCATGTGAGTGTTTCTATGCAGATGCAATGCAAAGTTCATGCATAACTCCGAGCACGTAGCCAAGACGCCCTCCCTGCAGATAGGAGATCCAATCTCCTCTTTCCATGTACAGATCTTCGGCGCTATTACTTGACTCACGTGGGCCCCCGGATACCACCACCGGGTATCTAGGCATCTCCCCTCTGAAGGCTTCACACCATTGGGAGTACAGCCATCCAGCCATTCCCCCCCGCTGCTGGAATCTAACCATACTCACAGATGCGACAACCCGTCCTGGAAGCATCCCCGGCCTACCTCCCTCTCTATCGTGACCTTCCATTCATCCGAGGCATCCCCACTCCCTGGGGGTTTCGCGGCTTACCATGCGCGACCATTACCATCCTTCCAACACATGCATGCAATGCACAACCGAAATGCAGCAATTCAATTATCCAATGTGCATGCACATGCTACTATTGTGTTTAAAGGATGAGTAGTCTAAACCATCATTCATTCATGAATCATACTCTCCCTAGGATGCATGATTATGAACAAAGAACAACACCAACATCAATTACTTAGTTCTTTGAAATCATTACATCCGTTTCTCAATCCAAGGAAAACCGTCCATCACAACTTAGTCATGATAGAAATGAGCAATTTTGATAAAAAGGTTCTTGGAAGATTCGTTGTAAATTATCCCGAATAAAGCCATCAATTTTAAAACAATCCAGTAATTTTTTCTGAAAACGCAGCACATAATAGGCTAGCTCCAAGTAAACCAAAAGTCATCGGATTGAGCTGAAATTTTGATATGTTATAGCCCTAGACACGACCTACAACTTTCATGAAGATCACCAGCTCAAAATAGAAAAGTGTGAAGCTCAAAACTAGCACAGAACTCACGAAGTTCAGTACAGTTTTTTGGAAAAACGAAGATTCTGGAACCTCCGAAGAATGAACGAACCAGGGGACTATAAAATTCATAAAATTCCCGATTAATTATATGTTATAGTTTATGTTACGAACAACTTTCCTGAAGACAATATAGTCCAATTCTTTTTCATTCGTTCTAGAAAAATTCAACAAGCCGAGTGGTTTCCAGACCAAACCCAGCTCGAAATGGGTATCCATCCTTGGTTTTCATCTATGGTCTCACTTCTTTCAACTCTTGTCAAGCAAGCACGAATTTGACCAGACACATAGGTTAAACTAAGCATTCCACAGACCATAATCAACCTAAAATCAAGGCATCACGGCGAACGCAATCCCAAAACTTGCCTTACACACATATTCGGTCGGCGAGAGCGCGAGCGATTTGCGGCTTCCCGGCTGTCGACTATGCTCCGGCTGTTCTCTCTTGCAATTGAACTTCACGAAGGAAATAGAAATGGGGAAGATGATGGGCAGGCAAACCTAAGAAAGATGAGGATGGTGGCTGTGCGTGAGAATGAAGAGAGTGAATGGGTAGTCTTGCTCTTATACACTTCATTCCTTGCATGAAATTTGCCACTTGTCCAATCTTGCTCCCAAGTGGCGTGTAAAGAGAATGACACTTCTCTTTCATGTACTAAACACTTGTCAAGACACTCAAGCCACTTGTCCTTTCCTTCAATTCCAAATGACGCCTAAGGGGATGAAAGAAATTGCTCTTCTAGCTTGGTTGGCTCTCCTTCCTTTCTCTTATTCCACGTCTCTCTCTCACAGAGTAACTAACATAAGGCTTGTAGTCGTATAATCTTCAATTAAAACTTGGCAAAGTAGCCGAATTAACCAAATTGCTAATCAAATTTGGCCTTTAATAAATGGTAATTCTATGTTATCACAACAATTCATTTTGAGAACAATTTCCTCGATCGAAGTTTCTCCACGAATGTTCATTCCGCAACTTCCGAAATCTCGGACATGTCGTTACTAAGTGCGATCTCAAGCCTAATAATAAACGAATTCCATAATCTCTATTGACACGTGACTAAATTTCAAGGTGTTCGTGTCGAAAATTTCGGTCCACCACATCCAGGGCTCGGTCAAATAGACCGAGGGCTGTGGACCACAGTTCGCGGTTTGACCGCTGATTTGGATCGTTGACCGTTGACCGTTGATTGAAAAAATTAAAATTAAAATTATTGTTTTGTGTAATCCTTAATAAATGTGCGGCTTTTGAGTAATCCCTAATGTTCTGCATGTATTGCAGGAACAATGGTAGAGACGAGGATAACTCCCATTGTTGTACGAACGCCAGCACAAAGAGACAAGTGAAGACACTTGCAAGATGACCTAAGAAAGTATCGATGGGGAGAGGGCAACATAGAAACTCACATGATACGAGTCAACAATATGATACAAGAGGTCATATGGAACGATGGTCAAGCAACGATGGGAAATTTCAAAAAAGCGGATGGGCTATATGATACACCTCTAAATGATTGGAAACTGTTGTTTGATGAGGTCATGGAATGTGTCTAGATGAGAAACGATTTCGTGAGCCATGATAAGCTTGTTGAAGCTTTGCTTAAAGAGTACTATAAAAAGGGAGTGTAAAAGACAGTCACTTTAGGAATGAATACTACTTGGCAAATAGCAAACATGCCTTGGAGAAAGCCAAACGCAAAGGGGAATCCGTCAGTATTCTCTTGGTTACCAAAAAAGGAGAAAGAAATGTCTGAAGTACTTAAGGAATCTTTGCCAAGGCTTCGCAAGAAAATATAAAGATAGTTTCCTTTATTTGTTCTAGGTTAATTTCTTTTATGTTTCTTTTTCTTTTATGTTCTTTATGTTCATTTATCAATTTGTTCATGACTATGTAATTACCTATTTAAATTTTATGTTGATCTATTGTGGTTTAATAATTGTGTTATGGCACAATCGATGTGGTTAATTCTCCAAAGTATAAGTAACTTGATAGAATTAAGACTTTACCTAAAGAATTATATTAATAATAGTTTCAAATTAGAACATTGAGATGATGATTGGAGACATGATATGTCCTTTCGAGTCTTGAACCTAGCGTGAAATTATTCATAATATAGTTAGTTAGAGTGAAGTAATTGCATAAATGACGATAATTTAATGAAATCTTTGTGCTCATATGTCTGATGGACTTTGTGTTAAAAAAATGACATTAGCATCCAAAAACATAGTTGCTGAGTTAAATAAAGGAGAGACATTGAACGGCGATAATTATGAAATATGGAATATGAAAATCTAGTATGTGCTGGAAAAGTAGGAAGCATTAGAGGCTCTTAACCTAATCATGGACGAACCAGAGGATAGAAATACTGCACAACACAAAAGGGATAAAGAGGCATTTGCTGCACGGATAAAGAAAAATTCCATAGCTCACATCACGCTATTGAGTAACATGGAAATTGACTTCGCTTTTTAAGAATGCCAATGATATGTGGAACAATCTGGCAATTAGGTTTGGTCAGATTTTGGTCACCAAACTGAGGCAACTCACCATAAGGTTTGACTCATACAAGATGTCACATGGTCAGACCATGATGCATCATTTGAGGCGTATGGCAAACATGATCAATGAACTGAAATATTCTGGCCACATATTGACAAATGAGCAGCAAGTGCAAGCAGTTTTTTTTCCTCATAGCTTGGAGCACATGAAGGTCCAAAATTGACTCACAATGAAAGCATTAAGACTTTCAAGGATGCCATGCGCCATCTAGAGCTGAAGGAGGACTGCCTCTTAGTAGCTAGACCTGAATCGAATATATACTTTGCTGGTTCAATTGTGGCAATAAGGGCCACTTCGCTCGCGACTGCGTTGAGTTCAAGAAGGTAGAAACCCTTAATACACGTGAAAGGGTCACTTATTTATGTAGTTATGTTTTTCTAATTGAATCTCATCGGGAGTCATAGACCATGTAACGAAGGATAGATGAGCCTTCATGGAGTTTCGGCGAGTCCCACAAGGAGCCAAATACATATATGTGGGGAATAATTCCAGAGCTAAAGTTAAGGGCGTTGGCACCTGTCAACTCCAAATGCATGGTGGTCGCACTTTGTTTCTGCATGATGTGTTATATGCTCCTGAAATTCGTCGGAATTTGGTTTCAATATTGGTTTTAGTTAAACTTGGTTTTAATGTGAATTTTCATAATTATGGTGTGAATTTGTTTCTAGGAACGAATTTATATGATTCTGGATATTTTCTGGATGTCTTTATTGTGCTGGATGTTGAAAGTCACAATGTGAATGTGTGCTATTCGTTATTCACGTCCCCTAACTTTTATGACGCTGATGTAAATGTATGGCATACTAAACTTGGTCACATTGGCCATCAACGAATGAATAGATTAGCCAATCAGGGCTTTTTGGGTAATATTGAAAATGTCGATTTGCCAATTTGTGAGTATTGCCTGACTGGAAAAATAACACGTAAGCCATTTGGAAAAAGAACTAGAGTCGAATTTCCATTGCAATTGATCCATTCAGATGTTTGTGGTCCAATGAATGTTAGAGCAAGGCATGTGGTTATTTATTTCATTACTTTTATAGACGATTACACTCGATTTGGATATGTTTACTTGATTTCTCATAAATCTAAAACTTTTAATTGCTTCGAGAAATATTTAAATGTAGTAAAGAATCAATTATACAAGAAAATAAAAGCCTTAAGATTCGATTGAGGTCGTGAGTATCTATCTGATGAGTTCATAAATTTTTGTGATGGAAAAGGGATAGAAAGACAATTGTTCATTCTCTATACTCCTCAACAGAATGGTATTGTGAAAAGGAGAAACAAAACCATACTGGAAATGGTTAGGTCTATGATAACATATGCTAAGTTGCTTATCACCTTTTGGGGTGATGCTTTACTGACTGCTGCCTATATACTTATCGCGTGCCTTCTAAATCATTTACATCCACTTCATATGAGTTATGGACATGTCGAAAACCTGATTTAAGTTTTCTAAAACCTTGGGGTTGTGTTGCTTATATTCACGAGCCATCTCATAAGTATGGCAAGTTGGGTCTTAGAGGTAAGAAGAATGTCTTTATCAGATACTCAGAACACTCAAAAATAGGTGAGCAAGAAAGTGGGAGTGTAACTGAAATTGAATTAGGAGACGTCACATTCTTAGAGAATGAGTTTCCTAAAAAGGGTGAAATAGGTAAAAATTATTCCATATTTGAAACCTTGGATATTGATGATAGAAATGTGGGTATTATTCCAAGTGAGAATGGTATGAGTAGAAGGGAATTAGTTCACAAACAATCTCAATTGGAACCGTTTGATGAGACAGTGCTGCTGTCATTTGATCCAAGTGAGAGCAATACTATATTGAAGGATTCGTCCGTCCCAAATACGTCGGACGAATCGGAAAAGTATTCCTCGTCGACGCTTTGACATTGAAAGAGAAGCTTTCATGGTTGCCTAACATGATGAAAAAGAGCCGAGTAATGTAAATGAGGCTCTTGGAGGCCCTGATGAGGATAAATGGATGCAAGCAATAGAAAAAGACAAAAGGTACGTCGACTTCTGATATCGATATATAGCCTTAAGTAGTCATCGAGACAATGGTATATACATTTTCACAATACTATAATGGCATATGATTTTTTAATGATATATGAGGATCATTGTGTATATATCAAAAGATTTAAGGATCAATTTATGATCATATCATTATATGTTGATGATATACTACTTGTCGAAAACAATATGGAGTTTATCAATATCGTAAAAAGTTGGTTATCGACCAATTTTGAGACGAAAGATATGGGTGAAACTGCGTATACTCTTGGAGTTAAGATTTCAAGAGATCGTTAAAGGAGATTGCTATCACTCTCATGAGAGACTTACATAAAGAAAGTTCTTAAATAATTTGGTATGCAAGACTGCAAACTCATAGATACTCCAATAGCCAAAGGTGATTAATTGAACAAGAGACTATGTCCTAAGACTCCCCAAGAAATAAAAAAGATGATGTGACTTCCATACAAACCTGCTGTTGATAGCTTAATGTATGCTATGGTGTGTACAAGACCTGACATCTGTTATGCAGTTGAAATGGTAAGTATATACCAATCCAACCCTGA
Source organism: Melaleuca alternifolia (assembly GCA_019926035.1). NCBI lineage: Eukaryota > Viridiplantae > Streptophyta > Magnoliopsida > Myrtales > Myrtaceae > Melaleuca > Melaleuca alternifolia. Next base: position 3,046,990 of record JAGKPW010000048.1, read on the forward strand.
TCAAGCACATTGGACCGCTGTCAAGAGAATCTTAAGATATCTGAAAGGCATTGCAAACTATTTATTGTGCTATCAAGGAAGAGACCCGCGCCTTGAAGGCTACTGCGATGCTGACTGGGGAGGAAATTTGGATGAAATGAAGTCTACTTATGGATATGCATTCTTACTGAATAATGGCGCTATATTATGGAGCAGTAAGAAACAGACGTGCGTATCCTTATCCACGATGGAAGCAGAATATGTGGTTTTATCAGCAGCAGTACAAGAGGGTGTTTGGCTAAAGAGATTTTTGGAACATTTGAAAATCACTAAAAATGATGCAGGACCATTATTGGTTAATTGTGATGGCTAAGCGGCGATTTCTTATACTAAGATCCTAAGTTTCATGAAAAAACCAAACACATATATATCAATTACAATTTTGTTAAAGACATGATAGCAAAAAAGATTGTGAACGTGCAATACATATCTATACATAGAATGATTGTAGATCCCTTAACGAAGTCAACAACTAGAGATGTTTTCAATGGTCATGTAAAATCTCTAGGGCAACATCTCTAGGGTTGTGTAGAAGTTGATGTACTGAATTTGTATATTTTCCAAGCTGTTCACAATAAATAAGAGGTTTTTGTCTTCATTATTGATTTTCATGAGATTAGTACGATATTTATGCATATTAATACACTTTGTGTGTTATAGAAAGTATGTCAGACATATTAAAGATTGACCCACTCATACGGGTGATAGCCTTTATTTATAGTACGATAAATGGAGATGGGGCAGTTTGAGTTTGTTATCTATGTGATAATTGAGAGCCGAGCTTAAACATGAGTGTCGCCTTAACAAAATAATTAAGATGATGTCATTGTTGTTATGATCGAAAGTGAAATAAGCCACATATTTCACTTCATCTGTCTTTATGCCATATGAGATTTCTGATGGAAGTTTTGAAAAGAGTGGATTGTGAACTCAAATTTAGATATTATGCATGTCTAAAATTATCGTGTGTACGGTATTTCAAGTAAAGATATACGCTCCATGAGAAAGGAGAAAATGCCGTAATATGTATTTCATATTACGTATGCATTGGTCGATTAATAAGAGTTGGCAGAAGCTTTGATCTCAACTTCTTGTGCCGTGTAAGACTCTGAAGGAAAGAAGTTCCTCAACAAGTTCTCTTATGACTCATTACTTATTTGCGAGATTCCTATTCGATGTTTGCTATCTTAGAGTGTTACCAATGGTTATGAGTGATTCGACCTAATGGGGCATCTCTAGAGAATCGAGTTGGACTAGGATTAAGAGGTTTGAGGAAAGAGGAAGATCAATTTAGTGTCGCATTATAACATTATGTTCACTGACCGTCAGTTTTGATTGATGAGTTTAATCATAATTGTGAATACAACATGTCGCGCCCCAAACCTCGAGCGCTCGCACACCCCACGATGGTCGACTAAAAATGCGACGTTCCTAGGTAGCGTCGCCGACCCAATCTTCTATGCACATGCGGAAGCGTAAGAAACAATTCCCGGACAACAATCAACTTGGGATAAGAAAGTAAGATAACTAATTTACACAAAGCACATCTCATAAAACAATCCCGGGTTCAAATACAAAAGACTAAACCAAAAGAAAGGTTTATCTAACTCCGGGATCTATAGCCACGAGCTCTGGGTCCACCAAAAAGGTGTACTCCAAAACTATCGCTTATGGAACCCCATGAGGCACGTGTTGTACCTCCATCTAAGTACCTGAAAAACAGTTCAATGAGTCAACTCTCTAAGCCCCGATTAGGAAGAAATCCATCCAAGGGTAACCTATTCACACAAACAAATTGAGGTTTGGAAACTGTTAGACGATCTGTGTTTGAGGTACAATATCTAGTACGGTTAGATTCTACAACGTCTGAGACGTTACGTCGTCTGGTGACGTTCACACTCCACAGTTCATGCATATAACTATATGATAAACATCTTTAACAACTGAATCATTTCACATCAATCATCATATTATCACAAAGGTCCCGATTATAAGGTCAAATCGTTATGACACGTCCCATACCATGTCACACAATTTCGTTCCATAATAAGGTTCATCATATTAACAGTTCAATTAGTTGTTCAGATGTTTCTCATCCAACGTATTCCACGCCTCAAATCCTTGCCACAACCCGCGAAAATTCTTGCCTCAGGTATGCAGCTATCCGTCTCGTTAGGCTCTACCTTGTCAGGTATATACCTCGCGAAAAGTTCTCGCCTCAAGGTAGTCTAGCAAAACCTCAAGCTAAGCTCTTACCCCTCAGGGTGTCTATGGAACAAAGCCTCAAGCTAAGTCCATATGCCATGTAGTGTGAGGGCAGAGGCGTTACGTATCGCCATCCCTCTCCCGAGTCTATATGCCATTCTCACCACAACATTCACCAGTCATCACACAATCACACCATCTAGCCAATATTAAGGAGGTCAATCATCCAGCCTTGCTGCACACGTCCCATACCGTGCCAACTCAGCTAAATGTAAAACTGCCCTAATTGGCAAAACCAAGTCACTTGCGTGTCTCCACGTCTAAATCCAGAAATATAATAAAAAAAGTTCGTAAAATCCTCAAATTTGAATATGTCATAAAGGACATATAAACCAACATTTTTCATGAAGACACCATGTTCCAAATTCTTATGTAAAGAGAGCAATAAATCGCTCAAACTGTTACAAAAACTACATCTATTTTCAGAAATCATGTTCTCTAAAACTAGTTTGGTTCGAAATCCAAAACTCATCCATTTGATCTAAAATTTGACTACGTTAAAGTAAAAGATATGGTAAACAACTTTTATGAAGAAACTCTTTCGAAATTTGAACTTGAAGAATTGATAAAAATCCATAGAACATCAAGAGGTCACAAGTTTCAGCAAAAAAAGGGGTTCTGTTTTGTTCAAAATGAAGTTGACATAATTTCCTTTTTAACCCATAAAATCTCGGGTAAAATATATGTCATAGCTGAAGATGTTTAAAACACTTTTCATGAAGAAACCAACTTCATAATCTCATCACATCTCGATTCACAAAATCAGCAAACAACAATAGTCCAACAAACATATTCCAGAGAAATCCTCTGTTCTGAATTAAATCACTGTAACTTGTGTTAATCCAATCTAACACTCATCTTATCACGCTGGTTAACACTCATCTAACTTCTTAAGTGTAATCACAACCTAAGAAAGGTTTAAAAATTGACTCACCTGATCAACAAACTAACAAGTTCAAGACAACGACGGCACGAAGGCGACTACAACTCAAGTTTACGTCGACTCCAAAAGAAGTTCAGATGATGAAGAAAAAGCCTTGTAAGTCGATGCTTGAGCTACTGGCTTGAGAGCTACGTATCTTAGCTGGAAGAATGGAGGTGGTAAGAAATGAAGATATCTAGAAGAAGCTGAAGGAGATATAGATGTATCTCCACAATCTGTTGTAAAGGGGATATCAAGAAGCCTTGAAAAGTCAATCCAAAATATCCAAAACACTTGAGTACATGCCCCATAACTCTTCACTTCTATCCAATAGCAATTTCCCCTCTCAATCTTCTCCAACAAGTCAAGGATGAAGGCTGTAATGCAGTTGCCCCTCATGGTATTTGCATCTATTCACCTCATGTTACATTCAAATTCACATCAATTCCAAAACCTCATTAAATCAAGTTAGGCCGGAATCTTTTCCACAAAATTCCTATCTCGAAGTAATTTTCGCAAAAGATGAGACAATGTTCTAAAATAAATCATGACACGCTCGAACATTCAATTCCTGAATTCGAATTCAATTTCATGGTTAAAATCAACCAAATATGATTCTAATCCAATCCAACTTACTGGGTAGCTTTTAGAGATTATATTCCTTAGCGGTTTCACCTGATAAGTTATTAATTCACGAGCGATCAGCTCCGAGAGAATGGACCATGGGCACGTCGATGAAAAGCCCATTCATTTTACTTCGGACGAGGTTCGAAAATCAAAGTGTCACACAATATAAGAATTACAAGAGATTGATAGAGATATAAATGTGATTGTTTGATCTAGGGTGCTGCATACTATATCTACTCAATGCCCAAAAGAAAATTTTTAAGCGACTGTATACTCCCAACAGATATATAACAATGAGCTCTCAGAGTATGCTGGTCGCATGGATTATTTGTCAATATGAAACTTGTCAAGAGGAGAATGATGCGTTCAACCCATCGTGGGCGAGTGGAAGAATATTGGGTTTAATGGGCCGCCCAAGATGGGCCGAACCCAAAACCCGGCCCACAACCCACATGCATTTGAATTACTTAAAGGTGGTTACAATCTTTTTGAAGATAAATATTTGGTAACCGCCAGAAAGAAAAGACTGACGTTCATCTCTATGGAGGAAGACAATGCTTCTCTTGGGTTCTTAGGCATTCTCTCACAAGTGGAATATAATCGGTGAAGATACTGGTACTTTCCTTAATCTCATGTGATTGTACTCTAGATCGGTGATACAAGTAATTTTCGTTCTTGGGCCAATTTATTTGAGTTGTTGCTGTGTTTTGGCGATGAAATTGTTCGAAGCCTTAAGGTTTTAAGTAAACCATCAGTTATATTGAAGCTGAATAAAGTAATTCTATCTATCTTTAATTATAAATGGATCTATGGACACCTAGAATATTTAATCCTTTGGTCTATCTATGTTCAGCTTGTTCATTGCTCTAATTTTTATTTTTATGATGTTTGTGAGCTTAGTATCTTTATTGGCTTTTAATTTCTCATTATGACAACGGGAGAGAGGGAGCGAAGACGGTTTATTTTTGCTCTTTATTATCCTAGAATTGATGGAAATTTTGGTGGTTTCAGCTCAAATATCTTCAGTATCACTCGCTCTATATTATAATTATTATGACGCTCCTTAACAACATTAAAGACAAAATGTCATTAACAAAACTTTCAATGTCTTATTTTTCGTAACAAAATCATAACTCCTGAAAAATGGATGGTTCATCCGGTGAGGTGGGAACTCGCGACAATGCTTATTAGGATGTAGATCCTCTTTGGCATTGTGAAGGGTGTCTGATGGTTAGAAGATTATTTTATGATGGGAGCCTAATGGCTAAAAGCTTACTTTTATGATTGGAGACCCAAAATTTAACAATTACTCTTTTTTGGTAATATTAAATCCTGAATTTTAATTATTACAAAACAATATCTATCACTTTATTGACTTTTTTTTATATTCTTTTTATTTTAATCCATATATCTAAATCGATTCAATTGGGCTTAATCTTGTAGTCTACATTTAATGTGTTTTCATGGGTTACATCGAAGAACCAAATTGAGTCCAAAAAAAAAAAAAATCACACAGTTTTAATGATGCGGTAGCTATTTAAAGGCCAATACTAAAAATGGTGATATTTCAGAAACTTGTGATGCCTCTTCCTCGTTAACTAAAGATAGAATGTAATGGTCTCATGCTCACATCTTCTAGGTATGCCCAATTTTATAAGCTTATCAATTTTATTGTAGTCAGAGTGTGGAACTGATAAAATGAGAGAGAAAAAATTTTCGTTGAAAACACCAACGCAGATTTCATATTGACTTTCTCTCGTGTACTTAATCACTACAGCTAGTTATTTATTTATTATAGTATCTATTGGTTTCTTTTTTTGTGAGCTTGATTTTTCATATCAAAATTACTTTGGGATACAAAGAGATACACAAATATTATAGAGAACGTAATTATACTTATAAATCAATTTGATGACTTAAATAAAGAAAGAAATATGAGTTCAGCTCCGTTCTGGTGTTGAAGCAACCAAGAGAACGGTCATTTAAATGTCACTTTATAAGGCAAAACTATCCTTTCCCTTCACATTACGGATAAAATTCCTCTTTTGCCCTTAATGATGCTACTAAAAAGCAAATAAAAAAAGCAAAACTTTCAAAAGAAAAGAGAACTCAAGATTAACTGCCAAGTTTATATCTGCCAAAACACCAAATAATTAGCACTATGATGACAAGAATAACATTTAACAACTGTCTTTAAAAAAAAAATCCATTAAAAATCCGCACTAGAGACACACAGACACACACACACTCTCTCTCTCTCTCTCTCTCTCTCTCTCTCTCTCACCATCTGCTATTTTTCAAGCAATAGCCGATTAACCCAACCTACTATCTTCGCCTGCTCAGGTTAAGAGAGATCCACTTTGTGTCCATCAAATGCTTGCATGCCAAACAAGCTCCAACCTGACTGCATTTGGCACTTAAAAGTGGAGAAATAACTGGATGGCAGGGGTTCGAGCGAAAAGCAAAGGCAAAATGAAAGTTCGGAGAATAATGGGTAACTGCTAAAAGTTGAAGAGCCAATACGTGCCGAGGTCAAACTTGAAGAGGGTTTTGTGAAAGTTGTCCTGAAATTAAAACTAGAAACAGAAGTAATAGGAGAAAACTCTTTTCCATTTTAATCATGTCCTCATCTATAGATGAGACTGCACCTGCTAGGCAAGCATGATGACGCCAAATAATCACCTTATTTCACTAATTTAGTCATGCATCCATTGTATACTCTAAAACAGGTTGCATTACATAAGCTGCACCGCTGAAACTGATAAGGAACTCATTACATTGTACTATTGTAGAAAGGCATCATCACACTAATCGACAACCATTCCTACAATGAGCTCAGATAAGATGTAGTCAATGATTCTATTACTGTACTAATAAGTTCTACACTGCCAATCATTAAAGCAGGTGTCATATTGTTTAAAGATCTTCTGTAAACCACTTAAAAACACTCTACAATCCATGGATGTCATGACAACAAATCAGAATGGATCCAAGAAAAGCCCTACAGGTTATTTGAATCACTTGGTTCAACCAACGCAACTATAACTTATCAGTCAGTCTCATTCTCACTAAAACAACTCGGATACTTAGAGAATGTCTCCAAGTACAAAAATTTCATCACAAAGCATAAAGAGCAAAAACAATTCAGCCAAGTAAAGACAATAAATTTGGCGTACTATTTATTAAGTGCTCATTTCCAAGCACTGGCAAAAATAATCGGAGAAAGGGCTTAAAAAAATCCCATCAACAGATGGCCGAGAAACTTCATGGGACGAGAGCAATGGACAAACCAAACTTGGGAGCCTTCTCCAGAGCCTTGGTGTCAATCTCACTAGAAACTGTAAACATTGACTTTGGTATAACCTCATGCTGCAAGACCCCCCCAAGCTTCCCATGATTATTCAGCTTTCCTTTCACTATGGTGAGGTGATCAATGGCATATGAACCTCCAACTGTAAAAGTATTCTCATTTGTGGAGAACTTTCTACAAATCTCTCCGACAGCACTAGTCTTCTTAGACTGATCCAGATGATGCACGTATGATGCTCGGATAGAATCCCCTTTGTCACCACTGAGAAGTAGATTCCATGAACATTGAGGTCAAGAGTCTTGCATCGATTGAGTCGTTCAATGTCTAACATTTGTGAGGAAATTAACAAGCCCAAAACTTACAAGATCACAGAAGCATAAGAGTCTGTCTTTGAAACGCTGATCCCAGCAGTGTACTTTGTGAAGTTGCCCGATGTCACATCATACCCTGCCTCTGCACCAAATGCAAGGGTTGGAGTACCAACGGTGGCGGAAAGGTCAAAAACAGGAGATTGTTTCAGTGTAACAGCTGTAGTAAGGGTTGCATGCTCATGGAAGTACTGAACCTCCAGCTGCATCAGAATAGTGAATGCCAAGCCATCAGAAAAGCAAACAGCAGGCAACCATCTAAAATAATTCCAAAGGCTGGCAGAATAAATTTGTTAACCTTGCCAGAATCATAGTATGGCACTTTAAATGAGGTGATGGCTTTGGTCGATGGGAGGATATCAGTGAAAGTGAGGGTAGAGAAAATCTGCCAAAACAAGGATAGACGTCAAATTAAACTTCAGAGGTAATTCAGACTCCTTACTTCAAAGTTCAAAGGAAACAATTATGAGAAAAGAGCAACCCACATTTGACTCAGTATCAACTTTGACATCAATAAGGACATTCTTATATTTGTATTTTGCAGCCAGATCAGAAGTCGAAAGGCTTCCTTTCTTCACTGCTGTTGATGTGAGGATCTGTGGAAGACAAAAAGTAATGAGTAGTCCACAAATTATTACAATAAAAGTAACAGTTAATCCTTCCTTGTGAATCACATTAGTCACTTGTAACAAACTAAATGAAGCTCTTCAAACAATGAAGTTGCAAAACTTTTGTGCACAGGCGTGCACACACAAACACACAGAGAGAGAGAGAGAGAGAGAGAGAGAGAGAGAGAGAGAGAGAGAATAACTGTAAACCACCATAAGCATATTTCATCTATGGCTAATTAAAAGTCAGGATAAACCACTAGTTTGACCTCCTTAAGGTACTTATGGTTATGCGAGATCTGACATTTCCAAAACTATTCTACCCACTTTGTGCTTTCTGAAGCTGATAGAAATCTTAACTGCTGAACCGAGGATGAACCTTACACGACAACCATAACACGCTATTTATAAATAACTACGCCAAATGAACCGGGCATAACCACCATAAAAATACGATTGGTGCCCGTCTCTATAATTGCTTTGTTATTGTAGATGGTTTGGTATGAGTGACGTCTGCAACTAATTTCCACCATTGCCTCAAGTTGTACATTCATCAAAATGGTAAGGTTGTTACTTTCACATTTCCATTTCTGAACACGTTCATTTGTTTCGGCGAACAAACTTGAAGTTCAGCACGGGTTTTCAATTCAAGCTATCGTCTCTGCCTCACGTGAGAAATGACCACCACAAGGAAGAAGTCCCGTGAAATTCCGCCTGGCATGACTGTTCTTTAACTACTAAAAGGAGAGCAAACGAAACGACCAAACTTCGGGCGAATCAATATCTGATGGTGAAAATGGCAATTGCATAATCAATCCTATAAAGTAATATAATTCATTGACTGGGATACATCTAGAAACAGACTGGAGCACAACCAAGCTGCAATCACAGCTTCCCCAATCATATCAGAACAATTCTTCATTTGGGGAAAGGGATCCAATTAATGACAGAATCGAGTCGCACATCCGATCACCAAAGTGATTCGAATCCATCCGAAACACTGAAGCCGATGGGAATCCACGTAGACGCCACAAATTATGGATCACGCCAGAAACAAGCAAGCAACAATTCAACGAGACCAATTCCCGTCTACCGCACATATTCTGATAACAGGAGACGAGATGAATTGACGTACCACTCCATTCTCGCTGCATGTGTTGATGGAGACCTTGTGATCGGTGGTGTAGTTGGCGGTCAAGATATCTGCATCGGCGATGAAATCGAGAGGGTCAAACCTCGAGGAACGAATCCGCTCCAAGCACAATTCGACACGCGAGACGAATCAGAAAATGGAATCGAGTCGATACCTTTCGCCCTCTTGCCGATTTCCGAGAAAAGTCCCGGTCCCTTGCTCATCTTTCACAGGGAGAGAGAGAGAGAGAGAGAGAGAGAGAGAGAGAGATGCGTGAAATGAAGAGAGAGAGGAGTGGCGGAGAAAAATCAGTCTGCGTTTTCTTGTTTCGTTTCCATTTTCGTAATTTCCTCCTCTCCGGTGGTGATGATGGCTCGCGAGCACGCGAGTCGCCCGGCGAAGCGCAGAGTCGCGCTTGACGGCTGTGATGGTGGTACCTCAATGCAGACAAATCTTAGCCGTTGGTACTCGTTGGGTGGGGCCGGGTTCTCGGCTTAACCCGCTGCCCGTCGAAGGTGGGAACGTCACCGGCATTGTGGAATCGATTCCTATTGACTTTCTTTATTCTCTCTTTTTATCGGATTCTGTTGACTTTCTGTATCTAACCGAAAAAGACCCAAAAACATTTGGGAATGAAAGCAGATAAGAAGTCATAATTTCTTGTAGGCATGCAGCCAAACATTTGCCTTTTTTTTTTTGTAAAAGCCGAGAGCAATATATGGCACAAGAAGCTTGCACATACAAGTTGTTGGAGTTGACGAATACTTCGGGGACCCTTATTTCTCACACCCGGCACGCTCATATGAGCTTAGAGAAACCAAAATATAAACCAACAGATTACAAACCCTACACACAGAATGACGGGGGTTATGCTCACTGATGAGTGGACGGCTACCCCGCTCGCCGATGAGTAGGCGGGGGTGCGGGGCCAGCACCCCGTAACAAAAATATGATTTATATTTATGTTTCATATTTTAGTGTGGAATATATTTATGTTTCCCATTTTAGTGTGGGATAAAACAAGAATTAATGGGCTTAGGATTTTTTGCAGGATGTAGCCCTAATTTGAGTGAACCTAGGTATAACATATGCATCATCTTCTTTTTCTTGTGTGATCTTCTTGATTTGATTTGCGATACACCCTTTTCCCTTCAATTGGTATCAGAGTCTGGTTTGAGGAATTATGGTTTATTCGAGATGTTAGGAGGGTCATAGATTGAGATAGAAAAATTTGATGAAACGTGGTTCAATCTGTGGAAGATGAAGATGGAGGATCTTCTCTGTGATCGAGACCTTTGGTCGACGATTTTCAAGGAAAGGCCAATTATTGCGATGACTAGTGTCATGATCGGTAAGGAACTGGAATCAACTCCTCAGTAGCCAAATCTGAAGGAGATTAAAGAATGGGATCGGATTGCTCGAAAAACAAAGGGCTTGATTTATCTTTCTCGCAGACTCAATTCTAATGAACGTGATGGGCAAACCTACTGCAAATAATTTGTGGCAGAAGTTGGAGCCGCTATACCAAAGTAAGTCCTTGGTTAACAAACTATTCCTAAGAAAAAAAGCTGTATAATCTTAGGATGCACAAGGGTGACTCATTTTCTACACATCTTAATCAATTTAACATATTGATAAGTCAACTTTCATCAATCGGTGTTAAGTTCCAAGATGATGATAATGTAATAACATCACTTTGTTCACTGCCAGATTCATGGGGTAACCTTATTGTGGTAATTGGTGGTAGGGACAAGGAACTGTCATATGAAAGTGTGTCTTCAACTTTATTATTAGAGGAGACACGAAGAAAGGGATTATGGAATTTCGGTAAAGAAGTGTTGGCGGCTAAGGGCAAGCCAACATAGAAGTTTCAAAATCGAAAAGGATCTAGATCCAAATATCGTGAGCGATCGAAGAGTAGGGAGAAAAGGGTACAGTGTTGGAGATGCAAAGAATGGGGTCATATGAATCGAGATTGTAAAAATAAGCCTGTTAAGAAAGAAGCTGAATCATCCGAAGGAAATGAGGTCGAGGCTGGAGATACATATATGGCTACTGCTTGTATGGCGTAGTCAGACAATGATATTTGGTTTGTCGACACCGGTGCTTCATACCACATGACACCTCATAGACATTGGTTTTGTGAATATGAGCAATATAATGGTGGAGATGTTATGCTCGGATACGATATTGCAATTTAGATTGTCAGGGGTGACAGGGTGAAACTAAGGATGAGTAATGGCATGATAAAGACTCTATCGGATGTGATGCACATACCTTCGATGAGCAGGAACTTGTTATCAGTTGGTACAATGGCAAATTCAGGGGTTAACTTCAGTTGTGATAATAATTCGTGCAAGATGACTCGGGGTTCTATTGTGATTGCACGAGGAGTTTGTTACGGAACGTTGTACAAGCTGCTCGGCGAAATGGTGACTGTTGATGGCGAATTCTTCTCTAAAAGGCAAAGGAAGATGCATGCGATACGTCTATGTTGTGGCATCAGAGGCTAGGGCACATTGGTGAAAATGGACTCTCTACCTTATCTTCAAGTCATATGGTAGAGGGAGTACTGGATTGCTCTATGGATTTTGGGTTCTGTGAACATTGTCTTCATGGAAAACAAAACAAAGTTAGCTTCCAACACACCGGGACGAGAGCAATAGAGATTCTTGAGCTAATTCATAGTGATGTCTTTGAGCCTACTTCAACCCCATCTATCAGAGGATCCAGGTACTATGTATCATTCATAGATGATTTCTTGAGATATAGTTGGATTTATTTTATTAAAATGAAATCATATATATTTGATAAATTTTGAGAATTTAAGGCGTTGGTTGAAAACCAATTGTCTAGGAAAATCAAGGTCCTTTATACAGAAAATGGAGCTGAATTTTTTTCGGACAAGTTTGAGCAATTTTATGTGAATAATGGCATTACGAGGTAGAAAACGACTCCATATACGCCTCAATAGGATGGGGGTGGCCGAAAGATTGAATTAGTCCATCATAGATAAGGCAAGATGCATGTTGAGTTGGGCAGATTTGGAAGTTGAATTTTGGGCAGAAGTTGTAGCCACGGTTTGTTATTTGAAGAACTGGTTATTGACATCATTAGTGAAGAATCGTGCACCATACGAGGCAGTGTTTGGGAAGAAGCCAAATCTGTCACATATTCATGTGTTCGGGTGTGATGTGCATGTTCATGTACCCAAGGAGAAAAAAGGTAAGCTTGATAGTAAGTCTGAAAAGAACATATTCATCGGACATAAGGAAGGGGTTAAGGGCTACAAGCTATGGAGTCCAAAGTCAAAGAGCATCGTATATAGCAGGGATGTTGTCTTTTGTGAATCTCAATCCCAAGCAAGCACACTAGAGAGTGATAAGCCCAAGAAAGTGATTAATGTTTGAAGAAAGTCCTAAAGCTGAAACTATGGAAACGATTCCACAAGGTACACTAGTGCAGTCTGGTTCTAATCTAGAACAAGGAGACTTTGTTAGTGAAGTGGAGGATATAGATTTAGATGAAGACTCGGACACTAATAATAAGCTAGCTCTTAAGAGATCAACGTAGGAAAGACGGACACCACTTCGATATTCACTTAGTGCATTGAGTGCGCTTCATGCCTTAAGCATTACCGGAGATGATCCTACTTCTATTAAAGAGGCTAGATCCATGGATGATGCAAATAAGTGGGAGCTTGTAATGATGGATGAGATGTAGTCGCTTAGTGATAACGAGACATGAAGCTGGTGTAAATTGTCTAATGATAAAAAGGTAATTGGGTGCAAATGAGTGTTCAAGTGAAAGTTGAAACCGGATGGGACTGTGGAGAAATACAATGCGAAGCTTGTGGCTAAGGCGTATTCTCAGACCAAGGGAGTTGACTATGACAAGAATTTTTCTATCGTGGCAAATACGGTTTGTTTTATCTGTAGCAACTGCATATGATCTTGAGATAGAACATATGGATGTGAAGGTAGCTTTCCTTCATGGGTATTTGGAGGAGAAATTTATATGAAGCAACCATAATGTTTTGAAGCAAAAGGAAAGAAGAATCTGGTTTGGAAGTTGAAAAGTCTTTATATGGGCTAAAGCAGTTGCCAAGAATGTGGTATGAGAAGTTTGACACGTACATGCTCCAGCTTGATTTTGTGCGTTCAAATTTTGATAATTGTATATATGTGAAGAGAATGAGTGATCAGTTTGTCATTCTCACGCTATATGTGGATGATATGCTGTTAATCGGGAATAACGTGAAGATGGTGAAATCCATAAAAAATTTGATGGCTAAAAAGTTAGAAATGAAGGATTTAGGGCCTGCAATTTTTATTTTGGGCATGTAGATTAGAAGAGATCATGGGAAACGAAAGCTATGGCTAGAGCAGGAGAAATACATCAGGGACTGTTGAAGAAATTCAACATGATGAACTGCAAGCCTGTTGGTATCCCTATACCTTTAAGGACTAAGCTAGCTGTGGATTAGTGTCCTAAGACAGATGATGAGGCTGAGGAGATGGCTCGAGTTTCACATGCGAGGGCAGTAGGTAGCTTAATGTATGCTATGGTGTGCACACGTCCAGATATAGCTCATGTAGTGGGAGTCTTGAGCAGATATATGTCCAACCCGGGTAGAGAGCATTGGAATGCGATCAAAAGAGTTTTCAGGTATCTTCATGGAACTTCAAATTTCTCTTTATGTTATGAAGGTACAAGGAATGGAAACGCCTTTGATATCGTAGGTCATGTAAATGCAAATTGGGGTTGAGATATTGATAGTAGACGTTCCACTAGTAGATATGTTTCACGTTATTTGGGGCTGCATTGAGTTGGATGAGTAGGATGCGGAGTGTAGTAGCACTCTCTTCTACAAATGCTGAGTACATGGCTCTTACTTATGCTGGAAAAGAGGCCATATGGTTGCGATGGTTGTGCTTGGAGCTTGGTTTTGAGCAAGGTACTGTGGATGTGAGATGTGACAATCAAGGGGCTATTTATTTAGCTAAGAATCTAGAGTTTCACTCACGTACAAAGCACATTGACATACAATATCATTTTATTTGAGAGAAGATAGAGATGAAACTGATTTGGCTTGTGAAGGTCGATACGATGAAAAATAATTCATACTTCCTTATTAAAGCCGTAACAGGTGAAAAGTTTGAATGGTACTCTACTGCGATTGGACTGAAGATGAATGATGTTGGGAAGTCTTTCATCTGCTCGATGTATCCACCAAGTGGGAGAATGTTGGAGTTGGCGAATATTTCGGGGACCCTTGTTTCTCATATCGGGCATGCCCATATGAGCTTAGGGAAACCAAAGTATGAACCAACGGATTATAAATCCTACGCACAAAATGACAGATTATAAACCCTACGCACAAAATATAATTTATACTTATGTTTCCTATTTTAGTGTGAAAATATGATATATATTTATGTTTCATATTTATTTTAGTGTGAGAAATATGATATATTTATGTTTCCTATTTTGGTATGGGAGAAAACATAAATTAATGGGCTTAGGATTTTGAGCCAATTTACTATAATATATATTCTGCTTTATGAGAGATTCTTGTAACCTTTTGAGCCATCGCAAATATAGTGAACATAGTCCTAATTTGGGTGAACCTGGGTAAACATCGCAAATATGTGTGATCTTCTTGATTCAATTTGCGATACACCATTTTCCCTTCACAAGTCTCAAGCAATTCCTAATGATAGGTAGAAAGTGTGTGTATCGGAACAAGCTTGATGACAAAGGTAAATTGGTAACAAATAAGGTTGGACTAGTTGGAAAAAGGGAAATCAACAATGATGAGACCTACAAACCCATTGCTCATTTTTAAGCTCTTTGCCTATTACTTACTTATGCATGCTTTTATAATTTTAAACTTTATTAAATGGAAGTAAAAAGTGCATTCTTAAGTGAATACATTAAAGAAAAATTTTCTGTAGAACAACTGTCAGGTGTTAAAGAAACAAGAAGAGGTGAATGCATTTGCAAACTCAACAAGGCTCTGTATGACTTAAAGCAAGCTCCAAGTGCTTGCTATGAAAGATTGAGCAGCATTGTGATCAACAATGGGTTTGAAAAAGGTAAAGTAGACAACTTTTTGATTGTAGATGAAGGTATAGATATTCTGCTTGTACAAATCTAAGTAGATGATTTCATGTTTGGTTCTACCAATGACATTATAGAAGAAGTTTGCCAAAGTTATACATAATGAGTTATAAATGAATATGACATTGAGCTCACTTTCTTCCTTAGACATCAAATGAAACAAAAAAGGGGCAGAACTTTCATTCATAAAAACAAAAAAATATGCCAAAGAATTGGCAAAGAACTTTGGTATAAAGAATTACAAACAAGTGGAAACACCCATGCTTCCCTTTATAAACTTGACAAAAATGAGAAAGGAAATTAGATAGATCCTAAACTTATAGAAGCTTGATAGGTTCACTATTATATTTTACTTCTTCTAGGCTAGGCATTCTATATAATATTTGCATGGGTGCAATTTTAATCGAATTCCAGAGAACCATGATTGATGACGATTAAGCACATCACATAATACACTTTCCAAAACTATGATTATGGTACTTGAAGCATCCGATGTTTCTATAATTGGGATATCCTTATGCGGATTGATTGCTAACATAATTGCAAAAAAAGTCGTAAGCATTTTGATTGTGGTTGGTGATTTGAAAATAGTAGCTGTCAAACTTAAAAGGTTAGTAAAAGGCAAATAAAAGCTGGTAACTTGATATAAATTATGGGAAATTTAAAATATGTATATTATATAGATACATATATACATGCATCTATAGATAAGGGTGAGCATAACGAACCGCCTAACTCCCGAATTGCTCGGACTGGACCGGACTGGCTAGATTGGTCCGGTTCTTCAGAGTTTTGGTTTGGTCCACGGTTCCAAAAAATGGAACCGTTTCCCGCGTGATTCGATTCCCGATTCCTGGGAGTGCGGGATTGGACCGGACTACCTGGACCGGATCTAGAATCGGTTTAGTTTGAAATTTCCCTTTCTCTAACTTTGAGTTATCTCTTTCGTTCCTCCCTCCCTCGGCCCTTCTCATAACAACTAAACAACTGTAAATGGCCTCCTCCTCTCTTCATGCTCAAGACTCTCTCTCTCTCTCTCTCTCTCTCTCTCTCTCTCTCTCTCTCGCTCGGTGAGTACGTCCATCTCTCTTGCTTCGTCTTGCTTTATTGACTAGGTAATTTTGGCCCCATTGTGATACCATGTTATGAGTCCAAGGTCCATAAATAAGCTTATGAGAATATAACTTGGGATTGTAGACAATATATGATGACTTGTGCGATTTTGTTGTTGATGTATGGATTTTGGATGAGAGAATTGCATTACTTTCATGAATTTCTTTGTTCTTGTAGTGTACATAATTCGTTCGTTTATGAGCTTTCTTTTGTAAGAGTCTACATGGGAGACAAAGTCCTTATTTTTGTTTGAATTTTTCCCGATCCTGTTGGACCGCCCGGGAATCAGTCCGGTCCAGTCCTAGGATTAGTTGGTCCGGTCCCTGGTCCTAAAGACTGTTAAAAAAAAAAGTCATCGGTCCCGTTCCCAGTTCGGGGGGGGGGGGAACATGACCGCCTAGGGAACCGATCACCCCTATTTATAGACATTGGGAGGCAATTCAAATGAGAGTTGGTAATCAAAATTGGTTGGTCACTAGATAGGGAGATGAACTAGTAAATATGCATATAAACATTGGTAAATTGACATAAAAATTGATAATCTCAAGGTGTTTGTAAGACGACAAATAGAAGTTGGTAGATGATAGAACCGATTGATAAATAAAGCAAAGCAAATAAATGTTGGTAGGTGTTTCAATTGAAAGCTAGTAACCCAAAATGAGATGGTAGTTTAATAGGGAACAAAAGGTTGCAAGTTATTCAAATAAATATCAATAAATGTATATGAGAGGTCATATATTTAAGGTAATTGACAAGAATAAAGATTTTTTTTTGTAATAGTAAGTATATTTGATGACTTGTAAACTCTTAAAAAAACCTGATATTTCTGGAAAATATTGACAAGATATTGTGAAATCAAGTGCTAATAATTTGTTTACCTGTAATTTTTTTATATATTTACCATTTTTTTTAGAAATATATCGGTACGGAAAAAATTATTATTGTTATTTTTTTGGAAATGGAGGATTAATCATTCAGGGAGTTGTGGATCATCAATTTAGAGGACATTTTCTTTCTCTTTACTGCTCATAATTAGCTATAAGTTTTACCCCGGCCTAGACAATGCTGGGTCACTCATTCGTAATGACGTATCTCATTAAGAGCTAATTTCAATTGATGTCGCCGTTGGGTTGGCGAATTCTTTTCTGTTTTAACTACTCTATGGACCAAAAGTAAGAAAAAGAGGTTGTTCCCAGCTAATCTTCGACACTGATCATGCAGAGCAAGCGAAAACACTGTACCATAATGAAGCATTCTATTCATGTAACTAACATTACGCAAGCATAAGGCTGTCCATCCGTTCTCTCCACTGGAAAGAACAAAGGAGCTATATTCATACCCTTAGCGACTTGATTACATTTCCCATGGTTTTTCCCCCTGTTTTAAACAGATTCACATCGCATATTATTCGATACTTTTGGAGACGCTCGGCTCTCTCTGGAGGTTCACAAGTGAGAAGTAAGCTCCTCTCAGACCCTTAGCCAACAAGGAAAAGTGGTTCCCCTCCTCCACCACCTTCCCTTTGTCTAGCACGGCGATCACGTCGCACCCTTGTACTGTACTCAACCTATGCGCCACCACTAATGTGGTCCGTCCGACCATTAAACGCTCCAGGGCATTCTGCACCACCTTCTCAGACTGGCTGTCGAGCGCACTCGTAGCCTCATCGAGTAACAACAGTGTCGGGTTTCGCAGTATGGCTCTCGCTATGGCAACTCTCTGCTTTTGTCCACCAGAAAGCTGGACTCCTTTGTCCCCGCACCAAGTGTTGTATCCGTCCTTTAATGCCACAATGAAGTCGTGAGCATTGGCAGCCCGTGCAGCCTCGACGATTTCCGTTTCACTCATCTCGTGCGACATTCCATAGGCAATGTTCTCTCTTATTGTGCCAGCGAAAAGAGTCGGTTCCTGACTGACCAACGCGATGTGCTTCCTTAAGGCCCTGAGGTGGTATGACCTTACATCTCGTCCGTCGATTTTTACCGAGCCTCTGAGTGGATCATAGAATCTTTCGATCAAGCCAATGAGGGTCGATTTTCCAGATCCACTCTGTCCGACTAGTGCTGTCGATTTGCCTGCTTCGATTTTGAAGGAGAATTCCTTTAAGATGATGACATCCGGCCTTTCCGGATATGCGAAATCTACCTTGCAAAACTCTACATGGCCCGTTATATTTCTTGGCTGGTATCCTTCTGCATCCTCGGGTTCAATTCTCGTGTGCCGGTCCAATATGGTAAACACGGATCCGACAGTGTCCAAGCCCTTGGCGATGTCCGTGGTCATGCTACCGGCATCTGCGATCACCTTGCCTGTGCTGATCAAGATCAGGAATGTCTCGAAGAGCTCTTTCGATGTGATTTTCCCTTGCGAAATCAACTTGCCTCCATACCAGAAACCTAAAACCCAAGCGCTCTTTGTAAAGAAATGCGAGGCTGCTAATCCAATACCAGCATACCACGACTGCCGGATGTTCTCACGTTCTGGGGCTTCCTGGGCTCTCCCGAGCATGTTCAGGATGCGTTCTTGCGAAGAAAAGGAAGTGATAGTTCGGTGGTTGGAGACTGCATCAGCCGCAAGCTTGCTGCTTTCATCTTGAGCCTTGACGGCCTTTTGTGACATGGTCTTTAGTAGCACTCGTCTCATGTAGAAGCAGACTATAGTAAGGGGTTGCGTAGCTATTATTACAAGGGCCAGTCTCCATGCGATGATCAGACCCATGGTGAAGGCAATTATTATAGCCGAGCATGTCTGCACGATAAGAGCCATACGGTCGCCCACCAAAGATCTCACCTGCACAGAAGTGTTGAAGCAGCATTAAAGAGGTCATCCAGCTAGATATAACTGTTAATACACCTTGTTCGAGCTATTGAGTAGTTGAATGAGTGAAAATCAATAAAGGAATTGTATTTACCACATTGGCATCCATAGCGAGTCTAGAGCAAACCGAACCGCTGGAGTTCTGATCTTGATCGTACCATCCGACTTCGAAAGTCAGGATTTTAGAGAGCATCTTCTCTCGGATCCTCTTAGTCAAGTACTCCCCCATGAAAGCGAAATTGTAGTGTTGGATCACACTGACTGATAGAGAGAACATGGCCAAACCCAGAAAGCAGAACGCATAAATCCTTATCTTAGTTTTAATCTCCTCGTGGTCTTTCAAGAAAAATACAGAGACCATTGAGCCCACGGCAAAAGAATACACCGGTTGAACTGCACCGAACAATATCGCGCTGACGCACCCCAGGATCGCTTGTTTCCACTCCGGCATGTTCAAAGCTATCAATCTCCCAAAAGATGGAACTGGGATGTTTTGATCATCTGAACCAACTGCTGCGATGTTTTGATTATCCGAATTAACTGCTGCCATTGACCTCGCTGAGTTGGAGCGACTCCCCTTAGATAGGCTTAGGTGGCTATTACTGCTATGCTCATCAGTGCTTAATATGGTAGACGTAATTTGATTCTCAGGTTTCTTAACTTGATCTGTCATTTCCTGTTTCTCTGATTTCTGAAGATTGACCAACGAGGCGTAGAGGCCATCTTCATTCTTGATTAGCTCTTCATGATTGCCAGTCTCTATCACTTGCCCATTCTGAATGACGGCGATATTGTTGGCATGCCGTATAGTAGATAGCCGGTGAGCAATGGTGATTGTTGTGCGACCCATGGAAGCTCGATCGAGTGCTTCTTGGACGATTTTCTCTGATTCTGAGTCTAACGCGCTTGTTGATTCATCTAGGAGGAGGATTCTAGGTGCTTTAATGATTGCCCGTGCGATGGCTATTCTCTGCTTCTGCCCTCCTGACAGTTGGATGCCTCTGTCCCCTACCTGCTCAGACAAATGTAAGCTTACATAACAACGCATGGTTTATGTTGACACAATAGATGGAGGGAAGATTCTTCCTGTCAAAAACTTTGAGGATGTCATTGGTATCGGACTCGACTGAGCAGGCACTTAAAGCATCGAAACTATATCCAATTACAAGGTAGAATGAGGAGAGAACGGACCTGCGTATCATACCCCTGAGGCAATTGATTGATGAAGTCATGAGCATTAGAAGCCTTGGTGGCTTCGATCACCTCCTCCATCTCGGCATCCTCCTTGCCAAAGAGTATATTCTCCTTTATGCTAGTCGCAAAGAGTGTCGGCTCTTGGCTCACCAGTCCCATTTGCGATCTAAGCCATTTAATTTGCAGCTTATTAGTGGGAATCCCGTCAAGGAGTATATCTCCACTGAGCGGATCGTAGAACCTCTGCAGGAGCGATATCACCGTGGATTTTCCTGAGCCGCTGCCAGCGACCAAAGCTAGAGTCTTTCCTGACGGGATCACGAGAGAGAAGTCTCTGAAGATGACGTTTTCAGGTCTTGATGGATATGCAAACTCGACGTGTCTAAATTCAATGTTTCCTTCCAACTCCTGTAAGGTCTCCCCCTTCATGTTCTCAGTATCAATCGTGGGCACTCTCTTCATCACCTCCGCTATACGCTCCCCTGCTGCACAGGCTTCGGAAAAGTACTTGAGGTTGGATAAAGCAGCACCCAATGCCCTTAAATTGTACAAAGATAGGAGCAAACAAGTCAGGATCAATTGCTCATAAAACACAACGATTCTCCGAATCTTAAACCAGGTTAAATGGTCCTGCATGTGTTATCAGCAAGAATGCGAGTTCGAATCATAAGTATAGAAGAAAGCTGGACACCCACTTACACTCCACCATAAGTAATGGCAGTGACGACGACAAAAACTGTTCCGCCTTTATAACCGTGGTACATGACCATTCTACTCCCATAATATGCCATGAAAGACCAAATGGTGAACACTATACTGTTGCTTCCAATCGCCAAGCCTTTAGCCAGGCCCTGCCTTAGCCCCAACTTCACGGATCCTTCGAGAGATTTAGAGAACTCGGAAAGCGTTTTGCTCTCCCCGACAAAGGCATAAACCGTTCTGATGGAACTGACCGCCTGTTCTGCTATCGTACCAGCCTTGTTATACTCTTCCCTCATCTCTCTTGCAATTTTTATTAGAGTCCTCCCGTACGTAATGCCCGGGAGTATGAGAAGCACAGCAAAGGGAAACCCAACTATCGTCAATCTCCACAACATTATGAATGCCGCCATGTAGCTCCCGGCGAACACCGACACGTTGACAAGCAAATTAGGGACCTACAATTACAGCTTAGAGACACTTAGCTAGTACAACGGAGATTGAAAATCATAAACAACACAATAGAGAGATTGAGATATGTAGGGACCTTCTCGCTTAGAACGTCTTGAATTACGAGACTATCGTTGGAGACACTGGTGACGACCTCCGATGTGCTCCTAACATGCATGTCGAAGTAGGTCACATCTTGTCTCAGCACTGCTCTCAAGTACCTGGCTCTCATTTTTGCGGCTTGCCTCTCACCAGTCCTGCTCCAACAATATCCTTCTGAAAACAAACCACCTCACAGTCGGAAGAAGTTTGGCAAGTCTTAAAGCATTTCCACACTGGAACATTCACAGGAGTTCGTACATGAAAGAAATTAACTATAAATGTCATTGAAAGAATGTAAGGTTTTATTACTTTCACAAAAAATGTGATGATTTTGAAAAATAATTTGTAGGAAGTCATTTTTCTGGAAAGTAATAATATTTTCTTGGTGTCAAGCTAAAATTTGAAAATGAACTAGAAAATATTTTTTGTCATTTGACGTGGAGAATCTGATTTTTTAATATTATAATTAAAAATAATATGAAAACTTGAATTTTTAAATGTAATTATTTTTATCTCTTTCTTCTTATTTTTTACTCTTCTTTCTTTTTCCTTCTTTCTTAGATGGTCGCCGACCACAAGCAAGCTTGTTCCTTGTCTGTGGTTGGTTGCCAACTTTCATCATGGCTAGTCAATGGCCAAGAAAGAAGGAAAAAGAAGAAAAGAAATTTAAAAATTTGATACTTGAGAAAACCCATTGTTGATAGTTGAATGACGGAACACCACATATAAGCTAATCCAAGACTCTATCTCTAGGTGATGTGCGATAGAGATCTTAAACATTCTCCCCTTTAGCGGCACAATATCCCCGCTATGCCCTCAAAGGCATCGGTGAGCGCCTACTATGGTCACCACATATGCTGTCGGAAGTCGGCTTAAATACCACTCTATAACATTTTCTACCTCACCACTGACAACATTATCCGCTTTGGGCCTCACTGGCCCTCACGGCTTTGTTCTTTCTCAGGTCCACCATCCTTACGGCCCTCCGGGACAACTCATCAGCATACAACTCGGAAAAAAGTGTAAGATAAAAAATAATGAAAATAGTGTACAAAGAAGATTTGCTTGATTCTGGTGAAAGAGAATGGGAAATGTTTTTTGCTTTTCACAAAGCAGAAAATATTTTCTAAAAGCAAAAAATATTTTCTTTACTTTTGAAAGTGTTATTTCATCAATAGAAAATGTTTTCCTTAACTAGTTAATTTTACATGAAATGAATAACGAAAATTTAAAAAATGTTTTCTTGAAAGTTATTTTTCGTGAAATGAATGGAGTCAAAAAAAAATCTGAAGATCCCTTTACCAAAAAAATAAAATAAAATCTGAAGATCTTAATTTTTGCTCAATTTTTAACTCTTGACAAGATGAAACTAAAAAGCCAAACTGGGAACAAGAGAAACAGTTTGACCCACCTAGAAAACAAGCAAACATCCATCCACAGGCCATGTAAAAGAGAACCAGTGCATTCTGCAGAAACACAATCCAGAGTGAGGGAAAGAAATTTCCATTGCCTCATTACGAACTCAGAGAGAGATGGTGGTATAGTACCTTGTTGATGTTGTGACGAAAAGTTTCGGGATCCATAGAAGAAGCAGAGCCTAGGTCATTCATGAGCTGACTAGTGAAATAGAGCACGAGTGGCGTAGAGAAGCCATCGGTGATGGCTCCGAAGAAGCCGAAACCCATCAAGCACTTGTCCACCCCATCTGCGTGCATGAATATGGAGCCCATTGACGACCAACCCTTCTTCTCCTTCATCTTCTTTTTCTCCTCCGCCACGTTGCTCTGTCTCTTACTTCCCATTTTTGTGCTTCCAAGTTTCTTTCAGGAACAACAAGCGGAAAAGTTCTCAGATGACTGCTAGACAACCAGTTGGGGATCCCAAGGGTGAGAACATCTCTCCATGAACTAACTGTTTTAATTTGTCTGTTGAACTTGAAATTTTGTGACCAGTTTAATTGTACTAGTGCTGTGCTGCTCTAGTTTGAGTAACTCATGGAACTCCTGCTGTTGCTATTTATACATAATTTTTCTTGGGCATCAACAACAAATTCCAACATCTTAAGTATATATCGAAACTCAAAAAATACTTGGGTTCCCGAATCGCCGAACAGAAATAGCGACAAAACAGGAAATCCAAATAAACACGGGTCTTGCTTTTGTGGAATCTAGGCCCCAAAAGATGCGTCACACAGGAGACAGAAGGCAACAAATATCAAGGCGTACACTTGAGAAATTACCGCACGATGTCGTATTGAAAAGAAAATAGAATAAGCATTGTGAAGTAGCATTGAAGTGGTCACACAGCACTGGTAGGACAGGTTTGCGAGGTATCGAACCCATTTACTAGCTTGGCATATCTCCTTGTCCTATTTTTGTTTTCTTTTTGAGACAAAAAGACGAAGTTGCTTGTGATAAATCATGTTCAACAAAGCATTGAAACCACAACATGAGATCCTAAAAGTAATTTACATGTCTTTAACATGTTGCACATGTAAGGTTTACATGGAATTTTTTGTGTGCAGAATGTGAGCCTTTGACAACAGTGCTGCCGCCTCTTTCCCCTCGAAGAACCATAGTCTTTCCGAAAGGGTAATGTATAGAGTTGTATCGTCGATTTTTTTGAATAAGTACATCCGATTTTCTTTGTCTTTTCCCATTTAGATGGGAAAGAGAGAGGGCCCAACGTAGTTTTCTTATTTGAAGGGTGAACTGAATTGAAAGGATACCATCCCTTGTTGCTCCTTGAGAAATATTCCTGATGATCGGTCCCGATGATTTCCTCGGTTAAACGACAAAACCGTTCCCTTGTGGTATATACTATATACACTAAATTGAAGCAGAAGAAGTCCAGCTTAGGCATGTCGGGCGGATTCCCATCAATCGAAGACGTTCGAATACGACAAGTTGTGAAAAAATAAAGAAAAGAAAAGAAAGGGAAGATGCTCACCATCCTCCGACGGCTAAGCCGGCTCTGACAGAACTCTATTGCTACCAGCGGCCAAGCCTTTGGCAAAGCCCTCAACTGAACCTTCAAGTGCAACAGAGAAATCACCCATGGCCTTGCTCTCGCCAACTGTAAGAAACTTTAAGAACGTATTTTCTATATACATTATTCAATCAAAGTTACATACAAATATATAACAAAAGGCTAAAGACAAAAAAAGAAACTACAAAATACGAATAATTACATATTTCTAATACTCCTCAAGTTGGAGTGTATATGTCTAACATGCCCAGCCCAATTTCACATATAGTATCAATTTGAACTTTGCGAAGAGGCTTGGTTAGAATGTTGACGAGCTAAAGATCTGTCCAAACATGAATGAGCTGAATACATGGGGACAAGAGGATATCCCCATGACAAGATCTCAAACCAGATGACAATCAACCTCAATGTGTTTTGTCCGCTCATGAAAGACTTGATTCTTAGCGATATGCATGGCGGCTTGATTGTCGCAGTGTAGTCTCATTAAACCATTGTGGCGAACACCTAGTTCATTAAGCAAACGCTTTGTCCAAGTTAGCTCACATGAAGTGTTTGCCATTGCATGGTACTCTGACTCCGCGCTCGATTGAGATATAATAGTCTGTTTCTTACTTTCCAAGAAATGAGGTTACCACCAAAGAAGACATAGAACCCTATAGTAGACCTCTGACTGGTAGGACAACTTGCCTAATCTGCATCTATGAAGCATGCTATCCTGTCATGACCTTGGTTAGAGTATACTAGCCATTTTGCTGGAGATCCCTTGAAATCTTGAGGATCTGAATAGCAGCATCCCAGTGGGTAGTGCGAGGGGCAGACATGAAATGACTTACAACACTCACCTGATACGAAATATCAGGCCGAGTAACTGTCACATAATTTAGTTTACCAACCAATCTTCGATATCTTTCGGGATCATGTTATAACTCTCCAACATCTGGCAAAAGTTTGGTCTCAGGAACCATCGATGAATCAATGGGTTTGCATCCAAGTAATCAGCTTTCTGAGAGTATATCGAGTACATACTTCCTCTGATAGATGAGAAGTTTGTCACGAGACTGTGATACCTCAATGCCAAGAAAGTACTCAAGCTTGCCAAGGTGGGTAATCAGAAATTGCTCACCCAAGAACTTCTTAAGCGCGAGGATCCCATCATCATCATCACCAGTAATG
This sequence comes from Melaleuca alternifolia, assembly GCA_019926035.1. Classification (NCBI taxonomy): domain Eukaryota; kingdom Viridiplantae; phylum Streptophyta; class Magnoliopsida; order Myrtales; family Myrtaceae; genus Melaleuca; species Melaleuca alternifolia. The sequence continues at coordinate 3,072,920 of JAGKPW010000048.1, forward strand.
ATGAGGTCATCCACATATGCGACCAAAATGATAGTCTTTTTCTTCAAGTCTTTGTAGAAAATTGAGTGATCATTAACACTCCTGGTCATGCCAAAATGACCGAGAGCCTGAGATAAACGACCAAACCAAGCTCGAGGAGATTGCTTGAGACCACACATAGACTTTCGTAAGTGACAGACTTTAGAGGCCTCATCCTGAACAACAAATCCATGTGGTTGAGTCATATAGACCTCCTCTTCAAGAATGCCATTGAGAAATGCATTCTGGACGTCAAGTTGGTGTAGTGGCCAGTGACGAGTGGCAATGAGAGCCATACAGATGCGAACAAATACCATCTTGGCAATAGGAGAAATTGTCTCATTATAGTCAATGCCATATGATTGAGAATAACCTTTGGCAACTAACCGAGTTTTAAATCGGTGAAGGGATTGATCGGGATGAACCTTAACCGTGAAGACCCACTTGCAACCAACCACCAGTTTGATAGGAAGAAGATGACAGAGATCCCAAGTCTCATTTTTCTACAGAGCCGACATTTCCTCTTGTATAGCACAAAACCACCCCGGATGTTGCAGAGCCTCTATCATGTTCTTAGGAACTGAGTAACTGTCAAGACGGGTAGTATAGACATGGTGATTGGTGGATAAGTTAGTGTAGGTACAAAAGCTATCAAGAGGATATATGATATTGGGACAGTTGCGTGGTCCTTTGCGAAGTGCGATGGTAGGTCAAGGTTGGAGGTCGTAGGTGGAGGGTTAGGAGCAATATGTGGTGGACGAAAAGGTGTAGGAATGTAGTGGTGGGGTTAGGTTCGGTAGTTGCTGGAGGTATATGTGAAGGGACAAGAGATGCACAAGGCTCATGATCCTGCATAGTTTGAACATGGTTAGTATCAACAGGGAGTTGCTTACCCCTTCGAGTATATACCTGAGTAATAGCAGCCGTAGGAGGTGCCGGTGTCCCCCTACTCATGAGAGTTGAAGAAGAACTAATCAAAATATCAGTATATTTTAGAATAGACAGAACTGGTGTAGGAGCGAATCACTAGACTGAGAATCAGAGTAGTATGGTACAGACTCCATAAAAGTAACATCAGGTGAAATAAAGTATTGCATAACAGTAGGACTATAACGCCGATAACCCTTTTGAGTCCTAGAATATCCCAGAAAGATGCAACGCAATGACTTAGAATCAAGTTTTGTACGGCCTGGTCGGGTTAACAGACGCAACCAAATATCTTGGGAGGAAGAAAAAATAAAGACGTAGATGGATACAAGACATTATATGGTATTACACCATCAAGGACAGAAGATGGCATGCAATTGATCAGATAAAGATAACATGCAGTTAGAACTGCATCTGCCCAGAAGCGATGAGGGACATGTCCATGAATCATCATAGTACGAGCCACCTCAAGAATGTGTCTATTTTTTCATTCAGCGATGCCATTTTGTTGAGGTGTATAAGCACATAACGATTCATGGATGATACCATTATTAGTTGTATATTGCACAAAATCATTTGAAAAATATTCTTTTGCACTGTGAAGAGTTTTAACAGTGGTTTTAAATTGAGTCTGTACAAGAGAACATAAAGCTGAAAATTTTGAAAAAATTCCTTGTCTAGATTTAATGATAAAATCCTAGTTGCACGGGAGAAATCATCCACAAAAGTAACAAAGTACCGAAAACTAGAGATTGATTCGACAGGACAAGGACCCCAGACATCAGAATGCACTAAAGCAAAAGAACTGTCAGACCGACTAATGACTTTAGGCGAGTAGGAAGCACGAACATGCTTTCCCTGAATACATAACTCACAAACTAATTCTAAAATAGACTGAAATTCAGGATGAATCTTTTTCAATACCGGGAGAGATGGATACCTTAACTAATTATGAACCTCCTTAGCACTAATACTACTCAGGTATGCCACTCGTTGAGGTGAGTCTCCATGCAATACAAACCTCTGTCCTTAAACGCAGTGCCAATGAACTTGTTCGTCCCCAATTCTTGAAAGATGCATTTAGTTGGATTAAAGGTAACTGAGCAATGTAACATTTCTGTGATTTTGCTTACAGACATAAGATTTTCAGGAAAAGAAAGGACATATAGGACAAATGATAATGGCATATTTTCTGAAATCTAGGTAGATCCAATTCCTTCGATATTACAGGTAGAGCCATTTGCTATTTGGGCTAGTGGTTGTGAGGTGGTGGCAAGTCCTGACAATATACTTTTGTTACCAATTATGTGGTCAGTAGCACCTGAATCAACAATGCATGATGGTTTTGACGCTATAAAGCAGTTGAAGTCATACCTGAGTGGGCTATAGTAGCCCTCAAAGTCTATGGCCAAGAGGTCATGTTAGCATGAGAAAAGTCTAGTTGCTCGAGTCGTTGAACGATTGTAGCAATTTCATTTGAATTAGTGCTATCCCTAAATGACTAAGCAACAACGGCCACCTAAGCACGAGGACGAGGTGAACCTTTAGGACGCTTTGGGCAGACCCACTTCATGTGACCCCATTCTTTGCAGTAATGGCACTGTACATTCTTGCCACGAACGAGTTCCTTGATTAGTCCCCATTAAGAGAAAGATGCTGAACAAAAATCCAACAGAGCAGGAGAACCACCAAAGCTAAAGACCCCACAATAGAGGAGTTATCCTCTCGTTAACTTAAAATTCTTCTCTAGCCCCAGGATAATACATCGTCCCCTTCGAGTTGACCAAGTGACACCAAAACAATCAACCTTTCCCCCAGTCAAAATTCCTGGACCATCGTCCTAAACCCACTGAAATTCACTCAAACACAGAGACAATTCAAGAACTAGAAATCTGGGTCGATGCAACAAGTGACAAGCCAACCAAGATCGGATTCCCCTATGCTTTCTCGGTCTTCCACTTGCAAAGTTTGACTGAAAGCTCAACGATCGATCCTTCTCCCTTCGAATTTTCGGCTTGAATTGGCGAGACTGTACGACTAATTTCTGGGATCAACGAGCTTCAACAGACTTCGTATGTTAGGAGACCGAGAAACAAAAAAATTACGAAGCGGATCTCGGAGGAGTTAACGGATGTCCGTGGGATTTCGATTTTGGGCGAGCAAGGGACAGGCAAGATGTTCCTCGCGAGAAAGGTCTACAGGGAAGTGATGAATCTGGGCTTCGTGATGCACGATAAGGAAAAGAAGCGCAAGAAGATCCACCACAGCCCGAGCAATGACATCAACACCTTCACCTCCAAAACTAACCCTAATTCCTTCTCCAGAGAAATCTATTGAAGACTCCAGAGGACCTAGCAAAAATCAACCGAAGAGCAGCAAAACCACCAGCAAAAACGAAGACCTAACAAAACACACAGATCCAACGAAACAAACCCCGAAGCAAAGGCGTGCGGCTAGAGCTGAGTGGATCAGAAAGTAACGGCGTGTCAGAGGATGTGGCGACCAGCGATAGCGTGGCAGCAGATTGGCACCGCTGCAGCTGTCGGCGCAGAAGCAGAGGGGCGGCGCAACACCAATTGATGGCGCAACAACAATATGTGCAACTGAACACCAATAGAGCACCACCATCAAAATCCAAACCCTAAAGTTGGCTTTGATACCATGTAAGAAACTTGAAAACATATTTTCTGTATATATTATTCAATTAAAGTTATATACAAATATATAGCAAAAGGCTAAAGACAAACAAGGAAACTACAAGATACGAATATTTACATATCTTTAACACAAACAAAGGCATAGACTGTTCTGATGGAGGATACGACTTGTTCTGCAACTGTGCCTGCCATGTTGCCCCCTTCCTGAGCTCTTCTTGCGAGTCGCATTAGAGTCTTCCCGTAGACTAAGAGAGTGATCATGAGAAGGGAAAGCCCACAAGGGCTAGTCTCCACTAGAAGAGGCAGGTTTCTAAACAGCTCCCAATGAATGGGGATGTGTTCATTAGAAAGTTTGCCACCTGAAAATACACACAAAAATTGCTATAGTAATGTCAACGTTATATGCAATGAAATTCTAATACTTGATCACTGCTTTCCTTTCTTAGGACATTAGCAATGGACCGGAAAGGCTTCTTCATCACTAGGGCTGTATTGTCCAATTTTTGGTTTCTATTATAATATTTGCATTTCACGTAAATGTTATAAATTTGGCCCCTGTCCTTTGCATCTGTCACAAGACATCAGGAATGTGGGTATCTTTGAGTATTCGAACCATCTATCTAGTTAATGTAATTTTACCATTTGATTATACTGTTGCCATGAAGAACTTGCAACACTTTGGAATTGGGCGTATTTAGATCTCTTTTTCTTCAACGATGATGTTAATTATTGTGAAATGAACTCTGCTCTCAAACTAACGTTTTGTGTTTAACTTTACTTTTGTGAGTGTGGCTAAAAATTGGTTGCTTATTACCTTAACGGTGAGAGCATCCTCAATCATGAGGATATTGTTAAAGACACTTGTAATGCACTCAAACCCACTCGCGACATTCAACTTAATATAATCTCTGTCTTGCTTTCAAGGATACAGATCTCAGCCTGCGGATCTTAGCCTCAAGGCTCGCCTCTTTTCCGGTCATGTCCAACAATATCCATCTTGTAAAAAAGACATTGAAAATGATGCTTATTGAGACGGGATGATGAGGTTCAGATACCAATATCATATTAAATTTTTTTGCCTTATTTTTTTATGTGATACCTAATAGGCGAGGCATTTCCAAACTCCCTTAAAAATGGCAGGTCATTATTTTCCTTCCATCAATTTAAATGGAGCTAATGAAATAATTTAATTTCATTAATTTGACAAGTTTTATGACTTGATTGTATTTTTTAACAAGATTATGAATTAATTTTATTTTTGCGAAAAGTTTTAGAACTTATAGTGCATATAACACATGGATGTAAGTTCTATAAAAATTCTCACAAATAAGCAATATGAGATATTTTAATATCCCTCTTCACCAAGCGAATTGGTCCTAGAATGGCACATGAATTGATGAACAGGTGAGTCTTGAGAGAGAGCTAGTGTGAACACTAGAGGGGGTGAATAGGTGTAATAAAATTTTTGTGGAATATAGTAAAAAGTTTTTCCTCTAAAGCTAAGTTCAATAAGCAACAATCTTTGACAAGTAGAATTCAGCAGTTAAATACTACTATGAACAAATTAAAGAAGTTCAAGGAAGAGGATAAGAACACAAAGTTTATAGTGATTCGGCTTAATTCAAGCATATGTCCACTCTCCCACGCTAACAGCCTACCAGTTGGATTCCACTATGTACCAAAAGATATTTACAATGTTGTGATCGTAGCTTCACATGGAAGAGTCTTCACTGCTCTCTCATAAACTATACTAAAATTATCTCTCTTTTGAATACAATGTTAAGCTTAGTGAATAGCAAGATGAATAGGAAGCTTCATATTTTGGAATTTATCTTTCATGCACTTCTCTGAATGACCGAGGATGTCTCCTTTAAATACACTTTCATGCCTGCATAACCGTTAGCACTTTCCAAAAGAATTCTTCCAATCTAACCGTTGGACGAAATCGATCAAGGAGATCTCGAGCCGATTGAAGATTGTGATAAAAGCCCGTCAATCTTGTTCACCTATACAATCAGGATCTTGGTTTCCATAAGTAGATAATTTCCAAATTTACTCGCTCTCCAAAAGATTTGACATATCCAAATTGATTCCAATAAGAATAGCCAATCTTGTAGGTGATATATCCAACCAAGAAGCTGTCTGTGATCCATAAGAATCAATCCCTTAAAGAAACAAATGAGATATCATATCTAGATAAGTCTTTAATCGTTTGGTTTGGCAGTCTTTAGACTTTGACTCTTGAGTCTGACAGTTTTTAGACTTTGACACTTAAGTCCGACAGTTTGAGTCTAGCTGTCTTTAGATTTTGACATATGAGTCTAGCAATCTTCAGACTTTGACACTTAAGTCTTTAGACTTTGAATAAGTTTTGTCAACTTTAAAACATTAATGGAGTTTTCTCCAACGAGTCTTATATGTAGAATAAATCTAGGGCAAAATCTAGCTTTGATATTATATCATATTATATTACTTTTAAGTTTGAGTCAATAGATGGAAGGATATAACTTGAATTTAAGGTCCATATTAACTTTATAAGCGAGTTATGTGAGATATCTTAATACACAAAATAGGGTGGGGCACGGATCTAGGATTTCAACTGGGTTACGGTCTTTGATCTTGAGGTTTTGATGAAAATGAGATTGTGAATAAATTCGTGCTTAGTTGATTTCATTTCATGATTTTCAGTAAGCCACCTTCAAGAATAAGGAATCCAGTCTTTGGTGTTAGCTGTAACTTTTCCAGCAGTTGTCCAGGAGAGTGTCTCTCAATATTTATTATTGGTTGAAAATCATTATTAGTATCTATCAATATTTTCCTTTTTTTTAATTGTATAGCCTATAATATATCCAAACTTTTCATTAGACTAATTTAGATGTGTTAGAGGAAGATCTATCGATGATTTTGAAAATGACAAAACTCTATTCAAAACTCTATGACAAAAGGACAAAACTCTGTGATTTGACTTGGAGTCAAGAGTTTAGAGATGTCAGATCTTTAACATCTGGAGAGATGGCAGATCTTGTATGATCTGGAAGTTGCTAGATCTTTATCATCTGGAGAGATGTCAGACTTGTATAGTTTGGAGGTATTCAGATCTTTAACATCTGAAGGTTCTCAGATCTTTAACATCTGAAGGTAGTCAGATCTTTAAGATATGAAGATATCAGACACGTATTGTCTGGAAGGCAGATTTAGTAAAATATGAGTAGTCGGAATTATGATGACTGTTTTAGTAAGAGGATATTCTTACGATTCTGATGCTCGTGGATTTCTGACAGCATATATGTGAATCAACAAGATTGGTTATTTTCAAGAATATGAAGTTTATTATTGGCATTTTGGATTCTCTGAAGATCGGGTAAATGTGGCAAGTATTCACTTATGGAAACCAAGATCCTGATTGTATGGGCGACCAGGATTGACGGACTCTTGACACTATTTGAAGATTGCTTGATATATTCCTGATTCTGTCCAACGGGTTGATTGGAAGAATTCCTTTGGAAAGTGCCAACGGTCATATTGGCATGAAGGAGTATTTAAGGGAGATATTTCAAGCTATTCGAAAGATAGAAGACTGACAAGAGTTCAATTCATAAGTTTAGAACTGTTCATTTACTGTGCGCCTATTGTAAACAAAAGAGTGTTACATATACTTGCTGTGAGAGCATAAGACTTTGTGAAGTCTTAGAACTAATTTGTAACTCTTTTGATTCATAGTGGAATCCAGCTGATAGGCTGTTAGCTCGAGAGAGTGGACGTAGGCTTGAGCTAAGCCGAACCACTATAAACCTTGTGTCTTGTTCTCTACTCTCTTAACTCTCTGTTTGTGCTTGTAGTTCTTGTATATCACTCGTATAAGCTGTGCTTTACATACTTCCGCAAAAGATTTTAAAATCACCTATTCACCCCCCTCTAGGTGATCGCACTAGATCTTTCAAGATGGATGCCCACACAGTCATAAATCGCTCCTGCTCATGGAAGCAAGCACGAATGAAAACGGATCCCTTGACATATGTAGGTCCCAACCGTCTGATTTCATTTAAAAAACAAAAAAAATTTGAATTTTTTTCCTCTTTTTATATAAAATTCCAGCCGTCTGATCTCAATCGGACAACTGGGACTGCACATCACCTGATTTTATGTCAGGTGATCCGGATCCAGCACAAACAACCCCCCTTCCAATTAAAAGATGTGGCAGCTCAATTGCAGAACTTTCTTTCCCCCGATTGAGGAGAAATTGTGAGGTGTGATGGGAACGATAGATTGTTAAACGATTTTATGGGCTAAGTATACGGAAGAGGATTTATTTGAAATGGGTGATGGAATGGGTTTAATGGAACGTGTATGAATGAAATAATATAGGGATAGATAAAATTTTATCATGAAGGCATAAAGGGACAATTCACATATCAAGAATAAATAAATTTACCACCTAAACATAAATAAAGATGTTACCAGCTAAGGAAAAGAACTTGATGAAGTCCACTTCTGCATAAAGGAACATGCCAAGCAACTGAGGACAAAAAATTTTTGGTTTGCCACCGAAGGAATCAGATAGAGAACAATATAGAATGTGTTCATTAAAATTTAAGTCTATCTCACACAAATGAGCCTGCACCTCTATTATAAACAAGTGCTAATCAAACGAAAAAGACTTCTGAAATACTAGAAGACTATAATGAATCTAGAAACTGGTAGCACACTTAAAGACTCATAAACTTGATATTTAAAGATGCATAATAAATAGGAATAGACCCTTTAGAGAAGTTGAAAAGACTACTTGGAAGATTGACAACATATACGGGAACTCACCAATAGAAACTTGATACTCTTTGCCTTGTGATTAGACATCTTCACTCGTGGTTGGCTTTATCCCAAGTTTACGTCCATTCTCTAGGTTATAGCCTCCACACTGAGCTGGATTCCATGAGTAATTTTCAAGACAACTTAATACCAACATGTACTGATCTTATTAAATAATAGATCACACTATCATGACTTTAGTACATCTATCACTCTTGTATAATTCATCTTATCATGATTGTAAACAGTAAAAACATTACCTAGAATTTGGGCAGTTTTACCAATTTGATCACTAGAGAAATAATGATAAGTAGCAACAGTATTCTCCATTTTTGTCCAACCCCCTTGTAAGCTTCTTTGATCATCGTTTTACATATGTACGACTCTTTTGAGGAGTAAGGAGCCGTTATGAAGTTGTTAGGAACCATTATTCAGATTAAGATTGCCCATACAATCTTTTCCCTTAGACAGCAGCAAGGTCGCCTGAAATGGAGTCTGCTGAAGGTGCCGCATCGCTAGTCTCTTTGACTATTTTGACCATACAGTCGTCAACTGCACTTCGACATATGCCTGGTTCTCCTGTTGTGGTTTCTTAGCATGCCAATGGCTATAATGCCTTCATCAACTAGTCATCTTCAGGCGAATACGTTCAAGAGGATCTCTTAATACTCGATCGCTAGAAGATCCATTACTCTTTATCAGTCGATAGTAGCATGTGCGCGTTATTATTAGTTTGTCGATGCTGTCCATGGGCAAACTGTAGCAAACTGTATAATTGACTTAGAATTGATGCAGGCTGAAAGTAACGCACACGTGCGCTTAGAATTTGCAGTGATTCAGCTTGCTGTAACCTACATCCACTCACCTAAACTAATAGTTTATTGATTCGATTCCACTAACAACTTTTGAAGTTACATTAGAATGCGCCACTTATATTTAAGCACTTCTCATAGAAACTAGTGTTGCTTATATTTAAGCTAATATATCTCACTATTTCACAAGTAAGCGCAAATTAAAACAGTGTCAACACTTCTCACAAGATTACAATTTAAATGCTCTCAAAAGATAATGTAAAAATGGGAAAGCTTTCTATGATATTTGGAATGTAAGAATGTGGAAGCTTTCCTTAAAATTTGGAATTTGCACACTTAATCAATCTTTTCCCTTTGACACTTTGATCTTCTTTTATACTCCTTCACATCTAATCTTTCCATTAAACAATCTTCAAGAGCATCAATCTCCAATCCGACCTTTGGATGATTTGTTAAGTAGATCAATTTGCCATTGACATGAGTCAATCGGAGTTCCATAAGAGTTGTTTGCCCATAAATTTAATTCTTGGCTTGCAAAAATAGAGTAGCTCTAGTTATGGAAAGTATCTTCCCTTCTATGATTGCCAATCAATAAAACATATTATGCGTGATAGAATATTTTGAGTAGATAATTTTTAAGATTGGCGTTGGATCAATTTCTTCTAAATTAGAAATCTTACTGGCTCACAGTTGCTAAGGGACGAGATAAAATATCACAAAATAATAATCGTGAAATTAGTAACTCGATTGATGTCGTGGGTAGAGTAAGTGTTATGCTTGTATAACAATTCCTGTTATATCTAACCTTCCAGTCATATAATGATATTAAACTCTCGCAGGCTTCTACTTATATCAAGCTTCCATAGGCTTTTGCTTACATCGAGGTTCTGCAAGCTTCTACCGATATCATACTTTAGTCACATCATATTGCTTAACATCAGGTACTTTGACATTAATGGTGATGTAGAAGCTGTCGACTTTTCATCTTGGTACCTCAAAGTCTCTGTGAACTTCTCGTTCTTTTAGATTTGTTCATATGGGTTCTTCCAACTCTTTAAAATACTTTCACTAATCATATCAATGACCCTTTTAACATGGACAATACTTGAAACATAAACAACTTGTGTACGTATTAAAGTCGTAACAAACTGTGGATTATTTTGTTAACTTTAAAATATATTGAGATATTTTCTCAATAGTGATAAAAAAAATCTAATGATCCATTTAAGCATATCGGCTTTTAAGATCTTCATCCTTGTAATTAGCCTTCGCTGAGCACAGAGTGACCATTGATATCATCACTGTCCTTCATGATATCAGTACTCCCATTTGCATTTATCATAATAGATATTATGCTAATGATAGTTTTAGAATCAATAAAATTCCATAGTTTGTTTTTTCAAACAGTCTTCCCCTTTTTTATGATGATAATACTACCCTACATATGTGGTAATATATGATTCGGAAATGGTATTTTTCAAGTAAATATAAAGATCTACCGAAAGATTTAGATCATTTCAAAGAAATTGCACACTAGCAGATTTCAACATCTCAACATTTTTAATGGAATAGACTTTGAAACATGTAATATAAGTTAAAGAGACGTGAGAGATGACATAGGCTTTCCTTGAGAAAGGATTCCGCGATATTTTAGAAGTGATGACAATTAAATCACGGCTACGCATGAACTCACTTAAAGAAAAGCAAATGAGAGGCAACACTCTATCAGTCGTAAAGAATCAGAAACTTTGAGATATTGCTCTCCTTATCTAGCTTAGAACCTTAGGGTGCACATTAACTTTCTATTTATAAGCATAACTATTTTTCTGTTCTCGGGAACATGTTTAAAATAAAAATCCATTTGGTAAAATTATTTAATTTTTATTTGTGAAAGAAATTTTTAGTTTAGAAATAAGAATTTTCTACTTCTCTATTATTGTTTTGGAATAGAAACATAAATAGTTTTTTATCTTGTTTTCACTCTCTTTTTTTCATCTTTTTGACTCTTCTCCAACCTGACAGTCGCAAACCACCACCAGTCATTGCCCATCATCAGCTGTCACCCCTTGCCACCCACTAGATGTCATCGCCATCGACCGTTCCCCTTGCCGTCAGCCACGGCTTGTCACTAGTCACTGCCCACCACGGCCATTGGCCACCGATCATCAACCATCGCCAATCACTGCCCCCTAATCAACTACCACTTGCCCTGATCAACTACCAACCGTTGCCTCTCGTTGGCCACCACTTGTCGCCACCGATCTATTGGCCATGGCCCACTGTCACCCCTCGCCATTGGCCACTACCTTCTGCTAGTTACCGCCATTAAATGCCAGTTGTCGACCATTGCTGGCTACTACTTGCCTTTGCCATCAACTACTGACCACCGTTGGCTGACATGCCCCGCCCCTCACTTGCTACCACCTGCCATTGCCGCCACCCCTCACTAGCCATTGACCACGACATGCCATTCATCGATCGTCGACGACCATCCTCTACCGTAATCGGTGTTGGTCATTGCCCTTTCTTGTGGTAGTCTTGCCGACTACTCACCAACAACGATGATAGATTTATAAATATATTGTTATCAAACAAATTTCTATTTCGGGAACATAAATTTTGTGTCATTATAAAATGTGCTTTTTTGATAAAAAACTCAGGGTAATATTTTTTTGGAATAGAATGATAGTTATTCGTATCATTAGAAGCCGAAATATTATCATTATCAGCATAGATTCACATATATCAGATATTTTCTTCTATCCATACAATATACTTATGCTCATATGATTAGCGACTATCTACATAATCTTCTCATCCAGATCTTAGTATTTCTTAGTATCACAGTATCATATCTTAATATTGTTGTCCCATATTCCATTTCATAGAACAAGAGTCAGACACCCCAAAAACCATGTAGCATGGTTTGCTCTTCTTCTTCTTAAAGAGGATTGATCATATTGTTACAATATAAGCCTTACTATGACACTCATTCATTTCTCAAATGGGATTACAACCATAGAATCAATAGCCATTTTTCTCAACAGTTCAATAAGTGTTTAAAGCTCTCTTAGATTCGTGGTTCTACTGATACATATATTCTTCAGCATATGTTGGTTTACTTATATAGTCTTCAAGTTGACTGTTGAACAATCAATTTATCCCTTGAAGAAAAGCGGTAAAAATATAGGAGATTTGATTGGCCATATAATCAAATATTGTGGCTTCCACGAAGAAAGTCGCTCATTTCCTCCTTAGGAAATAATCATTAATTGAATTTCCTTTTGCGCAAAGAGATCGGGAATTACAGGTCTTTGGCTTTGGCACTAATATTCTTTGAGACCTCGATAGATAGTCAATTGAATATTTAAGTCTTCCAATGTTTTATCACATGACAAACCCACTCTCCTGAGGTAATATAGTCAATGGCTTATATTAGCTATCAGTAGTCTATTTAAGATTTCAGTCGGTTATCAATTTATTTATTACTTTGCATTGATCTTTCTATGTACTTATGTGTTTAGGACTCTGCAGAACTGTTCACCTTTTGATGCCTCCAGTTCGTCGTGAACTTCCCAATTCACTCAAATTGTTCGCCTTTCAACAAGAATATTCTAGTTTTTGACTTTAATTTAGATTACATCAGTGGTGATAAAGCATGTCATAAATGCCAATTAATGATTTTTTCATTATCAAAATATTATTGGAGTTTTTCTTAACACAAGTAATCAAGAGTAGACTTGCTCTCCTCTTGAAATTGTCCTTGCATTGAAGTCAAAAAGACCATTGAAATTATAGCAACCTTCTTGATATACCCATGACATCATCATGACGAACAAAATGCCACGGGGAGGTTCTCCAACAATGGTGAATGGATAAAACAACTCTTCTAGATGATGAGGAAAACATTGTTAAAAATGGAAGAATGAGGAGCAATATGAAATAAGGGCGATGAATAACTTGGCTGACACGTTCTTTAAATTCTTCTAGAAATTGGAGGAAAAGTTCCCCTTTTTGGAGGAAAAGTTCCCCTTTCTGCTTGAATTCTTTGAGATTGTCAAAACGAAAGATGGACATCAAATAGTAAAGATGGAAGCTCTAGTCAGTGGAGTCACGGGAAATTTTAAAGCGAGATGAAGACAAAGCTATTTCATCATTGTTTTGAGTGTTGTGAATTTCACCGAGTGTTCAAGCTAGGAAGTGAACAAGGATGCATCTATACTAAGGATATAATTGATTTTAGTAATGGCGGTTAAGTGTGCGCATGATTCAATTTCTGTTCAGAAATTGAGTTCTGAAACATAAATATATTTTTCTAATTCTGTTCTAGAATGAGTTTCTGGGGGAAAAATGCGTTTCATAAGGACAAAACATTTCTATTCCAGAAACATAAATCCTTGTGATATGGTAAAAAAAATCTAATTCTGTTTCATTTGAAGAAATTTTTTTATCCATTTTTGAGTTTGCAAGATGTTCATTCCAATATAAATCCAATACTTATTATTTAGTGCAAAAAATTGACAATTGATCACATTTTCTATTGTAATCGAACTCCCGAATTCACTTTAGTTGTATAAAACATCCATTCTCTTCTAACTAAAGAAAGAGATCCAATGAGACAACCAAATACTAATGACGGTCCATAGAAAGATACGGACTTTGTCATTTGGCCGTTAATGTTGAGGTCCTGAAAATGTCTGAAATCTCATAGGATGTTCCAAGAGACATGAAAAATAATATAAATACATTACAAAGGTTGAAAATACAATATCAAGGAATCTGTGGCATATTATGATCCATTGCCATTTTATTGGCAATACATTTCCTAAACAAGTTCATCTCAGTTCCCTCTTCAATTGATGTATCACCTGTAACCACATCTTCTGTAAGTTCAAACAGGTGCTCCAGATCTCCATATAAGGAAAAGTTCCTATCCCTCTTGTCTTGATCTCGAATGTAGTTATGGATAGCACAGCATGCAATTACAATATGTGTTTGCTTTCGAATTGTAAATGAGGGCATGTGTTTCAAAATGAAAAAAACGATTCTTCAACACCCCAAATGATCTCTGAATGATATTTCTAAGTGAAAAATGACTATGATTGACAACTCTCTTGATGTTGTTGGCCGTTTCGTGCTACCCCTATAATCATTTAGATGATAGTTAAGAATCGCGGAGCTAATGCATATCCAAAATTTAGCACATAGTATTTGCCTATAACAAAGTATTCATTTATAAGTCATAATTTACGACCGAAATATAATAATAAAAAAAGTTCTTACGGAATACGTAAATACCTAGTGGTGGTCAAGGAAACTCTAAACTAGGAGTCTCAAGTGTTGCTACCAGCACTCGACAATCGTTGATAGATCCTTCCCAACCAGCGTACACAAAAGTATATATCATATCAAACGAGCATGCACAGATCACATTCTGTGTGGTGTTTTCTTTCTTGCCTCTAAATGAGATTTTCTTGGATGTAATTACAGAAGCATGAACATGTGTACCATCAATAGCACCTATGCAACCCTGTCATTTTATCAAAAATCATTATTATACAAAATTGAAAAAAAATGAAATTGATTAGCAAAAAAAAATGTATAAAAATATTACCTTGAAGTAAGATTTATGCTTAAGATCCATAAGAATCTCATTTGGGATAACATCAAATGAAGGTGGAACAATATTCTCTTTTGCTCGCTTGCAAACTGCTTTTAATACTATTGTGAAATATTTGCTGATAGTTTGTCTTGAATGTTGAAATCTATCGCATAGATTTCTATTGGAGCTCTTGTGACAAATAATAGATAAAAATATCACAATTTGTTCATCTACTTTAATTTGTCGACCATCTATCAACCAACCTCTTGACTTCATCAAGTTGCAAAGGTTGAGAAACACGTGTCTTTCCATTCTAAAAGCTTCATATATTCTATCTGAATTTCCATGAAGAATCTCCATCATCCATTCAGGTCCTGACAATACGCTATCCCTAATAGGTTCTCTTGTGTGCATCGACATATCCATCCCAGTAATGCATAACCATCCGACCAGTATATCCATATCAGAATCAACAAAATTTGTTTCAATTGATTCAACTGTTGATACTTGATTGCTATTTTCACCCTCTCCATATTATCTATGCCATCACATGATTTAAGAATGTAAACACAACATATAAGTAAAAAATCCAATAATAAAATCCATAGCATCTCATATGATGGCAACCACATATCATAAAATAGATTTCATATCATAGTAGAATCATTAAAATACAAATCCAAAGTATCTCAAATACATAAGTCATAATAGATGCAAACCAAACATAAGTCCATAGCATCTTTCTCCACATCTACTTAAATAGATTCAATTAGTCCACGCCTCCTTCCAGGTAGAGCTAAGATGAAAGCATCCCTCCAAGATGCATTAAGTAATGATTCCTTCACGGTTTGTTGTACAAATCCTAATCTAAGTTAGTCATGCCATTTATGATGGCCATCACTGTGACATCCTGAATTTCAACACCTCTCAAAGACAATAATTTTCAGAATGAGTATAAGTTGAATCAATGAGAAGTTGAATATGACTTGAGTTGAATGGGTGCAAATTCGTAGGTATGTGGGGCTACTGCATTATAGCCTTTATACTTGGCTTGTTGGAGAAGTTTGAGTGGGGAAAATTGCTATTGGATGAAGTAAAAGACTTTTGGGGCAAGTACTCAAGTGTTTAGATATTTTAGGTTGACTTTTCAAGGCTATTTGTTCCCCTGTATACAGCTGAACGTGAGAAGACAACTGCTTCTACTTCAGTCTCTTTTAGACATTCTCACTTTCGACACCTCCATTGTTCAAGCTGAGATACGTTGCTCTCAGACCAACACCTTGGAAAATAACTTTCAAGGCTTTTACAGCACCTTCTGAGTCTCTTTCGAAGTTGAAGTAAGAGTGAGTTGGATTCGCCTTTGCGCCATATTTGTCGTGGACTTGATTGTTTGTTGATCAGGTGAGTCAACTTCCAAACCTTTCTTAGGTTGCGATTACACTTAGAGGTTTAGTTGAGTGTTGATCAGCTTGATAAGATATGTGTTAGACGGTATTAGCACAAGTAATGGTGATTTAGTTCAGAACAGAGGATTTCTCGTGTATGTTTACTGAACTGTTGTTGTTTGCTGAATTTGTGGAACGAGATGTGATGAGATTATGAAGTTAGTTCCTTCATGAAAAGTGTTTTAAACATCTTCAGCTATGACATATATTTTACTCAGGATTTTATGGAGTTAAAAGGGATTTATGTCAACTTCGTTTTGAACAGAACAGAACCTCTGTTTTCTCTGGAACTTGAGATCTTTTGATGTTCTATGGATTTTTACCCACTCTTGGAGTTCGAATTTCAAAAGAGTTCCTTCACAAAATTTGTTTATAACATCTTTTACTACAACATATTCGAATTTCAGACCAAATGGATGAGTTTTGGATTTCGAACTAAACTGATTCTGGAGAACATGATTTCTGAAAACTGGTGCAGTATTTGTAATAGATTGAGCGATTTACTGCTCTTTGTATGGAAGGATTTGGACTAAGGTGTCTTCATGAAAAATGTTTGCTTTTGTGTCCTTTATGACATATTCAAAATTGAGGGTTTTATGAACTGATTTGATTATGTTTCTGGGTTTAGACGTGGAGACACGCAAATAACTTGGTTTGGCCAGTCAGGTGGGTTTCACATTTAGCTGAGTTGGCACGGTATGGGACGTGTGCAGCGAGGCCGGGTGATTGACCTCCTGGTTATTGACCGGATGGTGTGTGATTATGTGACGGCTGGTGAAGGATGATATGTGGTAATTGATGAAATATGATATTTGCTGACTGATTAAAGATGATATGTGATTATGTAATGATTATTGAAAGATGATGGGCTGTGTGAAAACTTCAGATGCATGGCTAGCAAGTACAGGACTAAGTGCTACATGATAACGTATACTTCATGGGAGTCACCTCTAGAACCTAGTACTATGCTTTCTGGACAAGGACTAAGTGCCACGCGATACGTATACTTCACGGGGGTTACCTCTAGAACCTTGTGCCAAAGACCGTGTGAGTCACCTCTAGAACCTTGTACTATCGTCATACGCAGTCAAGGACTAAGTGCTACACGCTAAGATGATTCTATGCGAGACGTTATTATAGCCATGAGTTTGTTATTGAGTGAGGATTGAGCTGTTGATAAGTTGATGATGGCTGATGTGAAGCATACTGGTTATTAAAGATGTTTGCTGCATGTTTATGTATATGAACTGTAGAGACACTGTACCAGACGATGTATCGTCTATGTGTTCTGACTGACCAGACGATGTATCGTCTGTGTGTTTAGACGATGTATCGTCTATGTGTCCAGACGATGTACCAGACGATGCATGTTCTAACCGACCAGACGATGCATGTTCTAACCGACCAGACGATGTATGTTCTGACGGTACCCGATGTTGTTCTGTCTGCTGTTTTCCAGACCCTGATTTGTTGGTGTGAATAAGTTATCCTTGGGTGGATTTCTTCCTAATAAGGGCTTGGAGAGTTGACTCGGTGAACTGTTTTTCAGGTACATAGATGGAGGTACGACACATACGTCGTGGGGTCTCGTAGACGATAGTTTTGGAAGGACGCCTTTTTGGAGGACGTGGAGCTAGTGGCTGTAGATCCCGGAGTAGACGAACCTTTCTTTGGGGTTTAGTCATTTGTACATGAACCCGGGATTGTTTTATAAGATGTGTTTTGTGTGAATTGACTGTCTTACTTTCCTATCCCAAGTTTGTTGTTGTCCGGGATTGTTAGTTACGCTTCCGTATGTGTATAGAAGATTGGGTCGGCGGCGCCACCTGGGAACGTCGCATTTCATTCGACCATGGTGGGATGTGCGCGCGCTCGAGGTTCGGGGCGTGACAATCACAGCTCTTATGGGGTAGGAATTGACAGGTGCTAATGATAGTGATGGTGCATTTGAGGTCACAGAGGCGCTAGTTGATTGATTAGTCCTTAATGTAACTAGTTCTCGAATGGCTTTGCAAGTGGAGGAAAACTCATTTCTCTTGCTCTTCCTTCTCTTGGCATTTGGAGTTTTTTCCATATTGTGCTTCCCACGGTTTGCTGATGTGGTCACGTCGAGTGTAAAGAGTCCCTCATCAATATGTTGCTCATCCAATTCCGTCGGATCACCTATCGCATCAGCACCACCATCACCGCCATAACCACCATCAAAACCACAA
Source organism: Melaleuca alternifolia (assembly GCA_019926035.1). Lineage (NCBI taxonomy): Eukaryota > Viridiplantae > Streptophyta > Magnoliopsida > Myrtales > Myrtaceae > Melaleuca > Melaleuca alternifolia. The sequence continues at coordinate 3,091,400 of JAGKPW010000048.1, forward strand.
TCACCACTACTTTCATCTCCCTTTGAGGACAATACTTGTTCATCATTTCCTTTTGCATACTCTCCAGTAGCATATGTATCACCGAAAACAACACACAAATCATGATACTAAGGAAAGCCATCCTTCCTTTATTTAGTCCATTCCTTATTATCCTGCCATTTTCACAATAATGACATACATCATTAACATAATCAAAGCTTACAACCATAATAAAAACAAAACAACCCAAGTAAAATGGTACATTTATGTGAGACTCCCATATACTTTTAACCTCTACAGCAACCGTGTTGTTTATATGATCCCATCCAAATCCAAATAGTGATAAAAGTTTCTTGAAACGACCGTACTGTCTCCTCAGTTTATTGACCTTGTTCTTTAACTGAACTACAGTAAAGTGGAGTCTTGTCCGTTTATTGAACTCAACATTGTATGTTATTCCATCTCGTTTTGTTGTAAGTAGAGGTAGTGCGATTTTCCATTTTCACCTCTACTACCAACAAACTTATGAGCTCGTTGACCAATGGCTTAGTCCATTTCACCTTATTAAACTCTTTCTAGGATGCCATTTTATCTCAACTGATTGAGCATTCAAGAGCACAATAATGTACTATGCTATGACTATTAATCAAACAAAATGCACAAAAGGCTAGGACGTATTTAAGACATGCAATTATTTGGAAATCAAGTACCTTAAAGTGATATACTCAGGATTGCTAATAGGCGTTCTTACGAGATAGAGGCCGGACTTCAGAAAAGCCTGTGCAATTAAATGAAGGCAATGTCACAAGACAACCTTCGTTACTTAATTCAATCAAACTGCAAAATATGTCCGACCAAGAAAAGCAAGCAATAATTCCCATAGCTACTTTTTCCCTAATCATTCTCTACATCAAGTCATGCTCCTCGAGCCCCAAGTCAAACCAGTACCATTGACAAGCATTCTCGCCTCTTGCCGGAATCAAAAAACTATTTCACTGCACATATTGCATTGACAGTGTGCCACCTCATAAAAAGATCCATAGCATATATTAACCTTCTAAGACTATCCCATTGAAATTAATAACACAAACCAACAGATAGTGCACTGCTCAGTCAATTTTTTCGACAAAAACAGATTTTTGTGATCTCAAAACATGGGTAAGAGGACCAAACATCTACAAGAGATTGACTAGAGAGTATGTCCTTTATTAAATTAAACTCTTAAAGGCTGGTGTTCTGAAAAATCGAAAGTTCCGAGTGACCAAGCTGACTAGTAAAATATTGAAAATAAGTAGGTAGATAATTGAGTTTTAAATTGTTTTATAGGATACTTTCAGCCCTAGCTTTGGGGCTCCAGTCTTGAGCAATCTATTTCACCGTAAACTGAAGGAGAATAACATGCAGGCAAATAGTACAGGTTAATCTTTGACCTTTCGATAGTTAACTTGGTAAACAAAAGTTTTCTGAGTACTTTTTCTTTGAATCTTTTCCGTAATTATTTTTCTTCTACATGTTTCAATGATCAGCATCATATCTAAGCAAAAGCATCCTCTAGTTATTTAATCTGATCAGCGTTTCATGCATCATACTTATTGACTTGGCTTAAGGTGTTTGACGAAGCACTCACTAACAAAAACAATTCAAAGAAATCTGGGAATCAACCGCAACTGAAACTACATTGAAGTGTAGATGGTGAGAACCTCCTAACCAAGGAAGGGGAGATAACCGATTCACGATGAGCCAAGAATTAACAGCTTTGCATAAGAGTAATCTAGCCACGGCATTCCGCCATCGTTTTTTCGCTAAGTTAAATTACATGTCAAGCACAAGCTAGTAGTGCATAGGAAAGAAAACGGTAATTTGAGGGAGCAAAATAAATGGGTCGAGTTCATCCACAATAAACACTATCAAGTCAAGATGCTAAAGCAAAAGGAAAACTGGAGCACAAATCAAACGTTGTTGGCGTACACAACGACCTTCATTGACCTAGTTAGCTAACACAGGCACACCCGAGAGAGAGAGAGAGAGAGGGAGATAGAAAGAGAAGTTGACTTGGAGGAAGAAGAGAGTCGATGTCTGGGCTCGATGGAGGTAGGGGAGGCTCCGTGGAGGCACGAGCTGCATACCCAGAGAACAAAAATCAGCCAACAACATGAGAGAGCACATAGGAAACAGTAAGAAGGAACAAAAACAAGAACCCATACAAACCTGCAATCCGAGGAGAGAGGGGGGGTCGACTCTTGGTAAGATCGCGTAGACGAGGAGAAAGAGAGAGAGAGCGGACGAGGTAGAGGAGATGCGGTCGTGTGGAGGAGAGAAGAGGGCTTTAGTGAGGGCTTCGGTGAGGGAGGAAAGGGCTTCAGTAAGGGCTTTGGTGAGAGAACTTCGATGAGGGAGGAGACGACTTCTGTGAAAGAAGAGAGAGCTTTGGTGAGAAAGAGTAACGATTAAGGTTAAAGGGGAGGAGAGAGAAAAATGAATTCTCAATTAGAGTCTGAGAACGAGAAATCTCAAAATTGTCGTTTCTCATTTCCTACCAAAATCTATTTCTGAAATAGATTTCTATTTTAGAAATAGAAAAACAAAAAATTCCTATCAAACACGTTTCTAAACCAGAATGAGTTTTTTTGGACAAGAATTCATTCTGGAACAGAAACAGGCGCGTATCATGGGCACCCTAGTTATCTTGTAGCCTCAGAAATTACCATTAGCTTTTGGAGGACGTGCCTAGATTCTTGAAAGACATGTCGCCAAAACAAAACTTGCAATTAGAATAGTAACTGTTTGCATTCAACTAGTGTGAGTGGGCTAATTGGTTTAATATTTGTAAAGCTCTCTCTCTCTCACCTTTCATTTCCTGCAAATTCGACGTTCCTTGAACTTCAAATTCCAGCATCCGAACATCATTTATCTTATTTTTGTTAGAAAATTCAGTATAGAGTCTAAGAGAACCCATTGTAATAAAAACAAGGATTAATACCAATGAAACCCCAATCTCGTTCACTTTTAACAAAATTATCTCAAATTAATTTTTGAGTTATAAAAACCACAAAGTTGTATACCCAGGACAAATTTACTTTAAACTAATATTTAGGTCACTAAAAACCCCAAAGTAACACACTAGTGACACATTTACTCTCTATGAGCTTCTATCAAATTTTAGCGTAACTTTTCCATTTAAGTCATAAACCTTTTGTAACTTTGCCGATTTAGTCCTAAACCTTTTTTTTTCCAAATAAGTCCTAAACCTTTACCACTTTGCCGATTAAGTTCTTTCAACGGATTTTGGCCAAAAAATATTTAACAACTTTGCCGATTAAGTAAGCAACTTTGCCGACGGATTTTGAAACAGAAAAGGTAAACAAAAATGATTTAACAAAGCTAGTAAAAATATTTTTTTTTTGGTTTTATTATCGTAACATGCAAATAAGTAAGCATGAAAGAAATTTTAAACATTTTTTTTGGGATTTTCATTTTTTAATGCAAAAACTATTCTAACATGTGATGCTTATGATAAAAATCTAACCATAAATGTGACCAACCTAATATGTTATGGAATTCTAAATTAAACTATAAATGTAACATGCGACTCAACATATAATTATCTAAATGACATGTGAATGCTTTTTTATGTTTTTCCATTTATTAATCAAAATTCGAAATTAGATAAATGCCTAAATCAAACATGCTACTAACTTGATGTAAGAACATTTTTTTTCTAATAAAATTTAAAATTAAATGACCTAATACGATTATGAATTCTAACCTATTAGGACATGCTAATGATATTTTTTAGGCAATTTATTAATAAATGAAAATTCGAATTTAAATAATATGAAATCTAATCTACGTGACCCTAGACTTCTAAATGTATTATTCTAACATGATATGCAATTTTTATAACCTAAACATGCAATTTCTAAATGATGTGGCATGAAATTATGCGCCTAATCTCTAAATGACATGCAATTCCTAACGTGCAAATTATGTAGCATGCACATGACATGACCTATACTATAAACATGCATATGCTTCCTATTTTATTTTTTTATGTTAAAATTCGAAATAAAGTAAATACCCTATTTAGTCATGCACATGAAGAAACTAGTTTGCTCTAAGGTTATGTTTTTCTGTTTTTATATATAAAATTCGGAATTAAAAGATGTCCTAAATAATCCATTTAACTAAAGAAACAAACCTGATCAAATCCTAAAGAAATATTACGATATTAGAAAAAATAATCTGTCATCTCGCGGTTTAAATTAACGGATATCGCAATCTTAAAAAGATATTTACCCGACTTGGAAAAGAAATCTAAAATAATCAGAAAAAAGATCCGCCATCTCGCGGATCAAGTTTGGGATTATATTAGACTTCAAACAATTATATTTTAAAGGGTAATGCTGTGACATCCCGAATTTTCGCAAGACTCGTATGATACACGTGACACGCAAGGCTGGAGGAATTGATCAGTTGAGCAAGTCATGAATAAGACAGTTGGAACAAACCGAGAAAATGCATTGGGAAGAATTGTGACTATGGAAGAACCCGTCGTGATCCGCCTTCGCCCTGAGCTCTGTCCATCTATCTCCTAAGGAATTAAATTCCTAAATCGCGGTGAAGTCTTTCTAAATTATTTTCTTTGAAAAATATAATTTTATGGGTGAGTTTGATATTTTAATAGCTACGTGTTTAGTTTGAATTACTTAGAATTGATTTCTCGTTAATACTTTAGAAGTCCGAGTATGCACGCGTTGACCCCGAGACCACTCAAATGAATTTTTTTAACTGATAGAATGAGACGAGTTGAGACGACACCGAGACTGATTGACCGATCACGTGACACCCTAGCTATGTGCCCATTCCTTTCTAATTTCTTGATTGTTGTCTTGTATATTAACCAATGAGATATAGATAAGGCTTAGAAGTAATCATAGCTTGTGAAATCATTAGTTTGATTTTAAATCTGAGTTATCATGATTATTCCATCCTTTTCCTTTTGTCCTTTTGTGCCTTGTATTACATAATAGGAATCACATCATTGCACCTTATCCTTAAGTCCATCATTAGATTCCTTCTTGAATAGTATTGATTTCTTTTGGGTTTTTATTCCTTTCATATTCCTCTCCACGGCCGAACGTCCACTTCTCTTCCTTCTTGTAATTTTCGGCCACCTCACCTCATTGGATTAGAGATTCTTGGGAATTTTATACAAGTTGCAAAAGAAAGAAAACCTATTATTTGAAGAGGACTATTATCTAATCATAGTAATCATTATATCTTGTCCTATAGTCTTGTCTTATATAAGCTTATTTAATCGATGAATCTTAGTCATCCTTGACCTTATCCTTAAGACTATTATTTCAATACTCCTATTTTATTTGTCTTTGACACATGTCACACATGCAAGCCCACACCTCATCTATTCTATTTGGCCGAAATACATATACCCCTCCCTCATCATTCTCTTCGTCTTCATTTCTTTGTTTTATTTAGAGTCTATCCTAGCCATCATAAAGCTATGTTATGATTTCATTCTTGGGAAACTTGAAAACTTGGAGGCTACTTCTCCCTCTTAGCCGAACGATCAACCCCCTCCTTCCTTATCCACTCTTTTCTATTTTCTTTACTCCTCTCATTATCCTTAAGCTCATGATTTCATTCCTTGAAGAGTGAGAAACTTGGCCAAGACTCTTCCTTCCTTTCGTCCTCTTCCTCTTGTCTCCTTGTGTTTGATTTTTATTCCATGTTATCATTACAAAGCCATGATTATTCTCCTTGCAAGTGAATTGAACTTAGTTCGTGCGCCTATCCTCCCTCAAAGGCCGAACACTCTCCTCCTCTTCCTCTTGCATCTTATCTCTTCTCTTTTCTATTTTATTGAATCAAGCATTATCCTCAAGAACATGATTGCATGCCTTGAAGAATGGAGTAGTCTTGCATGCTTATTCTTTCCCCCCAAATGGCCGAACACCCTTCTTCTCTCTTCCTTCTCTTCATCTCTTCCTCTTGTCTTTTTCCTCTTAGAATCTCATGATTGCTTGCCTTGGGAAGGCATTTCTGATCTTCCCCAAGCTCATGGCCGAATCCCCCTTCATCCTTTCCATTTGTCTCTTCCTCTTGTTCTCTTTGTCTTGGCATCTCATCATCACAAAGCCTTGGAAATTGGAGATTGAAGCATGCTATCTCTTCTCTTCCTCCCTCCTTTCCCTCATGCCGAATGCCATTCTCCATCTTCCATCTTCATTCTTCAACTTCTTTTCATCTTGTGTAGAGGAACCAAGACACTTGTCATTCATGCACACAAGAAAGACCATGATTGCATCTTGGGAGACCAAGTTCTTCTTCCCCATGCCTCCTAGCCGCACGCCTCTGTTCCCCTCCTTGTCTTCATCTTGTTGATACTCATCTCGCCTCACAAACTCACCAATGGAGAATCATCTAGAGTCATCATTCCTCCTTGTAGCTTGAATCTCTCTAATGGCCGAAACACACATATCTACACCACTCTCTCTTGCCTCCATCCTCATCCAATCAAAACACATGCAAGGAACTCTTGCACTGCCACTTGTCATCACCAATCGGGCGGCCATGGAGTCTATAAGATCACTATTCCCTTCAACTCTCTTCTTCCTTTGTTCTTGTCCACTAAATCACCGAGATTGAGAGAGTTTGAGAGAGCTTAGCTGAGAGAACGTCGTGCTATCGTCGTCGCCGTCATCCACCGTCGCCGTCGTCGTCGTCCACGCCGAGTCGCCGCCGCCGTCGTTCTCCTCCTCTGTCACTCGTCGTCGTTCGTGAGCCGAGTCATCAACACCTATCTCTCTTTTCATCAACTTCCTTAAGCATTTGACTAACTCATAGTTTGTGGTTTGCTAGGAATTCTTGGACCGAGACCTCTCCATCGAACCGAATCATCTTGTGTTAGTACCGGTTTAGGCAAGTGACCTGTAGTTCATAAGTTGGGAGAGTCATCGTCTCCTAGAATTCTTCTTTGATTTAAAAACGTGAAGAACGGACAGTGTTTTATCTAGTCTTGCATGCATTCTATTGATGTGATATCATGCATATATAGGCCGTGTAGAACTTTTGAAAAGCCTAAGTGTTGCATATGTCCATATGCATGCCTCGATCGTACATGGTATGGGACGTGTATGATTTAGACATGAATATGCACTAGATTTCAAAATATCTAGGTTGCATTGATCTTATGTTTAGCCGCGTTGGCATGGTATGGGACGTGTGCAGTAAGGCCGGACATTTGATCTCGCTAGTGTTCTTAAGAATGTGTGTGATGCATGTGGATGTGATGTTGATGATGATACCCCTAGGTGTTGGGATGCTTCCGATGATGGTAGGTTGGGACCTGAAGTGTCGCCAATGCTAGCCGGATGGATTGCCATGCATTGTAAGTCGCGACGCCTTCGGAGTGAAGATGCCTGGACAGGGTTCCAGTAGCTCCCTCGTGATAGGTCGGACTGATTGCCGTTGCCTAAACATGAAAGGAACGGGTCAGATTTATCCGATAGCAAGACGTCAGACGATGTGGAGAGTTTCCTCCATGGAGTAGGGGATGCCTCGGATGAACGAGGGTCGGACCTCTTGAATGAGTGTGCGCGATGCCTCCGGACGGGTAGCCTGGATTTTGATCCGAAAGACTTCGGAGTGAAGTGGTTATGTGATCATCATGGTTGTTTTTGGAAAAATGTGATTTTGACACGTGACATGACTTTTGCAGGTTTTGGTTTAAACTTGCATCCGTGTGCTGATGATGTTACATGTCATGTTGCTTGCATTGCATGGGTCGTGTGATAATTTTGATTTATGTGCTGAAGTGTTACTTGGCTAAGCAGTGGCTTACTCTCTGGATTAACAATCTTTCTAGATTAGCTATGGCACCCACTTATCTACCCCCGGCCCGCTATGGTGCGCTTCAGGACATCAGCACTAACGAGGACGAGTTCACACATTATCGTTTCCCGGATAAACTTTTTAAGAGAGTGGAGACACATATTAGAATTAATACGGGCTTGTTCATGGGTCATCTCTTGCTTAGATACTTCTCCTACTTTATTCTTGAAGGAGATAGATAGTCTGGTCCGTTGCATTCATGTCACGTTGATGATTTAGCAGGCGATGTGGATAGTAATCAAGTGACATGGAGGTTGACAGTGAGTTTGAGATGAGTGATGACTGATGTTGTCTTTGATGTTGTAGTAGATGGGTTGTGTTATGTTTGTAGAAGGGAAGTTTTGTAAGCTTGACATGTATGTCTTTTAAATCCTTCTACAGAGAATAATAAGAAACCCTTCTTGTGTTTTCGTTTAATTGTTTTCGTGTACAGCTCCAAGGGTAAAGTACGGGTTGGGTTGATGTTGTGTTAATGTGTTAAATGTTACTATCTTCCGCTACTCTGATTTGAGCGAGATCTTTGATGTTAGAATGTTGTTTGTGGTAAACGTGGGAGTTGATCGCCTTATTAGGTTGTAACGACCCGTGTGCATGTTAAGTCCGGCCTAAAGGCATGTCATTATACGTTAACGTTAACATGAATTAAATTTATGATATTTTATATGTTGGGTCGAGTTGGGGGCGTTACAAATGCCTAAAAATGAAATTTTTTTCATTAGTCCGAATTAAGAAATAACATGAAAACCTTAGTTAGATTAGGAAATTACTTGATTTGGATCGGATATTTCTGAATCGGGACAAACGATGAAGTTCACGAACGACGGGTTTCACACCAGTTTTCGGCACCAACAAAATCGTCATGCGAGAAAGCAACCTCGTCGGCCATAGTCGATTTCGACGAAGTTCCCAAACGGCAAAAACAATGATCAGCAGCTTTGACAAATTGTGGACATCGTCTATGGTGAGCAACAACCAGCAAGGACGCGAGAAAACTTATGGATGAGGGCACTATCGGTGCTGTGCCAAGGCAATCCCATAACTGATACACCTCCAAGAATGTGGTGTTATTGTTGGCAGAAATAAAAGAGGACCACCAAGTCTTTGGTGTCTTGAATAGATGAAAAGCTGCTACAACATAAAAGATGAAGGCCGTAGCAGACGTGGAGCAAAGAAAACCATCCCCTTTTTGACTTTTACTTTGACTTTTTTTTACTTTTCTCTCTTCCTCCTACACGTCCCTCACCTCTCAATTCTCTATCTCTCTTTTATAATTCCTCACGCACAACTTTCTCTTTTTTTGCTCCTGCTTCTCCAGAAAAAGAAGACTTCCCCTCTGACTTTTCAACAACCAAGACTCCCCTTCTCTTTTCTTGCTCGTGGAAAACCTCCCGAAGATCTCTCACACTTTCTCCTTTTTTTACCCCTCGTACCCCTCTCTCTTTTCAGCGACTCAGACTCTCTCACTCTCTTTTCTATCTTTTTGCCCCCCCCGGTTCTGAACACCACCCCCTTCTATTTATAAAGACTTAGAGATAATAACCAAAAATCTTTAAAATTAGAAATAAGGTGATTTTGAAATTTGATTTCAAGAGAATATATATCCATCTGTTATCCGCAACTCAACCACCTGTCGATTTTGAAATTTTTTTATCCATTTGCTAACCACCACCTTTATCTCCCAAAGAGCATATCTTAATTTCTCATTCAAATTTGAACCTCAGTCTTCTAGAAGCTCTTTTATCACACGTTCGATGGCACGTGGTAAAATTATTCTTAAACCATATGATGCAAATAATATTTTTTGTTCAGGGCTTGGACCAATCCATAATTTTCTTATGCTATTAATTTTAGTCAAAATTTAGGTGCCAAGACCACCGAACGAAAAAAGCCCCAAAATCACTTCTTCAAGAACCCTAAATTCGTTTCTTGAAGATGTAACATTCTCGATTGAGGGCCCTGATTAATATAATGATTACGGTGTCAAGGCCTAAATAGAAAAGTGGGGTAATTAGCCCGTTGAATCCTTGGGTAAAGACAATCAGGGATCGACGAGCGTGATCAAGGAGAGTACTCAGCCTTAGAGTAATTACTCGACCGTAAGGATCGAAGCAAGATGACCTTGCACTAGCACGAGTTGATACGCAATATTTTAGGAATTGATTCATTGGATGGTTATGGCCAACTCATGGGTAATTCCAAGTGGCAATAATTAACTCGAATCGATCCTTCAACTATCAGCACAACCCTGTACTGGGCGAGATGATCATCCTACTCGATTACATGACAACCGAGAATTCTCTAGGGAATAACGAGGCTCGAACGTGGATCGACTCGAGCAACGATCGTGAGATTCGCAAGCGATGCCCTGTTTGCCACCTTCTTAAGGAAGCTATTTTAAGGTCACCGAAAGGAGACTCTTAATCACAAAATTATTAGATTAATCATGGGCACTAAATTGAGAGAGATGGACTCCAACCCAAATTAAGGAATTAGTGGGGGATCAAGAAGCATGACTCAAGGGCCATTTGGCCAAGGGAAGGCTGAATAAGGAAATAGAGAAAAAGAAAAAGAGAAAGAGAAATAGAAGTAGAATAGAATAATAAGATTTGGTGGTGTCTTGACAATTATTAAAGTCAAAGAAAGACAAGAAAATCTAGAGTAGTTTTGACCTAGAGAATTATTAATTCAAGGGGTACAAGTATAGGTTGAAGATGACATAAGCCTAGATTAAAGTACCTATAATCTATGAGAAGAAGATCACACGTAGGAGAGTGGCCGGCGGCAATCCAAGGGTAAAAAGGGAAGAAGAATAGAATTATTTAGTCATCAATAAGGCTATCTTAAGATTATAATTAAGCTTGTGGCCTATTAAGCTTAGGGTGATGTAATGTGGGTGATGTAATGCACCTAGTTATAGGATTATGTCATCCTAGAAGGCTATTAGAGGAATAGGTAATTAAGAGTCTAATATGGTGTCATCATGAGAGTTAAATATAGCCATGTGAGCTATTAAGCATAGGATGATGTAATCTTGATGACATAATGCACCTAGATATAGCATGAAGTCATCCTATGAAGCTATTAGAAGGATAGGCAATTAAAGGGCTAATATAAGATGTAAAATTAGGCACATGGGCTAAAGAAATAAAGGAAAGAGCATTAAATGTTGAATAGTATACCTAAGCTAGTGACCATAGGCCATTAATGCATTAAATGTCCTATAAGCTTGCTCCCCAAGTTTCTCTTATAGGCTTGCTCTCCAAGTTTCTCCTCTAGCCTTGGGCCCCAATCTTCCTTGCCTATAAATAGAGAGCAGCTCACTTCATTTGGACTCACACCACAACCAAGAACACACAAACCTCTTCTGCCTGCTTCTGAAAATTCGTAGCTCTGCTAACCCAGCCACTGTTCTGCCTTCAACCACCCACCAGCAGTCCTTTGCTTCACCAAAACCCTTCACCGCCTTCTTATATACTTCCATACCGTCCCTCCTGCAAAAGTTCAGCCCCAACGGAGCTCTGGTTACTCCTGAATTAATTCTGGAAGTTCCAGACCCCTAGACCGAAATACTGCACCGTCGACCTTTCTGTTTGGCCCTGGTTGACCGACCAAATGACCTCCGAATCGAGCGAAATCAGCGCCATTCTCTTCGTAACGTCCAGACCTTTACAATGCCACCAACCAAGCTCCTAAACATTGAGTATTCGCCGCTGTAGGTCCCCTGGAAGTCGTCCATACAGATACCGAGTTGGACGACGGGTTGCTGTTCGCCTGCTCCGATTAGCTCCTGCTTCTGTTTCTTTGACTCCTCTCTGTGTTTTTGAGTAACACATGTCTGTAAGTGGATTTTCTAACCCTCGGGTAGGGCGTGACGTTACGTAGTTAACTTGTAAAGTGGTTTTCTAAATTTATTGCCCGCTTTGGTCTTACTAATCTTTACAGAAAATGTTTTTGTTCTTGCTATGGTTTCTAATCCGTTTCTTGAGTTCAAAAGTCTATCTTTTGGCGAAGTTACATTTTATTTGAGCTTTTAAAATTGTCATGGAGCTTTGGTCTTCCCAGTCTTGTTTAAAAAGATTGTTGTTTTGACCTTAAAGTTGCATCTTACTTCTTGAGTCAAAATTCCTTTCTTTTGCAAAATGATGTCTTTGATTTCAAGAGCAAGGTGAAAGAAATGATTTTCAAAATGGATGATCTCTTTTGCAAAGAAAAGTGCCGGTTATTATCTCAAAGATAAAATGAAAGAAAGGATCTTTGGGAATGGGTGATTCTGTGTGATCCATGCTATAAGACAAGACCCGCCACTCGACCGAGGTCGTGTTGGCGATGATGATGAACCCGGAAGAGTTCCGGATGATTAGCCTCCTCGTCGGATGGACTTCGGGGGAGACGCGCCCTGCGGGGTATGCCCGGCTTTTGAGTCGGAGGGTGCCGTCTAGATGGGGCTAGGCGATGCTTGGGCTGCGGTCCAAAGGGCCGGATCATTATGGAACCGGCGGCCGGGGAGGGCCAAAAGATTATAAAAGATAAATGCATGCAACGATGTGTGGAGTCTTTGTTGATTTTTGGGATTCATGGGTGATTTTTGGAAGTCCTTGAAATGTGATATTTTCAAAAGGGGCAAGGTTTTGAAATGATTTGATGACAATCTTTATTTGTGATTTTCAAACCTTTGCTTGTTGATTGCGAGGCCACCTCCTAGGTGAGGTTTAGAATTTCTACTTATTGAGTTATCTCACCCCGTGGTTATTAACATTTTCAGGATCGTACCATGGTTAACCGTGATTCATTTTGGTGTGCCATTGAGATGATCACCGAAGTAGGAGCAATTGACGGTGAATGTCTCCTCGCTCCCTTTTGTTGAAGAGGTTAGGTTAGAGGAGTTAGGGATAACCAACCCCCGATCTTATTCCACTCATGTTTAAAAGTGCTTCTGGCACGTCTTGTTGTAATCACGTTGCATTTTGTTGGAGTTGTATTTGATGGTTACTTGCTATAGATAAGGGTGGTTTGTGTTGATATGTAAATGATATATGAAGTAGATATTTATGTCACATGTTGCTTAGTTTGCCTAGTTAACTACCAAGTAATGTACGGGGATTGCTTCCGCTTGATGATTAAGTCGACAATGGGTCCTGGGATAATATTGTCGCAAGTGATAAGTGAATTAATGGCCATGTGGGGATTTGTCACGTGCCTAACGGACCGAGGCGTGATAAATCCGGGTGTGGCGAGCCCTTGAGCTTAATTAAAATAATTAAGTTCGTTTTATCTATTAATTTGTGTTCGAGGCGTCATAGAAGAACCCTAAATTTGCCCTAAATTTGTTCTTCTTGGCCCCAAATCACCGAACCCTAGCCCCCAAATTCGTTCTTCTTGCCTCCAAACCTGCCCCAAACCACCGAAGAAGAACTGAAGAAGAACGAAATTCGTTCTTGCTGCCCCCCAAATCAGCGAAGAAGAGCCCTAGACAAATTTCGCCCCCTTCTTCTTCATTGTTCGTTCGTTCTTGCTCCCTAAACCATCAAAGAATCGCCCTCAAATTCATTTTCGTTCTTGCCCCCCCCCCCAACAAAACCACTGTAGCCGCCAAATTCGTCATTCGCCCAAAGAACCAAAAATTGACCTTTCCAAACTGAAGAACCCTAGCAGCAACAGCTGGTTCTTCACGCGCACTGGTTCTCTTCACTTCAGGTCCTTTTTCACGGTCGTTCTCCCAAAGTTAGCCTCTTTAGGATAGGAGCTTCAAGGCCACTTTTGTTGGTTCATCCTCTTCACTCATATTTTTTGAATTGCAACCCTAGATGATATATTTTATGTTACTTGTTGCGTGTGTGCGTATTGCATTGCATTCATCAATTTAGTGGTGTGGGGCGTGGGGCTGCTTGAGCTCCGAATTGTTGGTTCGCTGCATTACTTGTTAATTAAAACATCATTTGAGATGGTAATTACAATAAAAGAGGCTCGACATTAGGAAACTTGAAAGAATAGGATGTCAGTCACGTCAAAAATAGGGAAAAGGGCCTGAAAACCCACATAAACGACTTCGAAAAGCGAAAAAGGGCGTCGTTCATAGCATAGTAGTGACATTTGATCAGCACGCCATTTCCATGCAACCGACTAAATTTCAACTCATTCCGAGTTCGTTAGGTCAGAAATCGAGTTCATTACCATGGCTGCTGCCATGCTTGCTTGTTTGCTGCCTCCCTCCTTATTATGCCGCTTGGTAATGTGCTTGGTAATGAGGTGAGGTGAGGTGGATTGGTAATGAACTCGGTTTCCGACCTAACGAACTCATAATGAGTTGAAATTTGGTCGGTCGCATGGAAACAACATGTTGATAAAAAATCACCGCTATACTGTGAAGGATGCCTTTTTTCGCATTTCAAAATAGTTTAGGTGGGTTTTTAGGCCTTTTTCTCCCTATTTTCGCAGTGACCGATGTCTTATTCCTTCAAGTTTCCTATTCCCATGCCTCTTTTATTGTAATTACCATCTCAAACGATGTTATAATTACCAAGAAATGTAGCAAACCAACAATTTGGAGTTCAACCAGCCCCATGCCCCGCACTACTAAATTGATGAACGCAATGCAATAGGCACACAACGCGCACACGCATACACACCCATACCCACATGCAGTAAGAAACATAGAATATATCATCTAGGGTTGCGATTAAAAAAATATGAGTGAAGAGGACGAACCGACAGAAGTGGGCTCGAAGCTCTTGTCTTGAAGAGGCCAACTTTGGGAGAACAGCTGCGAAAAAGGACCCGAAGTGAAGAGAACCAGCGCACGCGAAGAACTAGCTGTTGCTGCTAGGGTTCTTCGGTTTGGAGAGGCCGATTTTGGGTTGTTTGGGCGAATCACGAATTTGGGGATTTGGGGCCTTTAGTGGTTTTGTTGGGGGGGGGGGGAAGAACGAAAATGAATTTGGGGGCGATTGTTCGGTTGTTTTGGGGGCAAGAACGAACAAACAACGAAGAAGAAGGTGGGCAAAATCTGTCTAGGGTTCTTCTTCGCTGGTTTTGGGTGTGGCAAGAACAAATTTTGTTCTTCTTCAGTGGTTTGGGGCTGGTTTGGAGGTAAGAAGAACGAATTTGGGGGCTAGGGTTTGGTGATTTGTGGCCAATAAGAACGAATTTGGGGCAGCAAATTTAGAGTTCTTCAAGAAGCGAATTTAGGGTTCTTGAAGAAGTGAATTTGTGGCTTTTTTCCTTCAATGGTCAGATGGAAAAAGGAGACAAACGAACTTTTATGCCCAAAACGATGTTGTCATTGCCATGTTGTCGCCGGCGTGGTTCGGTTGCGTCACATCGTCGTGACGTAGGCATTTTTCGACCAAAATCTATCGAAAGGACTTGATCGGCAAAGTTGCAAAAGGTTTTTGACTTATTTGGAAAAAAATGTTTATGATTGAATCGGCAAAGTTGCAAAAAGTTTAGGACTTAAATGGCAATTGTCCCATTCAATTGACATAGTAAGTCCATGTGCAAATCCATATCAATTTGGGGTAAATTTATCACAGACATATTAGTTTAGATTTTTTTATACAAAAATTAATTTGGAGTAAATTTATTACAGATTATTTCTTCGTCATATTAACCCTAAACTTAGCTTTATTGGTGAAATATATTCACTTCTCATGAGAAACACTTTA
The DNA here is from genome assembly GCA_019926035.1 of Melaleuca alternifolia. Lineage (NCBI taxonomy): Eukaryota > Viridiplantae > Streptophyta > Magnoliopsida > Myrtales > Myrtaceae > Melaleuca > Melaleuca alternifolia. The sequence goes on from JAGKPW010000048.1 coordinate 3,106,951, forward strand.
TTTTGGTTGTACCGTTTGAGGGAGGGACAACTATAAATGTAGCCGCCAACAACAACTCTTGTTTATCTTTGTAACCCAATCGAGCTCCATTAATTACTTTCAATGAATTTAAAGATCTCAAAAAAGTATTTGTTTTTATTTTTTCTTGATTAATTACAGTAAATTGGTATGATATATAATTAAACAAGATAATAAGCGATATTCAACCCTCGTCAAAGTTAATTTTTTTATTCTATTGATTAATAGTCGTATTAGATTTTACCTTTCTCTCGACAGCACTCAGCATAAATCACGGGGGACACTAGCGTGGAGACCCACCTCCCATGGCACCCCACTTAAGTCGCGCAAATGGAGCAAGCTGGTATTTGAACCTTGCCCAGCGGGGAGGGCGTTGGAAGCCCGAACCAACTCACCCACAGCGGGGTGGTCCTTTTTCTATATTTTGTTTACTCTTAGGGCCAGAAAAAGAAAAAGAAAAGCATTAGCTACTAAACTTGCAAATTGCACTTTACAACCTGAAAGTCATGTAAATGGCACATGCTAATTAAAAGGTTAATGAGGTTAAAATATATAATGCATACATATATAGAGTTTAATGTAGAGTAATTGATTGTATATGAAAAGTTTAGAGAAATCATTTATAGAAAATGTTAAGGTAGACTTAAGGCGGAGTTAATACCCAAATAACTCATTGAATTTAGAAATATGAACTCAAGGATTAGTCGACGATTTCAACGAAGTAAAGAAACACTTGCCCAACAAAACAAAACAATACTGACAAAAGTTGCCCCGACAAAATTGAACTTTCATCATCTTATCAGCAGAGAACAACTTCATTGATCTATACCCTAAAAAGTGGAGTTCTGAAACTCTACATGAAGGTTTCATACGGAGCAACCCAAATTATACAGCCTCAATTTGTTCCCATTTATACTGGGATCATCTTTAAACCAGCAGAGATCGGCATTCCTAGAAATCCGATGATTATGCTGAGAAGCCACTGAGTGAAGGTGAGAGACGATGTGTTTGCATATGTGCCCAAGAACTCGATGATAATTACTTGGAAGATTGCAGTACAGCTCAAAACAGCCACAAACACATGATTATCTAATATTCCTTTGAAAACATCTATTTCTTCCATGTCCCTCGAGCTTATTTCATTGAAGATCTGCAAAACAAAACCGGACAGCTTTTCTGGTGAGCCAGATATCTTTTTAACTGGTGTAAAGAAGAGGATACTTCTTTATGACACAATTTATCAGATGAGAAATAAAAGCATAAGTTGAGAAAGATGTTAGTTTGTTGAAGAAAAAACTACACTTAATGAAAAGTGTGAAGCCAAAACAGAAGCAGCTCACCTGACAGAAAACAAATGAGTTGAATATGAGTGTATTTAGAATAAGATCTGCATCGGGGCCATCAAGACCAAACATAGCTTTCCCTTTTGCTTGGATATTCCAAATAACCAGAAACTGATATAGAGATTGTCCTAAAATGTTCCTCCACATAACATTGCTTATGAAATTCCCCTTTCTACCAACTGGTGGACGTTTCATTAATTCATTGTTAGGCGGCTCGGTGGCAAGCGCAAGTGCACCTAATGTATCCATAATCATGTTCACCCACAGAAGCTGAACAGCAGTGAGTGGAGCACTCCCTGAACAATGACGAGATGACAACCGTCAAAAGGTAGAGAAGAAAAAAAGAACCATAATTTCTTCATTAGAGAAAAGCATGTAGGCGTTCTCACCCATCAAGCAAGCTGAAGAGAAGTTGACAACTAGAGCAACCACATTTACTGTCAATTGGAACTGCACGAACTTTTGAATGTTGATATATACAGATCGCCCCCATTTAGCAACCGTCACTATTGTGGAAAAATTGTCATCCAGGATTATAACGTCAGCACTCTCTTTAGCGACCTGGAATCAGAAAATGGTAATACAGATCAAATCAGACGTCATTCCCATTATTATACCATAATGAAGATGACACCTTCTATGTGCAAACATATAGATACTGAAGCCCTATAACAGTACAAAAGGAGAAAACAAAGCCATTCGTTGTCAAGATCTAGACATAACCCTTCTGAAAAAGACTCATTCTTAGAAATTTGAAGCCCTTTTATCTTTTGAACCTGACCGGTATTTTTTTCAAGACACCATGTTATGATGGAATATATGGGTCGAGGATTTCGTGAACCACTACGCTGTGAGGATTTAAGATTGTGCATAAGAAATAATTGTTGCCTTAATGTAATTAAAATCAACGAACCTCAGTTCCTGCTATGCCCATTGCAAGTCCAATATCTGCTTCATGTAGAGCTGGGGCATCATTCGTTCCATCACCTGTTACGGCTACAACTTCTTCAAGTGTGGTCCGTAAGTGCTTTACTAGAGTGTGCTTATCCAGTGGTGAAGATCGAGCCATCACCTAGAGGAAGAAGAAAAGTCAAACGGTGCATTATGATTGATACTGCGCCTACCTTGCAAATTAGATAAGGATATGTACTTGGATCTTGGGTATTAGTTCGAGTAATTCCTCCTCACTTTTCTCTCGAAAATCTGGACCTTCTATTGCTATACCATCCTCAGTAAGAATACCACATTCCCTTGCAATTGCCTTGGCAGTGTTAATGTTGTCTCCAGTGACCATTCTCACCGTGATACCAGCAGAGCGACAGATTGCAACAGATTCTTTTACACCTGGGCGAACAGGATCTTTAATACCAACAATTCCAATGCAAGTATACCCTGAAGTTGGAATTGGATCTTCTCCTAAGAACCCATTATCCAATTCCATGAAGGCAAGACACAAAGTACGGAGTGCTTCACTGGCAAATTGGTTAATTGTAACATTGAGATGCTTGATTGATGCTTCATCAAGAGGAACGACCTCGCCTTTCGTATTAAGGAACTTATCACAAGCAGCCAATACGATTTCTGATGCACCTTTCATATGTGCTCGTAGACCTCCCTCAAGGAGCTGGAGCACCACTCCCATGCTTTTCTTGGTGGAGTTGAACGGCTCAACCTTGATGAGCCTCGTGGCTTGTCGCTCTGCTAGGAAATCTCCACCCAAAGACAAGCCGAACTCCAACAATGCGGTCTCAGTGGGAGTTCCGAGTATCTCAAGCTTACGTTCTTTGTTCACTACTACTTCTCCTCCCGTATTATTGAATATCGATTGCAACAAAAGCTTCACCACAAGGGCTGGAGTCTCAGCGTACAGGCTGGATGCTTTATTTGGCTTTGTTATCTCTCTCACATTTGTGCATATGCACGACTTCACAACCGTCATGTGGTTAGTGGTGAGCGTACCAGTTTTATCACTACAAATGCTCGTGGCAGAACCCATGGTCTCGCAAGCTGCCAAGTGGCGAACGAGTGCCTTGTCATTCATCATCTTCTTCATGGCAAAAGCCAGGCTCAACGTCACGGCCAATGGCAGTCCCTCAGGAACGGCAACCACTACGATTGTCACAGCAACAGCAAAATATTCTAGCATTTGTAATGCATCATCCCCAGACCACCACAGATAAGTCCCTTCCTGCCACTTTCGAATCAACAATCCTTGCATCAAAACAGCAAAAGTTACCACGGCAAAGAAAAGGCCAATTTTCCCAATAATTGTTGCAACTCCATTCAGCTTAACTTGTAATGGAGTTTCATCATCTCCTCCTTCTGTAAGAGCCTCCATTAGCTTACCCCACTGCGTTCTCATTCCAGTGGTTGTCACTAGCATCTTGCAGGAACCATCTCTAATCTTTGTTCCAGAAAGCATAAAGGGATTATCTGCACTCACCATTACAGGCTCGCTTTCGCCGGTCAGACTTGATTCATCAATTGACACAGAAAACCCGGAAACAAAAAGCCCATCAGTTGGAACTTGATCTCCTATTGACAGGTGCACAATATCACCAGTGAGTAGATCATAAATAGACATTTTCTGCCTATACCCATTCCTTGTGACTTGGATGGTTATTTTCTTTTTCTCATTGTCCAAATCTCTAAACTGCAAAGACTGACGGTAATCACTTGTAGCGGTGACGAAAACAACCAATAAGATGCTGGCCACAATCCCCAGTCCATCATGAGCCCCATGTGGCCAACCCTCCATTGCAAGACCGACTATCAAGGATACAAAAGCACAAAATCCTAATATCATTAGAGTCATGTCTTGTAGTGCTTCCCATACAAAAACCCAGAAACTCTTAGGTTCACTCTCAGCAAACATGTTGATTCCGAATATCTCTTTTCTTTGGTTGAGCAACTCGCTATCGGTTGTAAGTCCATTAGTAGTCGAAGTTAAGAGCTTTTCAACAATACCATCTACTCCGCCATGGAATTTCAACTTCTTTATATCATGGCCCTCCACTATTGATCCTAACTCATCGGCACAAATCCGAAAACCGGCGGCTTTGACTTCCTCAGGGACAATGTAGTCGCTAGGCGATACACCTATGGATGGATCATGCACCACCATTTCAGTGTTACATTGTTCACAATATTAAAGACACCGACAAATTGAGTGCTTACTTACCTTGTATGAATTGAATTGCGGCCTTTGAGACTAATACTGCGATCCTTAGTTTCTCCTGCAAAATTCAAGTTGTGGAAAGGAAAAGTAAGCTCGTGACTTGCCAGAATTCCTAGAAGCCACTGCCATCATGTTAAACAAGTATCATACAAGAAATCAAAGTTAGGTCAGTAAGTGGAATCTATCCTCTGTAGTATCCTATAAAAGCTTCTGAATAATACATCGCACTACAAATTGTTACGCTCTATTGAAGTTTTGAAAGTTATCACAGGGCTTAATTAAAAGTTGCTGAAAATGAAGCTCTCTCTTTTATGTGAAGTTAACTTCTTATTGGGGAATAATTATTGTCAATAGTGGTATCACGGGCTACAGTGGCTAGAGCTTTTCTTTGTTCGTTTCTGGGGCTGGAACTGTGATCGCTTCAACTTTGTTTAGAAAATGCAAATCCGCATGCTAATTTTTGTTTGCTTTTTCTTGCATGTCCATTCCGTTAACAAATATTTATTCAACAAGAATATATAATGTACAAATATCGAGTTAATAGTCCATATTTAGCTTCGAGTTAAAAAAGAAATAAAGAACAACGTTCCTTCCAGCTTTTTACGTTGGTGATTAAAAACTAGCTCTCCTGGTATTATCAACTAAACTGATGCTCCTTCATTTTTAATGTGACAAAGAACAATGACATGCCATGTTCAAACTACAAGTTGACTAATAGCCATATAATCAGAAACATTAACCTTTTGAATAGACATGAGATATTCACTCCATAAAATATGTAAAAGCTGGTTTGGATCAGGATATGACGGGATCGTTGTATCCGAATATATAAGAGAAAATGGATAGAAAGAAAAGTGCAGTAATTATGTAACCTGATTGGTCCGACGCATCACAGCAGCCTCGTAACGCTTGGATAGATTTGCAGTGAATCGGAACCGTCGTTTTGGGTTCTTCACTACGCCACACAGTTTCCGCCATCTCTCCAATACCTCCTCTGACGAATGCTTTGGCTTCACCTCAAAGTTCTCGTTCAAATAGCTCTCCATTTTCCCTCCTTTTACTCTTGTTTCTTCATCTATATATTTGTATATATAGCTTTTCAGATTCTAAAAGCCTAAGAATGTATAAATGGAAAAAAGTATCGAATTTCATGCACTAGAAATTGCTGGGGAAGTTCAGGGGTACTATGTTTGTTGAAGCCATTGATTAATCTGAACTGAAAGCCGAAGAGGGTCAATTTGAGGAGGCAAGAAAAACGGAGGAAGATGAGAAATTATGTGGAAAGAATTGAGAGAGATGAGAAAATTTCTCTGGCAGATCCGAAAATGTATGCCTGAGTTGTATGCAAACTAGTGGTGTTCTTTTCTTTGCTCCCCTAAGATGTAGGCAAAAGAGTTGACCCTTAAGAGTACTTCTGCAGGGGTGCTCCATGCTGTAAAAGAAAATTTTCTTTTTCTTTTTCTTTTTCTTTTTCTTGGAAATATATAAGTTTGCATGAATACATAATGTTTATCGTGATAACATCATCAATGACTTAATTAATCTGTCAGCCATTGTTAATACAAAGATAAAACTCAAGATTAGGATTCTTGATTGCAACATGACCTATTTCTTGGAAAAAAAAATAGTCTTATTGTTTTTCAACAGATTTCAAGTTCCATACGTTCTGTCTAATTCAATAAATTGATTTCACCAGAAATCCAAAAAATTCTTTTACAATAATTAGACTCTTAAATCCTCAATTTTGCAAAAGTTAATCAGAAATTGAATTTTCCCTGAATATGAGATTTTGATTTTCGATCGACCAAATTCAATATGCACTCATTTCTAGTCATTTTTAGAGACTCTTTTCTCAACATTTGATAGGAGGTCATTACACAATCGATTTTCAAGAAAATTTTGAGATTACAACCATCAGGCAAATTCACCCAATTTCTCGACATTTGTTTAGAATGGAATTGAAACAATGCCCATAGTGCAATCCAAGGAAATTGATCCAATTGGAATATAAAGAGTCAAGTTGATTGACTTGAGCTAGTCCAATTTAAACATACTAGTCAAATTTGAGTAATTTGGTTACCTAGAAAAAGCCTAATAAAATTTGCAATTAGATTAAATTAGCCATATAAGTCTAGCCATGAAATGAAATTGGACTAAATTGTATAAAAAATTAGGACCAAATTGAAGATAAAAGACTTCTGATTCAACTCGAGTCAAACTAGTTCGACTAGTCAACTCCATTTGACTGCAGTTGACTTGCCAATTTGGCCGGATAACATGGCCGACTGACCATATCTATCTCTTTCTCTCTAAGGGAATTACCAAATTTCCATTCGTGGGAATGACTGGCGATATGCAATTGGACCGTCCGGAAAACAACTCTAGGAACTAGTTCTTGTTAGAGCTAGATTCGGGGTATAAAAACTAGAAATCATTTTTAATAGGATTATCTACTTTGCTTTTGATTGTACGCATTTGGATGTGATTGTTACTTCGGAAAGGCTAGAATAAAGGTTGAGGGCGACAACTTCGTTCCCTTGCAACAGCTTCACATTCTAAGGAAGCCTTAGTTCCTTTCGGGTGAAAGGCCTGACCCCATGTTTTTTGGAGCATTCAAACCATCTGACATACTCGTAGTTGTGCTCACTTAGATATCCCTCGAGCATGGAAACAAATTGAATAGAAGTGGAGGACCTAAATACCAACTAAGAGGGAAGGACTTCCCGATTCGAGAGAGTTAGCCACATGTAGGGCCAAATAAGCTTGCAAATCGTCTAACTTACTCATATTGTGTCTATTCAAAGGCATTGCCACTTGTGAATGATTAAAGCAAGAGTTAAGGACTGTAAAGCCATTCCAATGGAAGAACGATCTACTCTAAGGAAGTTTGGTTCCTTTTAGCTTGAATGCTCGACCGTGAGGTTCTTTCGAGCTTCTAGATCTCTTGCATAACTTATAGTTACGTTGATTTAGATAGAATTTGCACTCGGGATAGATTGGGTCAAGGTAGGGGGAGTTGTCATTATTTTAAACGGAGGAACATTACTTTCCCAGTGAGTTTGTCTAGTTTAGGGTTGAATGCTTGATGGCTCGTAACCTACTCCATTTACTTCCCCACGTGTTCCCCTAGACTCGATTAGTTCTGGGGAAAGATTAGAGCAAAGGTTGAGAGGCTTAAGGTCATTTTCAAGGGAGAACTACCCATTTCGAGCAAGTTTGGCTCCATCTATGTTAAATACAAGAACAAGAGCCTCCAACTTATCTAATCTACACTCGATTGTGTTCATTTAGCTGCGATGATCATTTGGGACATATTAGAGCGAGAGGAAGGCTTCAAGGCATTGACATCGTTCTCTTGCAAGAACTTCTCACTTTTGGAAAGCTTTGGTCTCTTTCGCGCCCGAGACTTGCTCACATGGCTTTTCTGAGCTTGTCAACCATCTAACTTACTCAGAATAACATTTGTTTAGATCCCGTTTCCTATATGGGAAAGCATAGAGTGAAAGCTGAGGGCTTCGACAAAGACTGAATGGAAAGACTTCCCTCTTCGAGGAAGTTTGGCTCCTGTTAGGTCAAATGCTCAACCTAAGGCTCCTGACCTTCTGGATTTGCTACATTGCTTATAATTGTGTTGACTTAGATGCGATTTGCACCCGAGAATGATTAGAGCAATGGTAGAGGGCCTTATCATATGTCAAATGGAAGAACTTCCCACTCCGAGTAAGTTTGTCTCGTTTCGGGATAATTACTCGACCTCAAGTTGCAAATCAGTCAATTTGTCTCTCAGTGTGTTCCCCTGCAACCTTATTATTCAAGGAATGGTTAGAGCAAAAGTTGAGGGCCATAAGCTCATTTGGAAGGGAGAGCTTCCCATTCCGAGATACCTTTCCTTGTCAAATACCTTAATTGAGCCACATGGGGCTTACGAATTATCTACTTTACTCTCGATTGTGCTCATTTGGATATTATTGTTACTTGAGAAAGACCAGATCAAAAGTTGAGGGTGATAACTTCCTTTTCTTACAAGAGCTTCACATTCTAAGGAAGCCTTAGTTCCTTTAGGGTCACGGGTCCGATCACATGGTTTTTCGAGCATTCGAACCGTCCAACATACTCGTAGTTGTGTTCACTGAGATTTCCCTCGAGCATAGAGATGAGTTGAGTAGAAGTAGAGGACCTAAATACGGATCGAGTGGGAAGGACTTCCCGTTCAGAGAGAGTTTGCCACATGTTGGGCCAAATGAGCCTGTAAATCGTCTAATTTACTCATAATTGGCCTTTGGGAATGATTAAACCAAGACTTAAGGGTAGCAATGCCATTCCAACAGAAGGGCAATATACTTTGATGAAATATGGTTTCTTTTAGCTCGAATGCTCGACCGTGAGATTTTCAAGCTTTTAGATCTCCTACATTACTTATAGTTACGTTGATTTTGATTGAATTAGCACCTGTGAAAGATTGTGGTCAAGGTAGGGGGACTTGTAATTATTTGTAACGGAAGAACGTCCCATTCCTAGTGAGTTTGTCTCGTTTGGGGGTGAATGCTTGATCTTGGCTCGTAACCCGATCTATTTACTTCCCGACGTGTTCCCCTAGGCTCGATTAGTTCTAGGGAAAGATTACACCAAAGGTTAAGGACCTTTTTAGAGAATCTCTTCTTAAGGTTTTGAAGTTGACAAAACACAAGTATATTCGCAGGAGTTATATCACATCTTCTGTACTCTGACAGAACATACACCGCCTGGCAGAACATATACCGTCTGGTAGATGACTAAACATATACCGTTTGGAAGATGGCAGAACATATACAGTCTGGTAGAACATACATCGTCTGGAAGAACATGTATTTTCTGGTACAAGTTTTCTCATAATATGGGATTATTACTTACATCTCTCGTCTGGAATATTGGTTGCCAAATCTAAATGACGATCTCACTGATATCTTATCTCGGTCATATCTACGAAGTATATTGACTCAACAAGCGAGATATTTTTGGATAGTTTGGTGGGCTGATTCTCCGGTCGTATATCTTATTTTTATGGAATGTTTTGATCAACTAGAAGACAAGTATTTTGGGAAAGCTTTCATACTTGGAAAGTAGACATACTAATTGTATGGGCGATTAGGATCGACACTCTCTCTTCTCGATTTCTAAAACAGCTCGAGATCCCTTGATTGATTCTCTCCAACGGTATGATTGGAAGAACCTCTTTGGCAAGTGACAACGGTCTAACAAGGCCAGAGGAAGTATGTAAGGGACTTATCTCTTGGTGGAAAAGAGGCGAAGTAGCACGAGAAAATTCCATAGTCTGAGCTCTTCACTCTACTTATCATTGTGCACATCGTATACTCAAAAGAGAGAAATCCGACTGCTTCGTGAAGCCTGTTCATCATTTTGTAATCTTTTTTGAAACATAGTGAATTCCAGCCCATTGGCTGTCAGACCGAGAGTGGATGTAGGCTTAATTAAAGTCGAACCACTATAACTGTTGTGTTCAACTCTTCTCTCTACTCTCTGTTCTTAATTTCTATTTGTTATATCTTGTAAAGTTATATTTCCGCACTAAATTGCAAGAACACCTATTCAACCCCCTTCTAGGTGTACGCACTAGCACTTTCAATTGGTATTAGAGCACGGTAGCTTGTTTTATTGAAGTGTACTTACTTCAGAGCTTAAAGATCTATGGCTAGTGCAGTTGCTCCAGTATTGATGGAAGGACAGAGTCACACCAGACCTCCTTACTTCGATGGAAAAGATTACAATATTTGGAAGAATAAGATGAAAGCTTTCCTACGATCTAAGGATCCTCTTGAGTGGGATGTAGTTGACAAAGGAATTGCTCCTAAAAGTGAAGATGATGTTGAAGTTAGAGAGATATCTCAAGCTGAACGATAAAAGAGATAGGCTCTTAATGCTAGAGCTATTTACTCTCTTTACTGTGCTTTATCTCCTATTGAGTATAACCGAATCTCTTCTTGTGATACAGCTAAAGAAGTCTAGGACAGACTCAACGTCACGTATGAAGGAACTGATCGAGTAAAAGAAACAAGAATAAACATTATGCTTGGACAATACGAAGCTTTCAAAATGAAAGTAGGAGAATCCATTCCTAACATTTTAGTCGGTTCACAGAACTTGTGAATGGCTTAGCATATCAAGGACAACCAATTACGGAACCAATGAAGATCAACAAATTGCTGCGAACATTATCCAAGGAGTGAGATTTTATTAAGACGTCTATCAGAGAGGCTCAGAGAATTCAACCACTCTCAGTAGACGAGCTAATTGGAACACTTCAATCCTACGAAGTTGAAAGAACGGATGAAAACGAGGATTTGAAAGGTAAGAAGTCAATTGCTTTAAAACCTAATGATGATTCTGATGATACATGGTCTGATGACTATCTAGATGATGAAGAGATGTCACTTTTCATCAAAAGATTCAAAAAGTTGAACAAGAAGGGGAGAAAGTTCAGAAGATCAAATTCCCAGAAGAAACAAACTGAGGACAATGAATCAAACGATGAATTGATATGCTTCAATTGCCACAAGAAGGGACATATCAAGCCAAATTGTCCTTTACTCAAAGAAAAGGGGGGGGATGAAAAATATAAGAAAGCTTTAAAGGCTGAAGCATGGAGTGACACTGAATGTGAAGATAGTGATGAAGATGCTCAAGTATGTTTCATGGCAAACTTTGATTCAAATACAGACTCGGATTAAGAATCAGACTCAGATTTAGAACATGATAATCAAGTAAGAATTCCTATCAAGGTTTCCAAATATATTGATGAATTATGTTCAAATCTAGAATCATCTCTCAAGAGAGTCTCTGAGCTGAAAAGGGAAAACTTGAGGCTTAAGCAACAGGAAATGTTCTAGAAAGAAAAAGCTGAGAGTTCTGAAAAGAATTTATTTGATTTAAAGGAAAAATCAGAGTCTCTTGAGGAAGAAAACCTTTGCTTAAAAACAGATATTTCACATGTTTCATGAAAGTTTTCCATTGGCTTTGAAAAAATTGAGAAAATTCTTTTTGTCCAAAGACCATATTTCAACAAAGCTGGTCTTGGTATAACTCCTGAAACTAAGCCTTTAATTGACTTTCCTAAGGTAAAGGAAAAACTCAAAAATAGACTTCCCAAAAGGATTTACAAAAATCATTTCCAATTTTTTTTTTGTAAAACCTGTTGAGAAGAGTCCTCTCGATCATTTGAATATCAGCTCAGAACATCTTGAGACAGAATGTTCTTTGAAGTGGAAAAATATTAGAAACTATTTTGCAAAATCTCTGCTGTGTACTAACACTATAGGACCCAAGAAAGTTTGGGTACCAAAGAAAACTTGAGTCTTGCTATCTTTCCACAGGCCTTGAACAAGATCAAGTGGTATCTAGATAGTGGCTGTTCAAGACATATGACTGGTGATTCTGACTGCTTCACAAACATAGTCAGAATGAATGGAGGAAAGGTTTCCTTTGGAGGTAAAGGAAACGGAAAACTTATAGGGCTTGGAACAGTCAAGATAGGAAGCATGATCATCAATAACGTTTCTCTTGTGAAAGGCCTGAAGTACAATCTGTTGAGTATTAGTCAACTCTGTGATGCTGGATATAAAATTAACTTCCAAGAAGACATATGTTCTGGTACAAGTGAAGACAGTCTACAATCATTCACTGGTCGACGACATGGTAACATCTATCTTCTGGACATGAATTTGGATAAGTCAAAATGTCTTGTTTCAATTCAGGATGAAGCCAATCTTTAGCATAAAAGATTGGGACATGCCAATCTTAAACAGATTGCTAAGATTTCTACCAAGAGACTTGTTCGTGGACTTCCCAAACTACCCTTCGGAAATCAAATCCCTGCACACCATGCATATTGAGAAAACAAATCGGGAGTTCTTTTAAATCTGTTAATCATATATCTTCTGATTGTGTTCTGCAACTTGTTCATCTAGATCTTTTTGGACCAACAAGAACTCAGAGTCTGGGAGGTAAATCTTATTGTCTAGTAATAGTGGATGACTACTCTCAATTTACATGAGTTTATTTCTTAGCAAACAAAACAGAAACTCCCTTAAATTGGACCAAGATGAGACGAACTCCCTTAGATCTGACCAAGAGGAGACGAACTACCTAGATTGGACCAATGGGAGACCAACTCCCTTAGATTGGACCAAGAGGAGACGAACTCCGTTAGATTGGACCAAGGGTAAACCAACTCCATAGATTGGACCAAGAGGAGACGAACTCCCTCTGATTGAACCAAGAGGAGACGAACTCCCTTACACTAAACCAAGAGGAGACGAACTCTTTAGATTGGACAAAGAGGAGACCAACTCCCTTAGATTGGAGCAATGGGAGACCAACACCCAAAGATTGGACCAAGAGGAGACGAACTCCCTTAAATTGAACCAAGGGTAGACCAACTCCTTAGATTGGATCAAGAGGAGACCAACTCCCTTAGATTGGACCAAGAGGAGACGAACTCACTTAGATTGGACCAAGAGGAGACGAACTCCTTAGATTGGTCCAAGGCGAGACCAACTCCTTAGATTGGACAAAGAGGAGACCAACTCCCTTAGATTGGACAAAGAGGGAACGGACTCCCTTAGATTAGACCAAGAGGAGACGAACTCCCTTAGATTGGACAAATTGGAGACGAACTTCCTTAGATTGGACCAAGAGGAGACGAACTCCTTAGATTGGACCAAAGATGATATGAACTCCCTTGGATTGGACCAAGAGGAAACCAACTCCCTTAGATTGGACTAAGAGGAGACGAACTCCTTAGATTGGACCAAGAGGAGACGAAGTCCCTTATATTGGACAAATAGGAGACTAACTCCCATCGTTTGGACCAAGAGGAGACAAAGTCCTTAGACGAACTCCTTAGATTGGACAATCTAGAGATGAACTCACTTAGATTGGTCCAAGAGGAGACGAACTCATTAGTTTGGACCAAGAGGAGACCAGCTCCTTTGATTAGACCAAGAGGAGAAGAACTCCTTTAATTGGACCAAGAGGAGACCAGCTCCTTTAGATTTGATCAAGAAGAGACGAACTCACTTAGTTTGGCCCAAGAGGAGACGAACTCCTTAGTTTGGACCAAGAGGAGAGGAACTCCTTAGATTAGACCGAGTGGACACAAACTCCCTCAGATTGGACCAAGAGGAGACCAACTCCCTTATATTGGACAAAGATGAGACGAACTCCTTAGATTTAATTAACAAGAGGAGACGAACTCCTTAGTTTGGACCAAGAGGAGATAAACTCCTTAGATTGGACCCAGAGGAGAAGAACTCCTTTAATTGACCAAGAGGAGACCAACTCCTTTAGATTTGATCAAGAAGAGACAAACTCACTTAGTTTGGCCCAAGAGGAGACGAACTCCTTAGTTTGGACAAAGAGGATACCCACTCACTTAGATTAGACCTAGAGGAGACCAACTCCCTTAGATTGGACCAAGAGGAGATCAACTCCCTTAGATTGGAATAAAAGGAGACAAACTCCTTAGATTGGACCAAGAGGAGACGAACTCCCTTAGATTGGACAAAGAGGAGCCGAACTCCCTTAGATTCAACCAAGAGGAGCCGAACATCTTAGATTGGACCAAGATGAGATGAACTCCCCTTGATTGGAGCAGGAGGAGCCAAACTCCCTTAGAGTAGAAAAAGAGGAGCCGAACTCCTTAGATTGGACCAAGAGGAGACGAACTCCCTTAGTTTGGACCTGGAGGAGCCGAACTCCCTCAAATTGGAACAAAAGGAGACAAACTCCTTAGATTGGACCAAAAGGAGACGAACTCCACAAGATTGGATCTTGAGGAGACGAACTCCTTAGATTGGGCCAAAAGGAGACGAACTCCCTTAGATTGCACCGAGAGGAGACGAACTCCATAGATTGGACGAAGAGGAGACGAACTCCATAGATTGGACGAAGAGGAGACAAACTCCCTCAGATTGGACCAAGAAGAGCCGAACTCCTTAGATTGGACTAAAAGGAGGCGAACTACTTCGATTGGACCAAGAGGAGACGAACTGCCTAAGATTCGACCAAGAGGAGCTGAGCTCATTCGATTAGACCAAGAGGACACAAACTCCCGTAGGTTATACCAGGAGGAGCCGAACTCCCGTAGATTGGACAAAGAGGAGACTAACTCCTTTGATTGGACCAAAAGGAGATGAACTCCCCAAGATTGGATCATAAGGGGACGAAATCCTTAGATTTGGCCAAGAGGTTACCAACTCCTTTAGATTGGACCAATAAGAGACCAACACCCTTAGATTGGACCAAGAGGAGACGAACTCCTTTAGATTAGACCAAGAGAAGACTCCTTGAATTGGACCAAGAGGAGACCAACTCCCTTAGATTGTACCTAGAGGAGACGAACTCCTTAGATTGGTCCAAGAGGAGACTAACTCCTTAGATTGGACCAAGAGGAGACCAACTACCTTAGATTGGACAAAGAGGGGACGAACTCCCTTAGATTGGACCAAGAGGAGATCAACTACCTTAGATTGGACAAAAAGGAGATGAACTCTTTTAGATTGGACCAAGAGGAGACGAACTCCTTAGGTTGGACCAAGAGGAGGCGAACTTGGTTAGATTGGACCAAGAGGAGACCAACTCTTTACATTGGACCAAGAGGTGAAACTACCTTAGATTGGACTAACTCACTTAGATTGGAACTCGCTTAGATTGGACAAATAGCAGACGAACTCCTTAGATTTGGCAAAGAGGAGATGAACTCCTTAGATTGGACCCAGAGAAGAAGAACTCCTTTAATTGGACCAACTCCATTAGATTTGATCAAGAAGAGACGAACTCACTTAGTTTGGCCCAAGAGGAGATGAACTCCTTAGTTTGGACCAAGAGGAGACGAACTCTTTAGATTGGACCAAGAGGAGATAAACTCCCTTAGATTGGACCAAGAGGAGACGAACTCACCTAGATTGGACCAAGAGGAGACGAACTCCTTAGTTTGGACCGAGGGGATACCAACTCCTTTAGATTAGACCTAGAGGAGACCAACTCCCTTAGATTGAACCAAGAGGAGACGAACTCCCTTAGATTGGACTAAAAGGAGGCGAACTCCTTAGATTGGACCAAGAGGAGTCGAACTCCTTAGATTGGACCAAGAGGAGACGAACTCCCTTTGATTGGCCCAGGAGGAGCCGAACTCCCTTAGATTGGAAAAAGAGGAGCCGAACTCCTTAGATTGGACCAAGAGGAGACGAACTCCCTTAGTTTGGACCTGGAAGAGCCAAACTCCCTCAGATTGGAAAAAGAGGAGACAAACTCCTTAGATTGGACCAAAAGGAGACGAACTCCACAAGATTAGATCGTGAGGAGACAAACTCCTTAGATTGGGCCAAAAATAGACGAACTCCCTTAGATTGCATCGAGAGGAGACGAACTCCATAAATTGGACGAAGATGAGACAAACTCCCTTAGATTGGATCAAGAGGAGACGAACTCCTTAGATTGGACCAAGAGGAGACGAACTCCCTTAGATTAGACCAAGAAGAGCCGAACTCCTCAGATTAGACTAACAGGAGGCGAACTGCTTCGATTGGACCAAGAGGAGATGAACTCCCTTAGATTCGACCAAGAGGAGCTGAGCTCGTTCGATTAGACCAAGAGGACGCAAACTCCCGTAGGTTAGACTAGGAGGAGCCGAACTCCCGTAGATTGGACAAAGAGTAGACTTACTCCTTTGATTGGACCAAGAGGAGACGAACTCCCCAAGATTGAATCAAGAGGGGACGAAGTCCTTAGATTGGGCCAAAAGGTTACCAACTCCCTTAGATTGGACCAATAAGAGACCAACACCCTTAGATTGGACCAAGAGGAGACGAACTCCCTTAGATTGGAAAAAGAGGAGCCGAATTCCTTAGATTGGACCAAGAGGAGACGAACTCCCTTAGATTGGACCAGGAGGAGCCGAACTCCCTTAGAGTGGAAAAAGAGGAGACAAACTCCTTAGATTAGACCACAAGGAGACGAACTCCCTTCGATTGCACCGAAAGGAGACGAACTCCTTAGATTGGAGGAAGAGGAGACAAACTCCCTTAGATTGGATCAAGGGGAGATGAACTCTTTAGATTGGAACAAGAGGAGACGAACTCCCTTAGATCGGACCAAGAAGAGCCGAACTCCTTAGATTGGACTAAAAGGAGGCGAACTGCTTCGACTGGACCAAGAGGAGACAAACTCCCTTAGATTCGACCAAGAGGAGCTGAGCTCCTTCGATTAGACCAAGAGGACGCGAACTCCCGTAGATTGGACAAAGAGTAGACGAACTCCTTTGATTGGACCAAGAGGAGACGAACTCCCCAAGATTGGATCTAGAGGGGACGAAGTCCTTAGATTGGGCCAAAAGGTTACCAACTCCCTTAGATTGGACCAATAAGAGACCAACACCCTTAGATTGGACCAAGAGGAGACGAACTCCCTTAGATTAGACCAAGAGAAGACTCCTTAAATTTGAACAAGAGGAGACCAACTCCCTTAGATTGGACCTAGAGGAGACGAACTCCTTAGATTGGTCCAAGAGGAGACCAACTTCTTAGATTGGACCAAGAGGAGACCAACAACCTCAGATTGGACAAAGAGGGGACGAACTCGCTTAGATTGGACCAAAAGGAGATGAACTTGCTTACATTGGACAAATAGCATACGAACTCCTTAGATTGGACAAAGCGGAGACGAAGTCCCTTAGATTGGACCATGAGGAGACAAACTCCATTAGATTGGACCAAGATGAGACGAACTCCCTTCGATTGGACAAAGATGAGACGAACTCCTTAGATGGGACCAGGAGGAGACCAACTCCCTTAGATTGGATTGATGGGAGACGAACTCCCATAGATTGGACCAAGAGGAGACCGACTCCCTTAGATTGGACAAAGATGGGACGAAATCCTTAGATTGGACCAAGAGGAGGCGAACTTGGTTAGATTGGACAAAGAGGAGACCAACTCCTTAGATTGGACCAAGAGGTGACCAACTGCCTTAGATTGGACCAAGAGGAAACTAACTCACTTAGATTGGACCAAGAGGAGATGAACTCGCTTAGATTGGACAAATAGCAGACGAACTCCTTAGATTTGACAAAGAGGAGACGAACTCCCATAGATTGGCCTAACAGTAGACGAACTCCTTAGTTTGGACCAAGAGGAGACGAACTCCTTAGATTGGACCCAGAGGAGAAGAACTCCTTTAATTGGATCAACTCCATTAGATTTGATCAAGAAGAGACGAACTCACTTAGTTTGGCCCAAGAGGAGACGAATTCCTTAGTTTGGACCAAGAGGAGACGAACTCCTTAGATTGGACCAAGGGGAGACAAACTCCCTTAGATGGGACCAAGAGGAGACCAACTCCCTTAGATTGGACAAAGATGAGAAGAACTCCTTAGATTTGATTAAGATGAGACCAGCTCTCTTAGATTGGACAATATGGAGACGAACTCACTTAGATTGGCCCAAGAGGAGACGAACTCCTAAGTTTGGACCAAGAGGAGACGAACTCCTAAGAGTGGACCAAGAGGAGAAGAAATCCCTTAGATTGGACCAAGAGGAGACCAACTTCTTTAGATTGGACCAAGAAGAGACGAACTCACTTAGATTGGCCCAAAAGGAGACGAACTCCTTAGTTTGGACCAAGAGGAGACGAACTCCTTAGATTGGACCAAGAGGAGACCCACTCCCTTAGATTGGACCAAGAACAGAGGAACTCACTTAGATTGGACCAAGAGGAGACGGACTCCCTTAAATTGGATAAAGAGGAGACGAACTCCTTAGATTAGGCCAAATGGAGACGAACTCCCTTAGATTGGACCAAGAGGAGACGAACTCCCTTAGATTGGACAAAGAGGAGACGAACTCTTTAGATTGGACCAAAAGGAGACAAACTCCCTTAGATTGGACCAAGAGGAGACGAACTCACCTATATTGGACCAAGAGGAGACGAACTGCTTAGTTTGGACCGAGAGGATACCAACTCCTTTAGATTAGACCTAGAAGAGACCAACTCCCTTAGTTGGACCAAGAGGATACCAACTCCCTTAGATTGGACTAAAAGGTGGCGAATTCCTTAGATTCGACCAAGAGAAGTCGAACTCCTTAGATTGGACCATGAGGAGACGAACTCCCTTTGATTGGCCCAGGAGGAGCCAAACTCCCTTAGATTGGAAAAAGAGGAGCCGAACTCCTTAGATTGGACCAAGAGGAGACGAACTCCCTTAGTTTGGACCTGGAGGAGCCAAACTCCCTCAAATTGAAAAAAAAGGAGACGAACTCCTTAGATTGGACCACAAGGAGACGAACTCCCTTCGATTGCACCGAAAAGAGACGAACTCCTTAGATTGGACGAAGAGGAGACAAACTGCCATAGATTATATCAAGGGGAGACGAACTCGCTTACATTGGACAAATAGCTAACGGACTCCTTAGATTGGACAAAGAGGATACGAAGTCCCTTAGATTGGACCATGAGGAGACAAACTCCATTAGATTGGACCAAGAGGAGACGAACTCCCTTAGATTGGACCAAGAGGGGACAAACTCCATTAGATTGGACGAAGAGGAAACGAACTCACCTATATTGGACCAAGAGGAGACGACCTGCTTAGTTTGGACCGAGAGGATACCAACTCCTTTAGATTAGACCTAGAGGAGACCAACTCCCTTAGATTGAACCAAGAGGAGACGAACACCCTTAGATTGGACTAAAAGGAGGCGAATTCCTTAGATTGGACCAAGAGGAGTCAAACTCCTTAGATTGGACCAAGAGGAGACGAACTCCCTTTGATTGGCCCAGGAGGAGCCGAACTCCCTTAGATTGGAAAAAGAGGAGCCGAACTCCTTAGATTGGACCAAGAGGAGACGAACTCCCTTAGATTGGACCAGGAGGAACCGAGCTCCCTTATAGTGGAAAAAGAGGAGACAAACTCTTTAGATTGGACCACAAGGAGACGAACTCCCTTCGATTGCACCGAAAGGAGACGAACTCCTTAGATTGGACGAAGAGGAGACAAACTGCCTTAGATTATATCAAGGGGAGACGAACTCGCTTACATTGGACAAATAGCTTACGGACTCCTTAGATTGGATAAAGAGGAGACCAAGTCCCTTAGATTGGACCATGAGGAGACAAACTCCATTAGATTGGACCAAGAGGAGACGAACTCCCTTAGATTGGACCAAGAGGGGACAAACTCCCTTAGATTGGACGAAGAGGAAACGAACTACCTTAGATTAGACAAAGAGCAGAGGAACTCCCTTAGATTGGACCAAGAGGAAACGAACTCCTTAGGTTGGACTAAGAGGGGGCGAACTTGGTTAGATTGCACCAAGAGGAGACCAACTCCTTAAATTGGACAAAGAGGTGACCGACTCCCTTAGATTGGACCAAGAGGAGACGAACTCACTTAGATTGGACCAACAGGAGATGAACTCCCTTAGATTGGACCAAGAGGAGACGAACCCCCTTAGATTGGACTAATGGGACACGAACTCCCATAGATTGGACCAAGAGGAGACCGACTCCCTAAGATTGGACAAAGATGGGATGAAATCCGTAGATTGGACCAAGACTAGGCCAACTCCCTTAGATTTGACGCAGAGGAGACGAACTAACTTATATTGGACCAAGAGATGACAAACTCCTTAGGTTGGACCAAGAGGAGGCGAACTTGGTTAGATTGGACCAAGAGGAGACCAACTCCTTAGATTGGACCAAGAAGTGACCAACTACCCTAGATTAGACCAAGAGGAGACCAACTCACATAGATTGGTCTAAGAGGAGATGAACTCACTTACATTGGACAAATAGCAGACGAACTCCTTAGATTGGACAAAGAGGTGATGAACTCCCTTAGATTGGACCATGAGGAGACGAACTCCCTTAGATTGGACCAAGAGGAGATGAACGAACCAAGAGGAGACCAACTCCCTTAGATTGGACCAAGAGGAGCCGAACTCCCTTAGATTGGACAAACAGGAGACGAACTCCTTAGATTGGACCAAAAGGGGACGAACTCCCCAAGATTGGATCATGAGGAGACGAACTCCTTAGATTGGGCCAAAAGGAAACGAACTCCGTGAGATTGCACCGAGAGGAGACCAACTACCTTAGATTGGACAAAGAGGAGACGAACTCCTATAGATTGGACCAAAAGGAGACGAACTCCTTAGATTGGACTAAGAGGAGGCGAATTTGGTTAGATTGGACCAAGAAGAGATGAATGCGCTTAAATTGGACAAATAGTCGATGAACTCCTTAGATTGGACAAAGAGGAGATGAACTCCCTTAGATTAGACCATGAGGAGACGAACTCCCTTAGATTGGACCAGGAGGAGCCTAACTCCCTTAGATTGGACAAACAGGAGACGAACTTCTTAGATTGGACCAAAAGGGGACGGGCTCCCCAAGATTGGATCATGAGGAAACGAACTCCTTAGATTGAGCCAAAAGGAGACGAAGTCTTTTAGATTGCACCGAGAGGAGACGAACTCCTTATATTGGACGAAGAGGAGACAAACTGCCTTAGATTGGATCAAGAGGAGACGAACTCCTTAGATTGGACCAAGAGCGGACGAACTCCCTTAGATTGGACCAAGAAGAGCCGAACTCCTTAGATTGGACTAAAAGAAGGCGAACTCCTTTGATTGGACCAACAGGAGACGAATTCCGTTAGATTGGACAAAGAGGAGCCGAACTTACATAGATTCAACCAAGAGGAGCCGAGCTCCTTAGATTAGACCAGGAGGAGCGGAACTCCCGTAGATTGGACAAAGAGGAGAGGAACTCCTTAGATTGGACCAAAAGGAGACGAACTCCCCATTATTGGATCATGAGGAGATGAACTCCTTAGATTGGTCCAAGAGGAGACCAATTTCTTAGATTGGACCAAGAGGAGATCAACTACCTTAGATTGGACAAAGAGGGGACAAACTCCCTTAGATTTGACCAAGAGGAGACCAACTATCTTAGACTGGACAAAGAGGAGACGAACTCCCATAAATTGGACCAAAAGGAGACGAACTCCTTAGGTTGGACTAAGAGGAGGCGAATTTGGTTAGATTGGACCAAGAGGAGATGAATACGCTTAGATTGGACCATGAGGAGATGAACTCCCTTAGATTGGACCAAGAGGAGACGAACTCCCTTAGATTGGACCAAGAGGAGACCAACTCCCTTAGATTGGACCAGGAGGAGCCGAACTCCCTTAGATTGGACAAACAGGAGACGAACTTGTTAGATTGGACAAAAAGGAACTCCCCAAGATTGGATCATGAGGAGACGAACTCCTTAGATTGGCCAAAAGGAGACGAACTCCGTTAGATTGCACCGAGACGAGACGAACTCCTAAGATTGGACAAAGAGGTGACAAACTGCCTTAGATTGGATCAAGAGGAGACGAACTCCTTAGATTGGACCAAGAGCGGACGAACTCCCTTAGATTGGACCAAGAAGAGCCGAACTCCTTAGATTGGACTAAAAGGAGGCGAACTCCTTTGATTGGACCAAGAGGAGAAGAATTTCGTTAGATTGGACAAAGAGGAGCCGAACTTACTTAGATTCAACCAAGAGAAGCCGAGCTCCTTAGATTAGACCAGGAGGAGCCGAAGTCTCGTAGATTGGACAAAGAGGAGACGAACTCCTTAGATTGGACCAAAAGGAGACGAACTCCCCAAGATTGGATCATGAGGAGTCGAACTCCTTAGATTAAGCCAAGAGGTTACCAACTCCCTTAGATTGGACCAATAGGAGAACAACACCCTTAGATTGGACCAATAGGAGACGAACTCCCTAAGATTAGACCAAGAGGATACCAACTCCTTAGATTGGACCAAGAAGAGACCAACTCCCTTATATTGGACCTAGAGGAGACGAACTCACTTAGATTGGACAAAAAGGAGACGAACTCCTTAGATTGGTCCAAGAGGAGACCAATTCCTTAGATTGGACCAAGAGGAGACCAACTAGCTTAGATTGGACAAAAAGGGGACGAACTCCCTTAGATTGGATCAAGAGGTGACCAACTACCTTAGATTGGACAAAGAGGAGACGAACTCCCTTAGATTGGACCAAGAGGAGACGAACTCCTTAGATTGGACCAAAAGGAGACGAACTCCGTTAGATTGCACCGAGAGGAGACGAACTCCTTAGATTGGATGAAGAGGAGACAAACTGCCTTAGATTGGATCAAGAGGAGACAAACTCCTTAGATTGGACCAAGAGCGAACGAACTCCCTTAGATTGGACCAAGAAGAGCCAAACTCCTTAGATTGGACTAAAAGGTGGCGAACTCCTTCCAAGAACCAAGAGCGAGAAAATTCCGTTCTTAGATTGGACTAAAAGGTGGCGAACTCCTTCGATTGGACCAAGAGGAGACCAATTCCGTTAGATTGGACAAAGAGGAGCCGAACTTACTTAGATTCGACCAAGAGGAGCCGAGCTCCCTAGATTAGATTGGACAAAAAGGAGATGAACTCCTTAGATTGGACCAAAAGAAGACGGACTCCCCAAGATTGGATCATGAGGAGACGAACTCCTTAGATTGGGCCAAGAGGTTACCAACTCCCTTAGATTGGACCAATATGAGAACAACAGCCATAGATTGGACCAAAAGGAGATGAACTCCCCCAGATTAGACCAAGAGGAGAGCAACTCCTTTGATTGGACCAAGAGGAGACCAACTCCCTTGTATTAGACCTTGAGGAGACGAACTCACTTAGATTGGACAAAGAGGAGACGAACTCCTTAGATTGGTCATTGAGGAAACCAATTCCTTAGATAGGACCAAGAGGAGACAAACTAGCTTAGATTGGACAAAGAGGGGACAAACTCCCTTAGATTGGACCAAGAGGAGACCAACTACCTTAGATTTGACAAAGAGGAGACGAAGTCCCTTAGATTGGACCAAGAGGAGACGAACTCCTTAGGTTGGACTAAGAGGAGGCGAACTTGGTTAGATTGGACCAAGAGGAGACCAACTCCTTAAATTGGACAAAGAGGTGACGGACTCCCTTAGATTGGACCAAACGGAGACGACCTCACTTAGGTTGGACCAAGAGGAGATGAACTCCCTTAGATTGGAAAAACAGCAGACAAACTCCTTAGATTGGACAAAGAGGAGACAAACTCCCTTATATTGGACCAAGAGGAGACGAACCCCCTTTGATTGGACCAAGAAGAGACAAACTCCCTTAGATTGGACAAAGATGAGACGAACTCCTTAGATTGGACCTGGAGGAGACCAACTCCCTTAGATTGAACTAATGGGAGACGAATTCCCATAGATTAGACCAAGGGGAGACCGACTCCCTTAGATTGGACAAAGATGGGACGAAAACCTTAGATTGGACCAAGACTAGGCCAACTCCCTTAGATTTGACCAGGAGGAGACGAACTCCCTTAGATTGGACCAGGAGGAGCCAAACTCCCTTAGATTGGATCATGAGGAGACGAACTCCTTAGATTGGGCCAAATGGAGACGAACTCCCTTAGATTGCACCGAGAGGAGACGAACTCCTTAGCTTAGACGAAGAGGAAACAAACTCCCATAGATAGGATCAAGAGGAGACGAACTTACTTAGATTCAACCAAGAGGAGCCGAGCTCTTTCGATTAGACCAGGAGGAACCGAAGTCCCGTAGATTGGACAAAGAGGAGACGAACTCCTTAGATTGGACCAAAAGGGGACGAACTCCCCAAGATTGGATCATGAGGAGACGAACTCCTTAGATTGGGCCAAGAGGTTACCAACTCCCTTAGATTGGACCAATTTGAGAACAACAGCCTTAGATTGGACAAAAAGGAGATGAACTCCCTCAGATTAGACCAAGAGGAGAGCAACTCCTTAGATTGGACCAAGAGGAGACCAACAACCTTGTATTAGACCTTGAGGAGACGAACTCACTTAGATTGGACAAAGAGGAGACGAACTCCTTAGATTGGTCCTTGAGGAAACCAATTCCTTAGATAGGACCAAGAGGAGACCAACTAGCTTAGATTGGACAAAGAGGGGAAAACTCCCTTAGATTGGACCAAGAGGAGACCAACTACCTTAGATTGGACAAAGAGGAGACGAACTCCCTTAGATTGGACCAAGAGGAGACGAACTCCTTAGGTTGGACTAAGAGGAGGCGAACTTGGTTAGATTGGGCCAAGAGGAGACCAACTCCTTAAATTGGACAAAGAGGTGACGGACTCCCTTAGATTGGACAAAGAGGAGACGAACTACCTTAGATTGGACAAAGAGGGGACAAACTCCCTTAGATTGGACTACCTTAGATTGGACAAAGGAGACGAACTCCCTTAGATTGGACCATGAGGAGACGAACTCCCTTAGATTGGACTAGAGGAAACTTGGTTAGATTGGACAGAGGAGACCAACTCCTTAAATTGGACACTCCCTTAGATTGGACCAAGAGGAGACGAGGTTGGACAAAGAGGAGATGAACTCCCTTAGATTGGATCCTTAGATTGGACAAAGAGGAGACGAACTCCCTTATATTGGACCAAGAGAGACGAACCCCCTTTGATTGGACCAAGAAGAGACGAACTCCCTTAGATTGGACAAAGATGAGACGAACTCCTTAGATTGGACCTGGAGGAGACCAACTCCCTTAGATTGATCTAATGGGAGACCGACTCCCTTAGATTGGACAAAGATGGGACGAAATCCTTAGATTGGACCAAGACTAGGCCAACTCCCTTAGATTTGACCAGGAGGAGACGAACTCACTTAGATTGGCCCAAGAGGAGACGAACTCCTTAGATTAGACCAAAAGGAGGTGAACACCCCAAGATTGGATCATGAGGAGACGAACTCCTTAGATTGGGCCAAAAGGAGACGAACTCCCTTAGATTGCACCGAGAGGAGACGAACTCCTTAGCTTAGACGAAGAGGAAACAAACTCCCATAGATAGGATCAAGAGGAGACGAACTTACTTAGATTCGACCAAGAGGAGCCGAGCTCCTTCGATTAGACCAGGAGGAGCCGAAGTCCCGTAGATTGGACAAAGAGGAGACGAACTCCTTAAATTGGACCAAAAGGGGACGAACTCCCTAAGATTGGATCATGAGGAGACGAACTCCTTAGATTGGGCCAAGAGGTTACCAACTCCTTTAGATTGGACCAATAGGTGAACAACACCCTTAGATTGGACCAAGAGGAGACGAACTCCCTAAGATTAGACCAAGAGGAGACCAACTCCTTAGATTGGACCAAGAGGAGACCAACTCCCTTATATTGGACCTAGAGTAGACGAACTCCTTAGATTGGACCAAAAGGAGGCGAACACCCCAAGATTGGATCATGAGGAGACGAACTCCTTAGATTGGGCCAAAAGGAAACGAACTCCCTTAGATTGCACCAAGAGGAGACGAACTCCTTTGATTAGACGAAGAGGAAACAAACTCCCTTAGAGAGGATCAAGAGGAGACGAACTCCTTAGATTGGACCAAGAGCAGACGAACTCCCTTAGATTCGACCAAGAGGAGCCAAGCTCCTTAGATTGGACCAAGTGGACACAAACTCACGTAGATTAGACAAGGAGGAGCCGAACTCCCGTAGATTGGACAAACAGGCGACAAACTCCTTAGATTGGACAAAAAAGAGACGAACTCGCCAAGATTGGATCATGAGGAGACGAAGTCCATAGATTGGGCCAAGAGGTTACCAACTCCCTTAGATTGGACCAATGGGAGACCAATACCCATAGATTGGACCAAGACGAGACGAACTCCCTTAGATTAGACTAACAGGAGACTCTTAAATTGGACCAAAAGGAGACAAACTCCTTTAGATTGGACCTAGAGGAGATGAAGTCAATTAGAATGGACAAAGAGGAGACGAACTCCTTAGATTGGTGCAAGAGGAGACCAACACCATAGATTGGACCTAGAGGAGACCAACTACCAGAGATTGGACAAAGAGGGGACAAACTCCCTTAGATTGGACAAATAGGAGACCAACTACCTTAGATTGGACAAAGAGGAGACGAACTCCCTTAGATTGGACTAAGAGGAGACGAACTCCTTAGGTTCGACCAAGAGGAGGCGAACTTGGTTAGATTGGACCAAGAGGAGACCAACTCCTTAGATTGGGCCAAGAGGAGACTAACTTACTTAGATTGGACCAAGAGGAGATGAACTCGCTTAGATTGGACAAATAGCAAATCAACTCCTTAGATTGGACCAAGAGGGGACGAACTCCTTAGATTGGACCCAGAGGAGAAGAACTCCTTTAATTGGACCAACTCCTTTAGATTTGATCAAGAAGAGACGAACTCACTTAGTTTGGCCCAAGAGGAGACGAACTCCTTAGTTTGGACCAAGAGGAGACGAACTCCTTAGATTGGACCAAGAGGAGACAAACTCCCTTAGATGGGACCAAGAGGAGACCAACTCCCTTAGATTGGACAAAGATGAGAGGAACTCCTTAGATTTGATTAAGAGGAGACCAGCTCTCTTAGATTGGACAATATGGAGACGAACTCACTTAGGTTGGCCCAAGAGGAGATGAACTCCTAAGTTTCGACCAAGAAGAGATGAACTCACTTAGATTGGCCTAAGAGGAGACAAACTCCTTAGTTTGGACCAAGAGGAGACGAACTCCTTAGATTGGACCAAGAGGAGACCAACTCCCTTCGATTGGACCAAGAACAGACGAACTCACATAGATTGGACCAAGAGGAGACGGACTTCCTTAAATTGGACAAAGATGAGACGAACTCCTTAGATTAGGCCAAATGGAGACGAACTCCCTTAGATTGGACCAAGAGGAGACCAACTCCTTAGATTGGACCAAGAGGTGACCAACTGCCTTAGATTGGACCAAGAGGAGACTAACTCACTTAGATTGTACCAAGAGGAGATGAACTCGCTTAGATTGGACAAATAGCAGATGAACTCCTTAGATTGGACCAAGAGGAGACGAACTCCTTAGATTGGACCCAGAGGAGAAGAACTCCTTTAATTGGACCAACTCCTTCAGATTTGATCAAGATGAGACGAACTCACTTAGTTTGGCCCAAGAGGAGACGAACTCCTTAGTTTGGACCAAGAGGAGACGAACTCCTTAGATTGGACCGAGGGGAGACAAACTCCCATAGATTGGACCAAGAGGATACCAACTCCCTTAGATTGGACAAAGATGAGAGGAACTCCTTAGATTTGATTAAGAGGAGACCAACTCTCTTAGATTGGACAATATGGAGACAAACTCACTTAGATTGGCCCAAGAGGAGTTCACCGAAAAAAAAAAAACTCCTAAGTTTGGACCAAGAGGAGATGAACTCCTAAGATTGGACCAAGAGGAGAAGAACTCCCTTAGATTGGACCAAGAGGAGACCAACCTTAGTTTGGACCAAGAGGAGACGAACTCCTTAGATTGGCCAAAGAGGAGACCCACTCCCTTAGATTGGACCAAGAACAGAGGAACTCACTTAGATTGGACCAAGAGGAGACCGACTCCCTTAACTTGGATAAAAAGGAGACAAACTCGTTAGATTAGGCCAAATGGAGACGAACTCCCTTAGATTGGACCAAGAGGAGACGAACTCCCTTAGATTGGACAAAGAGGAGACGAACTCTTTAGATTGGACCAAGAAGAGATAAACTCCCTTAGATTGGACCAAGAGGAGACGAACTCACCTAGATTGGACCAAGAGGAGACGAACTCCTTAGTTTGGACCGAGAGGATACCAACTCCTTTAGATTAGACCTAGAAGAGACCAACTCCCTTAGATTGAATCAAGAGGAGACGAACTCCCTTAGATTGGACTAAAAGGAGGCAAATTCCTTAGATTGGACCAAGAGGAGTCGAACTCCTTAGATTGGACCAAGAAGAGACGAACTCCTTTTGATTGGCCCAGGAGGAGCCGAACTCCCTTAGATTGGAAAAAGAGGAGCCGAACTCCTTAGATTGGCCCAAGAGGAGACGAACTGAAGTTTAGACCAAGAGAGCGAATCCCTTAGCTTGGACCAAGAGGAGACGAACTCCCTTAGATTGGACCAAGAGGAGACGAACTCCCTTAGATTGGACAAAGAGGAGACGAACTCTTTAGATTGGACCAAGAGGAGATAAACTCCCTTAGATTGGACCAAGAGGAGACGAACTCACCTAGATTGGACCAAGAGGAGACGAACTCCTTAGTTTGGACCGAGAGGATACCAACTCCTTTAGATTAGACCTAGAGGAGACCAACTCCCTTAGATTGAATCAAGAGGAGACGAACTCCCTTAGATTGGACTAAAAGGAGGCAAATTCCTTAGATTGGACCAAGAGGAGACGAACTCCTTAGATTGGACCAAGAGGAGACGAACTCCCTTTGATTGGCCCAGGAGGAGTCGAACTCCCTTAGATTGGAAAAAGAGGAGCCGAACTCCTTAGATTGGACCAAGAGGAAACGAACTCCCTTAGTTTGGACCTGGAGGAGCCAAACTCCCTCAGATTTGAAAAAGAGGAGACAAACTCCTTAGATTGGACCAAAAGGAGACGAACTCCACAAGATTAGATCGTGAGGAGACAAACTCCTTAGATTGGGCCAAAAGGAGACGAACTTCCTTAGATTGCATCGAGAGGAGACGAACTCCATAAATTGGACGAAGATGAGACAAACTCCCTTAGATTGGATCAAGAGGAGACGAACTCCTTAGATTGGACGAAGATGAGACAAACTCCCTTAGATTAGACTAAAAGGAGGCGAACTGCTTCGATTGGACCAAGAGGAGATGAACTCCCTTAGATTCGACCAAGAGGAGCTGAGCTCGTTCGATTAGACCAAGAGGACGTAAACTCCCGTAGGTTAGACTAGGAGGAGCCGAACTCCCGTAGATTGGACAAAGAGTAGACTTACTCCTTTGATTGCACCAAGAGGAGACAAACACCCCAAGATTGGATCAAGAGGGGACGAAGTCCTTAGATTGGGCCAAAAGGTTACCAACTCCCTTAGATTGGACCAATAAGAGACCAACACCCTTAGATTGGACCAAGAGGAGACGAACTCCTTTAGATTGGAAAAAGAGGAGCCGAATTCCTTAGATTGGACCAAGAGGAGACGAACTCCCTTAGATTGGACCAGGAGGAGCCGAACTCCCTTAGAGTGGAAAAAGAGGAGACAAACTCCTTAGATTAGACCACAAGGAGACGAACTCCCTTCAATTGCACCGAAAGGAGACGAACTCCTTAGATTGGAGGAAGAGGAGACAAACTCCCTTAGATTGGATCAAGGGGAGACGAACTCTTTAGATTGGAACAAGAGGAGACGAACTCCCTTAGATTGGACCAAGAAGAGCCGAACTCCTTAGATTGGACTAAAAGGAGGCGAACTGCTTCGACTGGACCAAGAGGAGACAAACTCCCTTAGATTCGACCAAGAGGAGCTGAGCTCCTTCGATTAGACCAAGAGGACGCGAACTCCCGTAGATTGGACAAAGAGTAGACGAACTCCTTTGATTGGACCAAGAGGAGACGAACTCCCCAAGATTGGATCTAGAGGGGACGAAGTCCTTAGATTGGGCCAAAAGGTTACCAACTCCCTTAGATTGGACCAATAAGAGACCAACACCCTTAGATTGGACCAAGAGGAGACGAACTCCCTTAGATTAGACCAAGAGAAGACTCCTTAAATTTGAACAAGAGGAGACCAACTCCCTTAGATTGGACCTAGAGGAGACGAACTCCTTAGATTGGTCCAAGAGGAGACCAACTTCTTAGATTGGACCAAGAGGAGACCAACAACCTCAAATTGGACAAAGAGGGGACGAACTCGCATAGATTGGACCAAGAGGAGATGAACTTGCTTACATTGGACAAATAGCAGACAAACTCCTTAGATTGGACAAAGAGGAGACGAAGTCCCTTAGATTGGACCATGAGGAGACAAACTCCATTAGATTGGACCAAGGGGAGACGAACTCCCTTAGATTGGACAAAGATGAGACGAACTCCTTAGATGGGACCGGGAGGAGACCAACTCCCTTAGATCGGATTAATGGGAGACGAACTCCCATAGATTGGACCAAGAGGAGACCGACTCCCTTAGATTGGACAAAGATGGGACGAAATCCTTAGATTGGACCAAGAGGAGGCGAACTTGGTTAGATTGGACAAAGAGGAGACCAACTCCTTAGATTGGACAAAGAGGTGACCAACTACCTTAGATTGGACCAAGAGGAGGCTAACTCACTTAGATTGGACCAAGAGGAGATGAACTCGCTTAAATTGGACAAATAGCAGACAAACTCCTTAGATTTGACAAAGAGGAGACGAACTCCCATAGATTGGCCCAAGAGGAGACGAACTCTTTAGTTTGGACCAAGAGGAGACGAACTCCTTAGATTGGACCAAGGGGAGACAAACTCCCTTAGATGGGACCAAGAGGAGACCAACTCCCTTAGATTGGACAAAGATGAGAGGAACTCCTTAGATTTGATTTAGATGAGACCAGCTCTCTTAGATTGGACAATATGGAGACGAACTCACTTAGATTGGCCCAAGAGGAGACGAACTCCTAAGTTTGGACCAAGAGGAGACGAACTCCAAAGATTGGACCAAGAGGAGAAGAAATCCCTTAGATTGGACCAAGAGGAGACCAACTTCTTTAGATTGGACCAAGAAGAGACGAACTCACTTAGATTGGCCCAAAAGGAGACGAACTCCTTAGTTTGGACCAAGAGGAGACGAACTCCTTAGATTGGACCAAGAGGAGACCCACTCCCTTAGATTGGACCAAGAACAGAGGAACTCACTTAGATTGGACCAAGAGGAGACAGACTCCCTTAAATTGGATAAAGAGGAGACGAAGATTAGATTAGGCCATTACCAAAAAAAAAAAAACACCTTAGATTAGGCCAAATGGAGACGAACTCCCTTAGATTGGACAAAGAGGAGACGAACTCTTTAGATTGGACCAAGAGGAGACAAACTCCCTTAGATTGGACCAAGAGGAGACGAACTCACCTATATTGGACCAAGAGGAGACGAACTGCTTAGTTTGGACCGAGAGGATACCAACTCCTTTAGATTAGACCTAGAAGAGACCAACTCCCTTAGTTGGACCAAGAGGATACCAACTCCCTTAGATTGGACTAAAAGGTGGCGAATTCCTTAGATTCGACCAAGAGAAGTCGAACTCCTTAGATTGGACAAAGAGGAGACGAACTCCCTTTGATTGGCCCAGGAGGAGCCGAACTCCCTTAGATTGGAAAAAGAGGAGCCGAACTCCCTTGGATTGGACCAGGAGGAGCCGAACTCCCTTATAGTGGAAAAAGAGGAGACAAAGTCCTTAGATTGGACCACAAGGAAACGAACTCCCTTCGATTGCACTGAAAGGAGACGAACTCCTTAGATTGGACGAAGAGGAGACAAACTGCCTTAGATTATATCCAGGGGAGACGAACTCGCTTACATTGGACAAATAGCTGACAGACTCCTTAGATCGGACAAAGAGGAGACGAAGTCCCTTAGATTGGACCATGAGGAGACAAACTCCATTAGATTGGACCAAGAGGAGACGAACTCCCTTAGATTGGACCAAGAAGGGACAAACTCCCTTAGATTGGACGAAGAGGAAACGAACTACCTTAGATTGGACAAAGAGCAGACGAACTCCCTTAGATTGGACCAAGAGGAGACGAACTCCTTAGGTTGGACTAAGAGGGGGCGAACTTGGTTAGATTGGACAAAGAGGAGACCAACTCCTTAAATTGGACAAAAAGGTGACCGACTCCCTTAGATTGGACCACGAGGAGACGAACTCACTTAGATTGGACCAACAGGAGATGAAATCCCTTAGATTGGACCAAGAGGAGACGAACCCCCTAAGATTGGACCAAGAGGAGACGAACTCCCTTAGATTGGACGAAGATGAGATCAACTCCTTAGATTGGACCAGGAGGAGACCAACTCCCTTAGATTGGACTAATGGGACACGAACTCCCATAGATTGGACCAAGAGGAGACCGACTCCCTAAGATTGGACAAAGATGGGAAGAAATCCGTAGATTGGACCAAGACTAGGCCAACTCCCTTAGATTTGACGCAGAGGAGACGAACTAACTTATATTGGACCAAGAGATGACAAACTCCTTAGGTTGGACCAAGAGGAGGCGAACTTGGTTAGATTGGACCAAGAGGAGACCAACTCCTTAGATTGGACCAAGAGGTGACCAACTACCTTAGATTGGACCAAGAGGAGACCAACTCACTTAGATTGGACTAAGAGGAGATGAACTCACTTACATTGGACAAATAGCAGACGAACTCCTTAGATTGGACAAAAAGGTGACCGAACTCCCTTGATTGGACCATGAGGAGACGAAACTCCTTAGTTGGACCAAGAGGAGACGAACTCCCTTATATTGGACCAAGGAGAGACCAACTCCCTTAGATTGGACCAAGAGGAGCCGAACTCCCTTAGATTGGACAAACAGGAGACGAACTCCTTAGATTGGACCAAAAGGGGACGAACTCCCCAAGATTGGATCATGAGGAGACGAACTCCTTAGATTGGGCCAAAAGGAAACGAACTCCGTGAGATTGCACCGAGAGGAGACCAACTACCTTAGATTGGACAAAGAGGAGACGAACTCCTATAGATTGAACCAAAAGGAGACGAACTCCTTAGGTTGGACTAAAAGGAGGTGAATTTGGTTAGATTGGACCAAGAGGAGATGAACACGCT
This sequence comes from Melaleuca alternifolia, assembly GCA_019926035.1. Taxonomy (NCBI): domain Eukaryota; kingdom Viridiplantae; phylum Streptophyta; class Magnoliopsida; order Myrtales; family Myrtaceae; genus Melaleuca; species Melaleuca alternifolia. The sequence continues at coordinate 3,140,199 of JAGKPW010000048.1, forward strand.
TACATTGGACAAATAGCCGATGATCTCCTTAGATTGGACAAAGAGGAGACGAACTCCCTTAGATTAGACCATGAGGAGACGAACGCCCTTAGATTGGACCAAGAGGTGACCAAATACCCTAGATTGGACCAAGAGGAGACCAACTCACTTAGATTGGACTAAGAGGAGATGAACTCACTTACATTGGACAAATAGCAGACGAACTCCTTAGATTGGACAAAGAGGTGATGAACTCCCTTAGATTGGACCATGAGGAGACGAACTCCCTTAGATTGGACCAAGAGGAGACGAACTCCCTTATATTGGACCAAGAGGAGACCAACTCCCTTAGTATGGACCAAGAGGAGCCGAACTCCCTTAGATTGGACAAACAGGAGACGAACTCCTTAGATTGGACCAAAAGGGGACGAACTCCCCAAGATTGGATCATGAGGAGACGAACTCCTTAGATTGGGCCAAAAGGAAACGAACTCCGTGAGATTGCACCGAGAGGAGACCAACTACCTTAGATTGGACAAAGAGGAGACGAACTCCTATAGATTGGACCAAAAGGAGACGAACTCCTTAGATTGGACTAAGAGGAGGCGAATTTGGTTAGATTGGACCAAGAAGAGATGAATGCGCTTAAATTGGACAAATAGTCGATGAACTCCTTAGATTGGACAAAGAGGAGATGAACTCCCTTAGATTAGACCATGAGGAGACGAACTCCCTTAGATTGGACCAGGAGGAGCCTAACTCCCTTAGATTGGACAAACAGGAGACGAACTTCTTAGATTGGACCAAAAGGGGACGGGCTCCCCAAGATTGGATCATGAGGAAACGAACTCCTTAGATTGAGCCAAAAGGAGACGAAGTCTTTTAGATTGCACCGAGAGGAGACGAACTCCTTATATTGGACGAAGAGGAGACAAACTGCCTTAGATTGGATCAAGAGGAGACGAACTCCTTAGATTGGACCAAGAGCGGACGAACTCCCTTAGATTGGACCAAGAAGAGCCGAACTCCTTAGATTGGACTAAAAGAAGGCGAACTCCTTTGATTGGACCAACAGGAGACGAATTCCGTTAGATTGGACAAAGAGGAGCCGAACTTACATAGATTCAACCAAGAGGAGCCGAGCTCCTTAGATTAGACCAGGAGGAGCGGAACTCCCGTAGATTGGACAAAGAGGAGAGGAACTCCTTAGATTGGACCAAAAGGAGACGAACTCCCCATTATTGGATCATGAGGAGATGAACTCCTTAGATTGGTCCAAGAGGAGACCAATTTCTTAGATTGGACCAAGAGGAGATCAACTACCTTAGATTGGACAAAGAGGGGACAAACTCCCTTAGATTGGACCAAGAGGAGACCAACTATCATAGACTGGACAAAGAGGAGATGAACTGCCATAAATTGGACCAAAAGGAGACGAACTCCTTAGGTTGGACTAAGAGGAGGCGAATTTAGTTAGATTGGACCAAGAGGAGATGGATACGCTTACATTGGACAAAGAGCCGACGAATTCCTTAGATTGGACAAAGAGGAGACGAACTCCCTTAGATTGGACCATGAGGAGACGAACTCCCTTAGATTGGACCAGGAGGAGACGAACTCCCTTAGATTGGACCAAGAGGAGACCAACTCCCTTAGATTGGACCAGGAGGAGCCGAACTCCCTTAGATTGGACAAACAGGAGACGGACTTCTTAGATTGGACAAAAAGGAGACGAGCTCCCCAAGATTGGATCATGAGGAGACGAACTCCTTACATTGGCCAAAAGGAGACGAACTCCGTTTGATTGCACCGAGACGAGACGAAGTCCTTAGATTGGACGAAGAGGAGACAAACTGCCTTAGATTGGATGAAGAGGAGACAAACTCCTTCGATTGGACTAAGAGCGGACGAACTCTCTTAGATTGGACCAAGAAGAGCCGAACTCCTTAGATTGGACAAAAAGGAGGCTAACTCCTTTGATTGGACCAAGAGGAGACGAATTTCGTTAGATTGGACAAAGAGGAGCCGAACTTACTTAGATTCGACCTAGAGAAGCCGAGCTCCTTAGATTAGACCAGGAGGAGCCGAATTCCCGTAGATTGGACAAAGAGGAGATGAACTCCTAAGATTGGACCAAAAGGAGACGAACTCCCCAAGATTGGATCATGAGGAGTCGAACTCCTTAGATTGGGCCAAGAGGTTACTAACTCCCTTAGATTGGGACCAATAGGAGCAGAACACCCTTAGATTGGACCAAGAGGAGACGAACTCCCTAAGATTAGACCAAGAGGATACCAACTCCTTAGATTGGACCAAGAAGAGACCAACTCCCTTATATTGGACCTAGAGTAGACGAACTCACTTAGATTGGACAAAAAGGAGACGAACTCCTTAGATTGGTCCAAGAGGAGACCAATTCCTTAGATTGGACCAAAAGGAGACCAACTAGCTTAGATTGGACAAAGAGGGGACGAACTCCCTTAGATTGGATCAAGAGGAGACCAACAACCTTAGATTGGACAAAGAGGAGACGAAGTCCCTTAGATTGGACCAAGAGGAGACGAACTCCTTAGGTTGGACTAAGAGGAGGCGAACTTGGTTAGATTGGACCATGTGGAGATGAACACGCTTACATTGGACAAATAGCCGACGAACTCCTTAGATTGGACAAAGAGGAGACGAACTCCCTTAGATTGGACCATGAGGAGACGAACTCCCTTAGATTGGACCAAGAGAAGACCAACTCCCTTAGATTGGACCAGGAGGAGCCGAACTCCCTCAGATTGGACAAACAGGAGACGAACTTCTTAGATTGGACCAAAAGGAAACGAACTCCCCAAGATTGGATCATGAGGAGACGAACTCCTTAGATTGGGCCAAAAGGAGACGAACTCTGTTAGATTGCACCGAGAGGAAACGAACTCCTTAGATTGGATGAAGAGGAGACAAACTGCCTTAGATTGGATCAAGAGGAGACGAACTACTTAGATTGGACCAAGAAGAGCCGAACTCCTTAGATTGGACTAAAAGGTGGCGAACTCCTTCGATTGGACCAAGAGGAGACGAATTCCGTTAGATTAGACAAAGAGCAGCCGAACTTACTTAGATTCGACGAAGAGGAGCCGAGCTCCTTAGATTAGATTGGACAAAGAGAAGATGAACTCCCTCAGATTAGACCAAGAGGAGAGCAACTCCTTAGATTGGACCAAGAGGAGACCAACTCCCTTGTATTAGACCTTGAGGAGACGAACTCACTTAGATTGGACAAAGAAGAGACGAACTCCTTAGATTGGTCCTTAAGGAAACCAATTCCTTAGATAGGACCAAGAGGAGACCAACTAGCTTAGATTGGACAAAGAGGGGAAAACTCCCTTAGATTGGACCAAGAGGAGACCAACTACCTTAGATTTGACAAAGAGGAGACGAAGTCCCTTAGATTGGACCAAGAGGAGACGAACTCCTTAGGTTGGACTAAGAGGAGACGAACTTGGTTAGATTGGACCAAGAGGAGACCAACTCCTTAAATTGGACAAAGAGGTGACGGACTCCCTTAGATTGGACCAAGAGGAGACGAACTCACTTAGGTTGGACCAAGAGGAGATGAATTCCCTTAGATTGGAAAAACAGCAGACAAACTCCTTAGATTGGACAAAGAGGAGACGAACTCCCTTATATTGGACCAAGAGGAGACGAACCCCCTTTGAATGGACCAAGAAGAGACGAACTCCCTTAGATTGGACAAAGATGAGACGAACTCCTTAGATTGGACCTGGAGGAGACCAACTCCCTGAGATTGAACTAATGGGAGACGAACTCCCATAGATTAGACCAAGAGGAGACCGACTCCCTTAGATTGGACAAAGATGGGACGAAATCCTTAGATTGGACCAAGACTTGGCCAACTCCCTTAGATTTGACCAGGAGGAGACGAACTCACTTAGATTGGCCCAAGAGGAGACAAACTCCCTTAGATTGGACCAGGAGGAGCCAAACTCCCTTAGATTGGAAATAGAGGAGACGAACTCCTTAGATTGGACCAAAAGGAGGCGAACACCCCAAGATTGGATCATGAGGAGACGAACTCCTTAGATTGGGCCAAAAGGAGACGAACTCCCTTAGATTGCACCGAGAGGAGACGAACTCCTTAGCTTAGACGAAGAGGAAACAAACTCCCATAGATAGGATCAAGAGGAGACGAACTTACTTAGATTCGACCAAGAGGAGCCGAGCTCCTTCGTTTAGACCAGGAGGAACCGAAGTCCCGTAGATTGGACAAAGAGGAGACGAACTCTTTAGATTGGACCAAAAGGGGACGAACTCCCCAAGATTGGATCATGAGGAGACGAACTCCTTCGATTGGGCCAAGAGGTTACCAACTCCCTTAGATTGGACCAATAGGTGAACAACACCCTTAGATTGGACCAAGAGGAGACGAACTCCCTAAGATTAGACCAAGAGGAGACCAACACCTTAGATTGGACCAAGAGGAGACCAACTTCCTTATATTGGACCTATAGTAGACGAACTCCTTAGATTGGATCAAAAGGAGGCGAACACCCTAAGATTGGATCATAAGGAGACGAACTCCTTAGATTGGGCCAAAAGGAAACGAACTCCCTTAGATTGCACCGAGAGGAGACGAACTCCTTTGATTAGACGAAGAGGAAACAAACTCCCTTAGAGAGGATCAAAAGGAGACGAACTCCTTAGATCGGACCAAAAGGAGACGAACTCCCTTAGATTGGACCAACAAGAGCCGAACTCCTTAGATTGGACTAAAAGGAGGTGAACTCCTTCGATTGGACCAAGAGGAGACGAAGTCCCTTAGATTCGACCAAGAGAAGCCGAGCTCCTTAGATTGGACCAAGTGGACACAAACTCTCGTAGATTAGACAAGGAGGAGCCGACCTCCCGTAGATTGGACAAACAGGCGACGAACTCCTTAGATTGGACAAAAAAGAGACGAACTCGCCAAGATTGGATCATGAGGAGACGAAGTCCTTAGATTGGGCCAAGAGGTTACCAACTCCCTTAGATTGGACCAATGGGAGACCAATACCCTTAGATTGGACCAAGACGAGACGAACTCCCTTAGATTAGACTAAGAGGAGACTCTTAAATTGGACCAAAAGGAGACAAACTCCTTTAGATTGGACCTAGAGGAGATGAAGTCAATTAGATTGGACAAAGAGGAGACGAACTCCTTAGATTGGTGCAAGAGGAGACCAACACCATAGATTGGACCTAGAGGAGACCAACTACCATAGATTGGACAAAGAGGGGACAAACTCCATTAGATTGGACAAAGAGGAGACCAACTACCTTAGATTGGACAAAGAGGAGACGAACTCCCTTAGATTGGACAAATAGGAGACGAACTCCTTAGGTTGGACCAAGAGGAGGCGAACTTGGTTAGATTGGACCAAGAGGAGACCAACTCCTTAGATTGGGCCAAGAGGTGACCAACTGCCTTAGATTGGACCAAGAGGAGACTGACTTACTTAGATTGGACCAAGAGGAGATGAACTCGCTTAGATTGGACAAATAGCAAATGAACTCCTTAGATTGGACCAAGAGGGGACGAACTCCTTAGATTGGACCGAGAGGAGAAGAACTCCTTTAATTGGACCAACTCTTTTAGATTTGATCACTTAGTTTGGCCCAAGAGGAGACGAACTTCTTAGTTTGGACCAAGAGGAGACGAACTCCTTAGATTGGACCGAGGGGAGACAAACTCCCTTAGATTGGGCCAAGAGGAGACCAACTCCCTTAGATAGGACAAAGATGAGAGTAACTCCTTAGATTTGATTAAGAGGAGACCAGCTCTCTTAGATTGGACAATATGGAGACGAACTCACTTAGATTGGCCCAAGAGGAGACGAACTCCTAAGTTTGGACCAAGAGGAGATGAACTCCTAAGATTGCACCAAGAGGAGAAGAACTCGCTTAGATTGGACCAAGAGGAGACCAACTTCTTTAGATTGGACCAAGAAGAGACGAACTCACTTAGATTGGCCCAAGAGGAGACGAACTCCTTAGTTTGGACCAAGACAAGACGAACTCCTTAGATTGGACCAAGAGGAGACCAACTCCCTTAGATTGGACCAAGAACAGACGAACTCATTTAGATTGGACCAAGAGGAGACGGACTCCCTTAAATTGGACAAAGATGAGACGAACTCCTTAGATTAGGCCAAATGGAGATGAACTCCCTTAGATTGGACCAAGAGGAGACCAACTCCTTAGATTGGACGAAGAGGTGACCAACTGCCTTAGATTGGACCAAGAGGAGACTAACTCACTTAGATTGTACCAAGAGGTGAGAACTCGCTTAGATTGGACAAATAGCAGATGAACTCCTTAGATTGGACCAAGAGGGAACGAACTCCTTAGATTGGACCCAGAGGAGAAGAACTCCTTTAATTGGACCAACCCTAGATTTGATCAAGAGAGACGAACAACTTAGTTTGGCCCAAGAGGAGACGAACTCCTTAGTTTGGACCAAGAGGAGACGAACTCCTTAGATTGGACCGAGGGAGACAAACTCCCTTAGATTGGACCAAGAGGAGACCAACTCCCTTAGATTGGACAAAGATGAGAAGAGCTCCTTAGATTTGATTAAGAGGAGACCAGCTCTCTTAGATTGGACAATATGGAGACGAACTCACTTAGATTGGCCCAAGAGGAGACGAACTCCTTAGTTTGGACCAAGAGGAGACGAACTCCTAAGATTGGACCAAGAGGAGAAGAACTCGCTTAGATTGGACCAAGAGGAGACCAACTTCTTTAGATTGGACCAAGAAGAGACGAACTCACTTATATTGGCCCAAGACGAGACGAACTCCTTAGTTTGGATCAAAAGGAGACGAAGTCCTTAGATTGGACCAAGAGGAGACCAATTCCTTTAGATTGGTCCAAGAACAGACGAACTCACTTAGATTGGACCAAGAGGAGACGGACTCCCTTAAATTGGACAAAGATGAGATGAACTCCTTAGATTACGCCAAATGGAGACCAACTCCCATAGATTGGACCAAGAGGAGACCAACTTCTTAGATTGGACCAAGAGGTGACCAACTGCCTTAGATTGGACCAAGAAGAGACTAACTCACTTAGATTGTACCAAGAGGAGATGAACTCGCTTAGATTGGACAAATAGCAGATGAACTCCTTAGATTGGACCAAGAGGCGACGAACTCCTTAGATTGGACCCAGAGGAGAAGAACTCCTTTAATTGGACCAACTCCTTTAGATTTGATCAAGAAGAGACAAACTCACTTAGTTTGGCCCAAGAGGAGACAAACTCTTTAGTTTCGACCAAGAGGAGACGAACTCTTTAGATTGGACCGAGGGGAAACAAACTCCCTTAGATTGGACCAAGAGGAGACAAACTCCCTTAGATTGGTCAAAGATGAGAGGAAGTCCTAAAATTTGATTAAGAGGAGACCAGCTCTCTTAGATTGGACAATATGGAGACGAACTCACTTAGATTGGCCCAAGAGGAGACGAACTGCTAAGTTTAGACCAAGAGGAGACGAACTCCCTTAGATTGGACCAAGAGGAGACCAACTTCGTTAGATTGGACCAAAAAGAGACGAACTCCCTTAGATTGGACAAAGATGAGAGGAACTCTTTAGATTGGACCAAGAGGAGACAAACTCCCTTAGATTGGACCAAGAGGAGACCAACTCACCTAGATTGGACCAAGAGGAGACGAACTCCTTAGTTTGGACCGAGAGGATACCAACTCCTTTAGATTAGACCTAGAGGAGACCAACTCCCTTAGATTGGACCAAGAGGAGACCAACTCCCTTAGATTGGACTAAAAGAAGGCGAACTCCTTAGATTGGACCAAGAGGAGTCGACCTCCTTAGATTGGACCAAGAGGAGATGAACTCCCTTTGATTGGACCAGGAGGAGCCGAACTCCCTTAGATTGGAAAAAGAGGAGCCGAACTCCTTAGATTGGACCAAGAGGAGACGAACTCCCTTAGATTGGACCAGGAGGAGCCGAACTCCCTTAGATTGGAAAAAGAGGAGACCAACTCCTTAGATTGGACCACAAGGAGACGAACTCCCTTCGATTGCACCGAAAGGAGATGAACTCCTTAGATTGGACGAAGAGGAGACAATCTCCCTTTAGATTGAATCAAGGGGTGACGAACTCCTTAGATTGGACCAAGAGGAGGCGAACTCCCTTAGATTGGACCAAGAAAAGCCGAACTCCTTAGATTGGACTAAAAGGAGGCGAACTGCTTCGATTGGACCAAGAGGAGGCAAACTCCCCTAGATTCGACAATGAGGACACCAACTTCTTTAGATTGGACCAAAAAGAGACGAACTGCCTTAGATTGGACAAAGATGAGAGGAAGTCTTTAGATTGGACCAAGAGGAGACAAACACACTTAGATTGGACCAAGAGGAGACGAACTCACCTAGATTGGACAAAGATGGGACGAAATCCTTTGATTGGACGAAGACTAGGCCAACTCCCTTTGATTTGACCAAGAAGAGACAAAGTCACTTAGATTGGACCAAGAGGAGACGAACTCCTTAGGTTGGACCAAGAGGAGGCGAACTTGGTTAGATTGGACCAAGGGAAGACCAACTCCTTAGATTGGACCATGAGGTGACCAACTGCCTTAGATTGGACCAAGAGGAGACTAACTCACTTAGATTGGACCAAGAGGAGATGAACTCTCTTAATTTGGACAAATAGCAGACGAACTCCCTTAGATTGGACCAGGAGGAGCCGAACTCCCTTAGTTTGGAAAAAGATGAGACCAACTCCTTAGATTGGACCACAAGGAGACGAACTCCCTTCGATTGCACCGAAAGGAGACGAACTCCTTAGATTGGACGAAGAGGAGACAATCTCCCTTAGATTGGATCAAGGGGTGACGAACTCCTTAGATTGGACCAAGAGGAGACAAACTCCCTTAGATTGGACCAAGAAAAGCCGAACTCCTTAGATTGGACTAAAAGGAGGCGAACTGCTTCGACTGGACCAAGAGGAGACAAACTCCCTTAGATTCGACCAAGAGAAGCTGAGCTCCTTCGATTAGACCAAGGGGACGCAACCTCCCGTAGGTTAGACCAGGAGGAGCCGATATCCCGAAGGTTAGACAGAGAGGAGACGAACTCCTTTGATTGGACCAAAAGGAGATGAACACCCCAAGATTGGATCATGAGGGGACGAAGTCCTTAGATTGGGCCAAGAGGTTACCCACTCCCTTAGATTGGACCAATAAGAGACCAACACCCTTAGATTGGACCAAGAGGAGACGAACTCCCTTAGATTAGACCAAGAGAAGACTCCTTAAATTTGACCAAGAGGAGACCAACTCCCTTAGATTGGACCAAGAGGAGACGAACTCCCTTAGATTGGACAAAGGTGAGACGAACTCCTTAGGTTGGACCAGGAGGAGACCAACTCCTTTAGATTGGACCAAGAGGAGACCAATTCCCTTAGATTGGACAAAGATGGGATGAAATCCTTTGATTGGACGAAGGCTAGGCCAACTCCCTTAGATTTGACGAAGAAGAGACAAAGTCACTTAGATTGGACCAAGAGGAGACGAACTCCTTAGGTTGGACCAAGAGGAGGCGAACTTGGTTAGATTGGACCAAGAGAAGACCAACTCCTTAGATTGGACCATGAGGTGACCAACTGCCTTAGATTGGACCAAGAGGAGACTAACTCACTTAGATTGGACCAAGAGGAGATGAAATCTCTTACATTGGACAAATAGCAGACGAACTCCTTAGATTGGACAAGGAGGAGACGAACTCCCTTAGATTGGACCATGAGGAGACGAACTCCCTTAGATTGGACCAAGAGAAGACGAACTCCCTTAGATTAGACCAAGAGGAGACCAACTCCCTTAGATTGGACCAGGAGGAGCCGAACTCCCTTAGATTGGACAAACAGGCGACGAACTCCGTTAGATTGCACCGAGAGGAGACGAACTTCTTAGATTGGACGAAGAGGAGACAAACTCCCTTAGATTGGATCAAGAGGAGACGAACTCCTTAGATTGGACCAAGAGCGAACGAACTCCCGTAGATTGGACCAAGAAGAGCCGAACTCCTTAGATTGGACTAAAAACAGGCGAACTCCTTCGATTGGACCAAGAGGAGACGAACTTACTTAGATTCAACCAAGAGGAGCCGAGCTCCTTAGATTAGACCGGGAGGATCCGAACTCCCGTAGATTGGACAAAGAGGAGACGCACTCCTTAGAAAGGACCAAAAGGAGACGAACTCCTTTGATTGGGCCAAGAGGTTACCAACTCCCTTAGATTGGACCAATTGGAGAACAACACCCTTAGATTGGACCAAGAGGAGACGAACTCCCTAAGATTAGACCAAGAGGAGACCAACTCCTTAGATTGGACCAAGAGGAGACCAACTCCCTTATATTGGACCAAGAGGAGACGAACTCACTTAGATTGGACAAAGAGGAGACAAACTCCTTAGATTGGTCCATGAGGAGACCAATTCCTTAGATAGGACCAAGAGGACACCAACTACCTTAGATTGGACAAAGTGGGGATAAACTCCCTTAGATTGGACCAAGAGGAGACCAATTACCTTAGATTGGACAAAGAGGAGACGAACTCCCTTAGATTGGACCAAGAGGAGACGAACTCCTTAGGTTGGACTAAGTGGAGGCGAACTTGGTTACATTGGACCAAGAGGAGACCAACTCCTTAGATTGGACAAAGAGGTGACCGACTCTCTTAGATTGGACCAAGAGGAGACGAACTCCCTTAGATTGGACAAAGATGAGACGAACTCCTTTGATTGGTCCAGGAGGAGACCAACTCCCTTAGATTGGACTAATGGGAGACGAACTCCCATAGATTAGACCAAGAGGAGACCGACTCCCTTAGATTGGACAAAGATGGGACGAAATCCTTAGATTGGACCAAGACTAGGCCAACTCCCTTAGATTTGACCAGGAGGAGACGAGCTCACTTAGATTGGCCCAAGAGGAGACGAACTCCCTTAGATTGGAAATAGAGGAGACGAACTCCTTAGATTGGACCAAAAGGAGGCGAACACCCCAAGATTGGATCATGAGGAGACGAACTCCTTAGATTGGGCCAAAAGGAGACGAACTCCCTTAGATTGGACCAAGAGGAGACGAACTCCCGTAGATACGACCAAGAGGAGCCAAGCTCCTTAGATTGGACCAAGTGGACACAAACTCTCGTAGATTAGACAAGGAGGAGCCGAACTCTCGTAGATTAGACAAGGAGGAGCCGAACTCCCGCAGATTGGACAAACAGGCGACGAACACCTTGGATTGGACAAAAAAAAGACGAACTCCCCAAGATTGGATCATGAGGAGACGAAGTCCTTAGATTGGGCCAACAGGTTACTAACTTCCTTAGATTGGACCAATGGGAGACCAATACCCTTAGATTGGACCAAGAGGAGACGAACTCCCTTAGATTAGACTAGGAGGAGACTCTTAAATTGGACCAAAAGGAGACCAACTCCTTTATATAGGACCTAGAGGAGACGAACTCAATTAGATTGGACAAAGAGGAGACGAACTCCTTAGATTGGTCCAAGAGGAGAGAAACACCTTAGAATAGACATAGAGGAGACCAACTACCATAGATTGGACAAAGAGGAGACGAACTCCCTTAGATTGGACCAAGAGGAGAAGAACAACTTAGGTTGGACTAAGAGGAGGCGAACTTGGTTAGATTGGACCAAGAGGAGACCAACTCCTTAGATTAGACAAAGAGGTGACCGACTCCCTTAGATTGGACCAAGAGGAGACAAACTCACTTAGATTGGACCAAGAGAAGATGAACTCCCTAAGATTAGACAAACAGCAGACTAACTCCTTAGATTGGACGAAGAGGAGACAAACTCCCTTAGATTGGATCAAGGGGAGACGAACTCGCTTACATTAGACAAATAGCAGACGGACTCCTTAGATTGGACAAAGAGGAGACGAAGTCCCTTAGATTGGACCATGTGGAGACAAACTCCATTAGATTGGACCAAGAGGAGACGAACTCCCTTAGATTGGACCAAGAGGGGACAAACTCCCTTACATTGGACGAAGAGGAGACGAACTACCTTAGATTGGACAAAGAGGAGACGAACTCCCTTAGATTGGACCAACAGGAAACAAACTACTTAGGTTGGTCTAAGAGGAGGCGAACTTGGTTAGATTGGACCAAGAGGAGACCAACTCCATAAATTGGACAAAGAGGTGACCGACTCCCTTAGATTGGACCAAGAGGAGATGAACTCACTTAGATTGGACCAAAAGGAGATGAACTCCCTTAGATTGGACAAACAGCAGACGAACTCCTTAGATTGGACAAAGAAGAGACAACTCCCTTAGATTGGACTAAGAGGAGACAAACCCCTTTAGATTGGACCAAGAGGAGACGAACACCCTTAGATTGGACGAAGATGAGACGAACTCCTTAGATTGGACCAGGAGGAGACCAACTCCTTTAGATTGGACTAATGGAACACGAACTCCCGTAGATTGGACCAAGAGGAGACCGACTCCCTTAGATTGGACAAAGATGGGACAAAATACTTAGATTGGACCAAGACTAGGCCAACTGCCTTAGATTTGACCTAGAGGAGACGAACTCACTTATATTGGACCAAGAGGAGACGAACTCCTTAGGTTGGACCAAGAGGAGGCGAACTTGGTTAGATTGGACCAAGAGGAGACCAACTCCTTAGATTAGACCAAGAGGAGACCAACTCACTTAGATTGGACTAACAGGAGATGAACTAGCTTACATTGGATAAATAGCAGACGAACTCCTTAGATTGGACAAAGAGGAAACGAACTCCCTTAGATTGGACCATGAGGAGACGAACTCCCTTAGTTGGACCAAGAAGAGACGAACTCCCTTAGATTGGACCAAGAGGAGACCAACTCCCTTAGATTGGACCAGGAGGAGCCGAACTCCCTTAGATTGGACAAACAGGAGACGAACTCCTTAGATTGGACCAAAAGGGGATGAACTCCCCAAGATTGGATCATGAGGAGACGAACTCCTTAGATTGGGCCAAAAGGAGACGAACTACGTGAGATTGCATCGAGAGGAGACGAACTCCGTGAGATTGCACCGAGAGGAGACGAACTCCTTAGATTGGACGAAGAGGAGATAAACTCCCTTAGATTGGACCAAGAAGAGCCGAACTCCTTAGATTGGACTAAAAGGAGGCGAACTCCTTCGATTGGACCAAGAGGGGAGGAATTCCGTTAGAATGGACAAATAGGAGCCGAACTTACTTAGATTCGACCAAGAGGAGCCGAGGTCCTCAAATTAGACCAGGAGGAGCCGAACTCCCGTAGATTGGACAAAGAGGAGACGAACTCCTTAGATTGGACCAAAAGGAGACGAACTCCCCATGATTGGATCATGAGGAGACGAACTCCTTAGATTGGGCCAAGAGGTTACCAACTCCCTCAGATTGGACCAATAGGCGAACAACACCCTTAGATTGGACCAAGAGGAGACGAACTCCCTTAGATTGGAAAAAGATGAGACGAACTCCTTAGATGGGACCAGGAGGAGACCAACTCCCTTAGATTGGACTAATGGGAGACAAACTCCCATAGATTGGACCAAGAGGAGACCGACTCCCTTAGATTGGACAAAGATGGGACGAAATCCTTAGATTGGACCAAGAGGAGGCGAACTTGGTTAGATTGGACAAAGAGGAGACCAACTCCTTAGATTGGACCAAGAGGTGACCAACTGCGTTAGATTGGACCAAGAGGAGACTAACTCACTTAGATTGTACCAAGAGGAGATGAACTCGCTTAGATTGGACAAATAGCAGACGAACTCCTTAAATTGGACAAAGAGGAGACAACTCCCTTAGATTGGACCAAGAGGAGACGAACCCCCTTAGATTGGACCAAGAGGAGACGAACTCCCTTAGATTGGGCGAAGATGAGACGAACTCCTTAGATAGGACCAGGAGCAGACCAACTCCCTTAGATTGGACTAATGGGACACGAACTCCCATAGATTGGACCAAGAGGAGATCGACCCCCTTAGATTGGACAAAGATGGGACGAAATCCTTAGATTGGACCAAGACAAGGCCAACTCCCTTAGATTTGATGCAGAGGAGACGAACTCACTTGTATTGGACCAAGAGGAGACGAACTCCTTAGGTTGGACCAAGAGGAGGCGAACTTGGTTAGATTGGACCAAGAGGAGACCAACTCCTTAGATTGGACCAAGAGGTGACCAACTACCCTATATTGGACCAAGAGGAGACCAACTCACTTAGATTGGACTAAGAGGAGATGAACTCGCTTACATTGGACAAATAGCAGACGAACTCCTTAGATTGGACAAAGAGGTGATGAACTCCCTTAGATTGGACCATGAGGAGACGAACTCCCTTAGATTGGCCCAAGAAGAGACGAACTCCCTTAGATTGGACCAAGAGGAGACCAACTCCCTTAGATTGGACCAGGAGGAGCCGAACTCCCTTAGATTGGACAAACAGAAAACGAACTCCTTAGATTGGACCGAAAGGGGATGACCTCCCCAAGATTGGATCATGAGGAGACGAATGCCTTAGATTAGGCCAAAAGGAGACGAACTCCGTGAGATTGCACCGAGAGGAGACGAACTCCCTTAGATTGGACCAATAGCGGACGAACTCCCTTAGATTGGACCAAGAAGAGCCGAACTCCTTAGATTGTCTAAAAGGAGGCGAACTCCTTCGATTGGACCAAGATGAGACAAATTAAGTTATATTGGAGAAAGAGGAGCCGAATTTACATAGATTCGACCAAGAGGAGCCGACCTCCTTAGATTAGACCAGGAGGAGCTGAACTCCCGTAGATTGGACAAAGAGGAGACAAACTCCTTAGATTGGACCAAGAGTAAACAAACTTGGTTAGATTGGACCAAAAGATGACGAACTCCTTCGATTAGACCAAAAGGAGACGAACTCGGTTAGCTTGGACCAAAAGGAGAAGAACTCCCTTAGATAAGACTAAAAGGAGACGAACTCGGTTAGATTGGACTAAAAGGAGACGAACTCCCTTCGATTAGACCAAAAGGAGACGAACTCGGTTAGATTGGACCAAAAGGAGACGAACTCCTTAGATTGGACCAAGAGGAGACGAACTAGGTTAGACTGGATCAAAAGGAGACGAACTCGGTTAGATTGGACCAAAAGGAGATGAACTCCTTAGATTGGACCAAGAGGAGACGAACTAGGTTAGATTGGACCAAAAGGAGACGAACTCCCTTAGATTAGACTAAAAGGAGACGAAGTCGGTTAGATTGGACTAAGAGTAAACAAACTTGGTTAGATTGGACCAAAAGGAGACGAACTCGGTTAGCTTGGACCAAAAGGAGACGAACTCCTTAGAATGGACCATAAGGAGACGAACTAGGTTAGATTGGACCAAAAGAAGATGAACTCCCTTAGATAAGACCAAAAGGAAACGACCTCGGTTAGATTGGACCAAAAGGGGAAGAACTCATTAGATTGGACCAAGAGCAGAAGAACTACGTTAGATTGGACCAAAAGGCGACAAACTCTTTCGATTGGACCAAGAGGAGATGAACTAGATTAGATTGGACCAAAAGGAGAAGAACTCCTTAGATTGGACCAAGGGGAGACGAACTAAGTTAGATTGGACCAAAAGGAGAAGAACTCCCTTAGATAAGACTAAAAGGAGACAAACTCGGTTAGATTGGACCAAAAGGAGACGAATTCATTAGATTGGACCAAGAGGAGACGAACTAAGTTAGATTGGACCAAAAGGAGAAGAACTCCCTTAGATAAGACTAAAAGGAGACGAACTCGGTTAGATTGGACCAAAAGGAGACGAACTCCCTTAGACTGGATGAAAAGGAGACAAACACAGTTAGATTGGACCAAAAGGAGAGAAAATCCTTAGATTGGACAAGATGAGACAACTCCTTAGAATGGACCACGAGGAACGAACTCTGTTAGATTGACCAAAAGGAGAGACCTCCTTAGATTGGACCAGAGGAGATGAACTAGGTTAATTGTACCAAATAGAGACGAACTTCCTTGACGTGGGAAAAGAGACCACATAGTTAGATCGGACCAAGGAGAGAACTCCTTAGATTGGACAAGAGGTAAAAACTAGGTTAGATTGGAACAAAAGGTGACGAACCCTTAGATTAGAGCCACAGGAGATGAAACTCCTTAGATTGGACCAAAAGGAGACGAACTCCTTAGATTGGACCAAGAGGAGACGAACTCGGTTAGATTGTACCAAAAGGAGAGAAACTCTTTAGATTGGACCAAGAGGAGACGACTATGTTACATTGGACCAAAAGGAGACGAACTCCCTTAGATTAGACTAAAAGGAGACGAAGTCGGTTAGATTGGACCAAGAGTAAACAATCTAAGAAGTTCATCTCCTCTTGATCCAATCTAAGAAGTTTCTCTCCTTTTGGTCCAATCTAACTGTGTTTGTCTCCTTTTTATCCAGTCTAAGGGAGTTCGTCTCCTTTTGGTCCAATCTAACGTAGTTCGTCTCCTCTTGGTCCAATCTAATGAGTTCGTCTCCTTTTGTTCCAATCTAACCGAGTTCGTCTCCTTTTAGTCTTATCAAGGCCGTTCGTCTCCTTTTGGTCCAATCTAACCTAGTTCGTCTCCTTTTGGTTAAATCTAGGGGAGTTTGTCTCCTTTTGGTTCAATCTAACCTAGGTCGTCTCCTCTTGGTCCAATCTAAAGTGTTCCTCTCCATTTGGTGCAATCTAACCGAGTTCATCTCCCTTTAGTCTAATCTAAGGGAGTTCGTCTCCAATTGCTCCAATCTAACCTAGTTCGTCTCTTCTTGGTCCAATGTAAGGAGTTTGTCACCTTTTGGTCCAATCTAACCGAGTTCGTCTCCTTTTCGTCCAATCTAAGGGAGTTCATCTCCTTTTCGCCCAATCTAAGGGAGTTCTTCTCCTTTTGGTCCAATCTAACTTAGTTCGTCTCCTCATGATCCAATCGAAGGAGTTCGTCTCCTTTTGGTCCAATATAACCTAGTTCATCTACTCATGGTCCAATCTAAGGAGTTCGTCTCCTTTCGGTCCAATATAAGAAGTTCGTCTCCTTTTGGTCCAATCTAACCGAGTTCGTCTCCTTTTGATCCAATCTAACCTAGTTCGTCTCATCTTGGTGCACCATAAGGAGTTCGTCTCCTTTTGGTCCAACCTAACCGAGTTCGTCTCCTATTCGTCCAATCTAAGGGAGTTTGTCTCCTTTTGGTCCAATCTAACCTAGTTCGTCTCCTCTTGGTCCAATCGAAGGAGTTCGTCTCCTTTTGGTCCAATCTAACCTAGTTCGTCTCCTCTTGGTCCAATCTAATTAATTCATCTCCCTTTGGTCCAATCTAACCGACTTCGTCTCCTTTTGTCTTATCTAAGGGAGTTCTTCTCCTTTTGGTCCAATCTAACATAGTTCGTCTCCTCTTTGTCCAATCTAAGGAGTTCTTCTCCTGTTGGTCCAATCTAACCTAGTTCGTCTCCACTTGCTCCAATTGAAGCAGTTCGTCTCCTTTTGTTCCAATCTAAGGAGTTCGTCTCCTTTTGGTCGAATATAAGGGAGTTCTTCTCCTTTTGGTCCAATCTAAACTTAGTTCGTCTCCTCATGATCCAATCTAAGGAGTTCGTCTCCTTTTGGTCCAATATAACCTAGTTCGTCTCGTTTTCATCCAATCTAAGGAGTTCTTCTCCTATTGGTCCAATCTAACCTAGTTCTTCTCCTTTTGGTCCAATCTAAGGAGTTCGTCTTCTTTTGGTCCAATCTAACCGAGTTTGTCTCCTTTCGTCTTCTCTAAGGGAATTCTTCTCCTTTTGGGCCAATCTAACTTAGTTCTCTCCTCATGTCCAATCTAAGGAGTTCGTCTCCGTTGGTCCAATTAACCTAGTTCGTCTAGTCATGGTCCAATCTAATGAGTTCGTCTCCTTTCGTCCAACCTAAGGAGTTCGTCTCCTTTCGGTCCAATCTAACCGAGTTCGTCTCCTTTTGATCCAAGCCTACTTCATCTCCTCTTAGTGCAATCTAAGGAGTTCGTCTCCTTTTGGTCCAATCTAACCGAGTTCGTCTCCTTTTCGTCCAATCTAAGGGAGTTTGTCTCCTTTTGGTCCAATCTAACCTAGTTCGTCTCCTCTTGGTCCAATCTAAGGAGTTTCTCTCATTTTGGTCCAATCTAACCGTGTTTGTCTCCTTTTCATCCAATCTAAGGGAGTTCGTCTCCTTTGGGAACAATCTAACCGAGTTCGTCTCCTGTTGGTCTAATCAAAGGGAGTTCGTCTCCTGTTGGTCAAATCTAAGGAGTTCGTCTCCTTTGGTCAAATCTAACCGAGTTTGTTCCCTTTTAGTCTAATTCAGTAGTTCTTCATCTTTTTTCCACCTCTAACCTATTCGATCCTCATGGTCCCAATCTACGGGTTCGTACTTCCTTTCGGTCCCCAATCTAACCAAGTTCGTCTCCTCCTGGTCCAATCTAACCGAGTTCGTTCGTTTTGCTCCAATCTAACCAAGTTCCTCTTGGTCCAATCTAAGGAGTTCGTCTCCTTTTGGTCCAATCTAACCGAGTTCGTCTCCTTTTCGTCCAATCTAAGGAGTTTGTCTCCTTCTGGTCCAATCTAACCTAGTTCGTCTCCTCTTGGTCAAATCTAAGGAGTTCCTCTCCTTTTGGCCCAATCTAACTGAGTTCGTCTCCTTTTCGTCCAATCTAAGGAGTTCGTCTCTTTCTGGTCCAATCTAACCTAGTTCGTCTCCTCTTGGTCAATTCAAAGGAGTTCATCTCCTTTTGGTCCAATCTAACCTTGTTCGTCTCATCTTGGTCCATTCAAAGGAGTTCATCTCCTTTTGGACCAATCTAACCTTGTTCGTCTCCTCTTGGTCTAATCTAAGGAGTTCGTCTCCTTTTGGTCCAATCAAACCGAGTTCGTCTCCTTTTCGTCCAATCTAAGGAGTTCGTCTCCTTTTGGTCCAATCTAACCTAGTTTGTCTCCACTTGGTCCAATCTAATGAGTTCGTCTCGGTTTGGTCCAATCTAACCGAGTTCGTCTCCTCTTGGTCTAATCTAAGGAGTTCGTCTCCTTTTGGTCCAATCAAACCGAGTTCGTCTCCTTTTCGTCCAATCTAAGGAGTTCGTCTCCTTTTAGTCCAATCTAACCTAGTTTGTCTCCTCTTGGTCCATTCTAATGAGTAAGTCTCGTTTTGGTCCAATCTAACCGAGTTCGTGTCGTTTTAGTCTTATCTAAGGGAGTTCTTCTCGTTTTGGTCCAACTAACCTAGTTCGTCTCCTCATGGTCCAATCTAGGGAGTTCGTCTCCTTTTGGTCCAATATAACCTAGTTCGTCTACTCATGGTCCAATCAACCAAGTTGGTCTCCTTTTGGTGTAATCTAACCTAGTTCGTGTCATCTGGGTCCAATCGAAGCAGTTAGTCTCCTTTTCGTCCAACTAACCTAGTTCGTCTCCTCTCGGTCCAATCTAAGGAGTTCGTCTCTTTTTGGTCCAATCTAGCCGAGGTCGTCTCCTTTTGGTCTAATCTAAGGGAGTTCTTCTTCTTTTTGTCCAATCTAACCTAGTTCGTCTACTCATGGTCCAATCTAAGGAGGTCCTCTCCTTTCTGTCCAATCTAACCGAGTTCGTCTCCTCTTGGACCAATCTAAGGAGTTCATCTCCTTTTGGTCCAATCTAACTAGTTCGTCTCCTCTTGGTCCAATCTAATGAGTGTCTCCTTTGGTCCAATCTAACCGAGTTCGTCACCTTTTCGTCCAATCTAAGGAGTTGTCTCCTTCTGGTCCAATGTAACCTAGTTCTCTCCTCTTTTCAAATCTAAGGAGTTCATCTCCTTTGTCTAATCTAACGGAGTTCGTCTCCTTTTTGTCCCTCTAGAGTTTCGTCTCTTTCTGGTCCAAATCTCTAATAGGTTCGTCTCTCTGTCATTCAAAGGAGTTCATCCTTTTGGTCCAATCAACCTTTGTTTGTCTCTCTTCATTCAAAGGAGGAGATCCTTTTGGACGTCAATTCCTCTTGGTCTAATCTAGGTTTCGTCTAGTCAATTCAAACGAGTTCGTACCATTTTTCGCCAATTAAGGAGTTCGTCTCCTTTTGGTCCAATATAACTAGTTTGTCTCCACTTGGTCCCATCTAATGAGTTAGTCTCGGTTTGGTCCAATCTAACTTAGTTAGTCTCCTGTTTGTCCAATATAAGGAGTTCGTCTCCTTTTGGTCCAATCAAACCGAGTTCGTCTCCTTTTCGTCCAATCTACGGAGTTCGTCTCCTTTTGGTCCAATCTAACCTAGTTTGTCTCCTCTTGGTCCAATCTAATGAGTAAGTCTCGTTTTGGTGCAATCTAACCGAGTTCGTCTCGTTTTAGTCTTATCTAAGGGAGTTCTTCTCCTTTTGGTCCAACTAACCTAGTTCGTCTCCTCTCGGTCCAATCTAAGGAGTTCATCTCTTTTTGGTCCAATCTAGCCGAGGTCGTCTCCTTTTGGTCTAATCTAAGGGAGTTATTCTTCTTTTTGTCCAATCTAACCTAGTTCGTCTACTCATGGTCCAATCTAAGGAGTTCGTCTCCTTTCGGTCCAATCTAACCAAGTTCATCTCCTCTTGGACCAATCTAAGGAGTTCATCTCCTTTTGGTCCAACCTAACCAAGTTTGTCTCCTTTTAGTCTTATCTAAAGGAGTTGTTCGCCTTTTGGTCCAATCTAATTGAGTTCGTCTACTCATGGTCCAATCTCATGAGTTCGTCTCCGTTTGGTCCAATATAACCTAGTTCGTCTACTCATAGTCCAATCTAAGGTGTCCGTCTCCTTTCGGTCCAATCTAATCGAGTTCGTCTGCTCTTGGTCAAATCAACCGAGTTGGTCTCCTTTTGGTCTAATCTAACCTTGGTCGTCTCCTCTGGGTCCAATCGAAGCAGTTAGTCTCGTTTTGGTCCAATCTAATCTAGTTCGTCTCCTTTTGGTCCAATCTATGGAGTTCGTCTCCTTTTGCTCCAATCTAACCAAGGTCATCTCCTGTTGGTCTAATCAAAGGGAGTTCGTCTACTTTTGGTCCAATCTCACCTAGTTCATCTCCTCTTGGTCCAATCTAAGTAGTTCGTCTCTTTTTGGTCCAATCTAACCGAGGTCGACTCCTTTTGGTCCAATCTAACCTTGTTCGTCTCCTCTTGGTCCAATCTAAGGAGTTCGTCTCCTTTCGGTCCAATCTAACCCAGTTCGTCTCTTCTTGGACCAATCTAAGGAGTTCATCTCCTTTTGGTCCAATCCAACCTAGTTCGTCTCCTCTTGGTCCATTCAAAGGAGTTCATCTCCTTTTGGTCCAATCTAACCTTGTTCGTCTCCTCTTGGTCTAATCTAAGGAGTTCGTCTCCTTTTGGTCCGATCAAACCGTGTTCGTCTCCTTTTCGTCAAATCTAAGGAGTTCGTCTCCTTTTGGTCCAATCTAACCTAGTTCGTCTCCTCTTGGTCCAATCTAATGAGTTCGTCTCGTTTTGGTCCAATCTAACCGAGTTCGTCTCGTTTAAGTCTTATCTAAGGGAGTTCTTCTCCTTTTGGTCCAATCTAACTTAGTTCGTCTCCTCATGGTCCAATCTAAGGAGATCATCTCGTTTTGGTCCAACCTAAGGAGTTCGTCTCCTTTTGGTCCAATCTAACCTAGTTCATCACCTCTTGGTCCAATCTCACCGTGTTTCGTCTCTTTTTAGTCTTTACTAGGGATTTTCTCTCCTTTTGGTCCAATCTAACTTAGTTTCTTCTCCTCATGGTCCAATCTAAGCAGTTCGTCTCCCTTTTGGTCCAAGCTAGGAGTTTCGTCTCCTTTTGGTTCCTATGTGAGCCTATTTCAACTCCTCTTGGTCCAATCCTAATGAGTTCGTCTCCTTGTCCAAGTAACTTGTTCTCTCCTCAGGTTCCAATCTAAGGAGTTTCGGATCCTTTTTGGTCCAATATAACCTATTCGTCTCCTTTTTGGTCCAATCTAAGGAGTTCGTCTCCTCTCTTGTCTCAGGACCATCTAAGGAGTTCTCCTTTTGGTCCAATCTAAGGTCTCTCTTTTGATCCAATCTTAGGAAGTTCGTCTCCTCTTGGTCCAATCTAAGGAGTTCGTCTCCTTTTGGTCCCATCTAACCTTGTTCGTCTCCTCTTGGTCTAACCTAAGGAGTTCGTCTCCTTTTGGTCCAATCAAACCGAGTTCGTCTCCTTTCGTCCAATCTAAGGGAGTTCGTCTCCTTTTGGTCCAATCTAACCTAGTTCGTCTACTCATGGTCCAATCTAAGGTGTTCGTCTCCTTTCGGTCCAATCTAATCGAGTTCGTCTGCTCTTGGTCAAATCAACCAAGTTGGTCTCCTTTTTTTTAATCTAACCTAGGTCGTCTCCTCTGGGTCCAATTGAAGCAGTTAGTCTCCTATTGGTCCAATCTAACCTAGTTCGTCTCCTTTTGGTCCAATCTATGGAGTTCGTCTCCTTTTGGTCCAATCTAATCGAGGTCGTCTCCTGTTGGTCTAATCAAAGGGAGTTCGACTCCTTTTGGTCCAATCTCACCTAGTTCGTCTCCTCTTGGTCCAATCTAAGGAGTTCGTCTCTTTTTGGGCCAATCTAACCGAGGTCGTCTCCTCTTGGTCCAATCTAAGGAGTTCGTCTCCTTTTGGTCCCAATCTAACCGAGGCGTCTCTGTTGGTTAAAAAAAGGGAGTTCGGACTCCTTTTGACAGTCTAAACCTAGTTCGTCTCCCCTTGGTTCAATCTAGGAGTTCGTCTCTTTTTGGTCGCAAATTAACCCGCGGTCGTCTCTCTTGGTCCAATCTAAGGAGTTTCGTATCCCTGTTGGTCCCTATCTAATGAATCGTATCCTTTGCGTCAATATAAGGAGTTCGTCTCCTTTTGGTCCAATCTAACCTAGTTCGTCTCCTCTTGGAGCAATCTAATGAGTTCGTCTCGTTTTGGTCCAATCTAACCGAGTTCGTCTTGTTTTAGTCTTATCTAAGGGAGTTCCTTTCCTTTTGGTCCAATCTAACTTAGTTCGTCTCCTCATGGTCCAATCTAAGGAGTTTCTCTCCTTGTGGTCCAATCTAACCGTGTTCGTCTCCTTTTCATCCAATCTAAGGGAGTTCGTCTCCTTTTAGTCTTATCTAAGGAAGTTCTTCTCCTTTTGGTACAATCTAACTTAGTTCGTCTCCTCATGGTCCAATCTAAGGAGTTCGTCTCCTTTTGGTCCAATCTAAGAGAGTTCGTCTCCTTTTGGCCCCCCCCCCCAAAAAAAAAAAAAAAATCAACTAGTTCATATCATCTTGGTCCAATCTAAGGGAGTTCTTCTCCTTTTGGTCCAATCTAACTTAGTTCATCTCCTCATGGTCCAATCTAAGGAGTTCGTCTCCTTTTGGTCCAATCTAAGTTAGTTCGTCTCCTCAGGGTCCAATCTAAGGAGTTGGTCTCCTTTCGGTCCAATATAACCTAGTTCGTCTCCTTTTGGTCCAATCTAAAGAGTTCGTCTCATTTTGGTCCAATCTAACCTAGTTCATCTCCTCTTGGTCCAATCTAACGTAGTTCGTCTCCTCTTGGTTCAATCTAAGTAGTTGCTTTCCTTTTGGTCCAATCTAACTGTGTTCGTCTCCTGTTGATCCAATCTAAGGGAGTTCGCCTCCTTTTGGTCCAATCTAAGGAGTTCGTCTCCTTTTGGTCCAATCTTAGGAGTTCGTCTCCTTTTGGTCCAATCTAACCTAGTTTGTCTCCTCTTGGTCCAATCTCATGAGTTCGTCTCCTTTTTGGCGAATCTAATGAGTTCGTCTCCTTTTGGTCCAATCTAACCGAGTTTGTCTCCTTTTAGTCTTATCTAAGGGAGTGTTTCGCCTTTTGGTCCAATCTAACTTAGTTCGTCTCCTCATGGTCCAATCTAAGGAGTTCGTCTCATTTTGGTCCAATATAACCTAGTTCGTTTACTCATGGTCCAATCTAAGGAGTTCGTCTCCTTTCGGTCAAATCTAACCGAGTTCGTCTGCTCTTGGTCCAATCAACCAAGTTAGTCTCCTTTTGGTCTAATCTAACCTAGTTTGTGTCATCTGGGTCCAATCGAAGCAGTTAGTCTCCTTTTGGTCCAATCTAACCTAGTTCGTCTCCTTTTGGTCCAATCTATGGAGTTCGTCTCCTTTTGGCCCAATCTAACCGAGTTCTTCTCCTGTTGGTCTAATCAAAGGGAGTTCGTCTCCTTTTGGTCCAATATAACTTACTTCGTCTCCTCATGGTCCAATCTAAGGAGTTCGTCTCCTTTTGGTCCAATCTATCCTAGTTCATCTCCTCTTGGTCCAATCTAATGAGTTCGTCTCCTTTTGGTCCAATCTAACCGAGTTCGTCTCCTTTTAGTCTTATCTAAGGTAGTTCTTCTCCTTTTGGTCCAATCTAACTTAGTTCGTCTCCTGATGGTCCAATCTAACTTAGTTCGTCTCCTCTTGGTCCAATCTAAGGAACTCATCTCCTTTTGGTCCAATCTAACCGAGTTCGTCTCCTTTTCGTCAAATCTAGTGGGTTCGTCTTCTTTTGGACCAATCTAACCGAGTTTGTCTCCTTTTAATCTTATCTAAGGGAGTTCCTCGCCTTTTGGTCCAATCTAATTGAGTTCATCTCCTCATGGTCCAATCTAAGGAGTTCATATCCTTTTGGTCCAATATAACCTAGTTCGTCTACTCATGGTCCAATCTAAGGTGTTCGTCTCCTTTTGGTCCAATATAACCTAGTTTGTCTCCTCATGGTCCAATCTAAGGAGTTCATCTGCTTTTGGTCCAATATAAACTAGTTTGTCTCCTTTTGGTCCAATCTAAGGAGTTCGTCTCCTGTTGGTCCAATCTAACCTAGTTCGTCTCCTCTTGGGCCAATCTAATGAGTTCGTCTCCTTTTGGTCCAATCTAACCGAGTTTGTCTCCTCTTAGTCCAATCTAAGGAGTTCACCTCTTTTTGGTCCAATCTAACCTAGTCCGTCTCCTCTTGGTCCAATCGAAGGACTTGGTCTCCTTTTGGTCCAATCTAACCGAGTTCGTCTCCTGTTGGTCTAATCAAAGGGTGTTCGTCACCTTTTCGTCCAATCTAACCTTGTTCGTCTCCTCTTGGTCCAATCTAAGGAGTTTCTCTCCTTTTGGTCCAATCGAACTGTGTTTGTCTCCTTTTCATCCAGTCTAAGGGAGTTCGTCTCCTTTCGGTACAATCTAACCTAGTTCGTCTCCTCTTGGTCCAATCTAATGAGTTCGTCTCGTTTTGGTCCAATCTAACCGAGTTCATCTCGTTTTAGTCTTATCTAAGGGAGTTCTTCTCCTTTTGGTCTAATCTAACTTAGTTCGCCTCCTCATGGTCCAATCTAAGGAGTTCGTCTCCTTTTGGTCCAATCTAACTTAGTTCGTCTCCTCATGGTCCAATCTAAGGAGTTCGTATCCTTTTGGTCCAATATAACCAAGTTCGTCTCCTTTTGGTCCAATCTAAGGAGTTCGTCTCCTTTTGGTCCAATCTAACCTAGTTCGTCTCCTCTTGGTCCAATCTAATGAGATCGTCTCCTTTTGGTGCAATGTAACCGAGTTTGTCTCCTTTTAGTCTTATCTAAGGGAGTTCTTCTCCTTTTGGTCCAATCTAAGTTAGTTCGTCTCCTCATGGTCCAATCTAACTTAGTTCGTCTCCTCGTGGACAAATCTAAGGAGTTCATCTCGTTTTCGTCCAATCTAACTGAGTTCGTCTCCTTTTCGTCCAATCTAAGGAATTCGTCTCCTGTTGGGCGAATCTAACCTAGTTCGTCTCCTCTTGGTCCAATTTAATGAGTTCGTCTCGTTTTGGTCCAATCTAACCGAGTTCGTCTCGTTTTAGTCTTATCAAAGGGAGTTCTTCTCCTTTTGGTCCAATCTAAGTTAGTTCGTCTCCTCATGGTCCAATCTAACTTAGTTCGTCTCCTCGTGGTCCAATCTAAGGAGTTCATCTCGTTTTCATCCAATCTAACTGAGTTCGTCTCCTTTTCGTCCAATCTAAGGAGTTCGTCTCCTTTTGGGCCAATCTAACCTTGTTCGTCTCCTCTTGGTCCAATTTAATGAGTTCGTCTCGTTTTGGTCCAATTTGACCGAGTTCGTCTCCTTTTGGTCCAATCTAACTTAGTTTGTCTCCTCATGGTCCAATCTAAGGAGTTCGTCTCCTTTTGGTCCAATGTAACCTAGTTTGTCTCCTTTTGGTCCAATCTAAGGAGTTCGTCTCCTTTTGGTCCAATCAAACCTACTTCGTCTCCTCTTGGTCCAATCTAATGAGTTCGTCTCCTTTTGGTGCAATCTAACCAAGTTTGTCTCCTTTTGGTCCAATCTAACGTAGTTCGTCTCCTCTTGGTCCAATCTAATGAGTTCGTCTCCTTTTGGTCCAATCTAACCATGTTCGTCTCCTTTTAGTCTTATCTAAGGGAGTTATTCTCCTTTTTGTCCAATCTAACTTAGTTCGTCTCCTCATGGTCCAATCTAACTTAGTTCGTCTCCTCATGGTCCAATCTAAGGAGTTCATCTCCTTTTGGTCCAATCGAACCGAGTTCGTCTCCTTTTCGTCCAATCTAATGAGTTCGTCTTTGGACCAATCCAACCGAGTTTGTCTCCTTTTAGTCTTATCTATTGGAGTTCGTCTCCTTTTGGTCCAATATAACCTAGTTCGTCTACTCATTGTCCAATCTAATTAGTCCGTCTCCTTTTGGACCAATCCAACCGAGTTTGTCTCCTTTTAGTCTTATCTATGGGAGTTCGTCTCCTTTTGTTCCAATATAACCTAGTTCATCTACTCATTGTCCAATCTAATTAGTCCGTCTCCTTTTGGTCCAATCTAACCGAGTTCGTCTCCAGTTGATCTGATCAAAGGGAGTTCGTAACCTTTTGGTCCAATCTAACCTAGTTTGTCTCCTCTTGGTCCAATCTAAGGAGTTTCTCTCCTTTTGGTCCAATCTAACTTTGTTTGTCTCCTTTTCATCCAGTCTAAGGGAGTTCGTCTCCTTTTGGTACAATCTAACCTAGTTCATCTCCTCTTGGTCCAATCTAAGGACTTCCTCTCTTCTTGGTCCAATCTAACCGAGTTCGTCTCCTATTCGTCCAATGTAAGGGAGTTTCTCTCCTTTTGGTCCAATCTAACCTAGTTCGTCTCCTCTTGGTCCAATCGAAGGAGTTCGTCTCCTTTTGGTCCAATCTACCCTAGTTCGTCTCCTTTTGGTCCAATCTAATTAGTTCGTCTCCTTTTGGTCCAATCTAACCGAGTTCGTCTCCTATTGTCTTATCTAAGGGAGTTCTTCTCCTTTTGGTCCAATCTAACCTAGTTCGTCTCCTCTTGGTCGAATCTAATTAGTTCGTCTCCTTTTGGTCCAATCTACCCGAGTTCGTCTCCTTTTCTCTTATCTAAGGGAGTTCTTCTCCTTTTGGTCCAATCTAACCTAGTTCCTCTCCTCTTGGTCCAATCTAATGAGTTCGTCTCCTTTTGGTCCAATGTAACCGAGTTTGTCTCCTTTTAGTCTTATCTAAGGGAGTTCTTCTCCTTTTGGTCCAATCTAAGCTAGTTCGTCTCCTCATGGTCCAATCAAACTCAGTTTGTCTCCTCGTGGTCCAATCTAAGGAGTTCATCTCCTTTTGGTCCAATCTAACCGAGTTCGTCTCCTTTTCATCCAATCTAATGAGTTCGTCTCCTTTTGGACCAATCTAACCGAGTTTGTCTCCTTTTAGTCTTATCTAAGGGAGTTCTTCGCCTTTTGGTCCAATCTAACTTACTTCGTCTCCTCATGGTCCAATCTAAGGAGTTCGTCTCCTTTTGGTCCAATATAACCTAGTTCGTCTACTCATGGTCTAATCTAAGGAGTTCGTCGCCTTTCGGTCCAATCTAACCGAGTTCGTCTGCTCTTGGTCCAATCAACCGAGTTGGTCTCCTTTTGGTCTAATCTAACCTAGCTCGTCTCATCTGGGTCCAATCGAAGCAATTAGTCTTCTTTTGGTCCAATCTAACCTAGTTCGTCTGCTTTTGGTCCAATCTAGGGAGTTCGTCTCCTTTTGGTCCAATCTAACCGACTTCGTCTCCTGTTGGTCTAATCAAAGGAAGTTCGTCACCTTTTGGTCCAATCTAACCTAGTTCGTCTCCTCTTGGTCCAATCTAAGGATTTTCTCTCCTTTTGGTCCAATCTAACTGTGTTTGTCTCCTTTTCATCCAGTCTAAGGGAGTTCGTCTCTTTTTGGTACAATCTAAGCTAGTTCATCTCCTCTTGGTCCAATCTAACCGAGTTCGTCTCCTATTCGTCCAATCTAAGGTAGTTCGTCTCCTCTTGGTCCAATCGAAGGAGTTCGTCTCCTTTTGGTCCAATCTAACCTAGTTCGTCTCCTCTTGGTCCAATCTAATTAGTTCGTCTCCTTTTGGCCCAATCTAACCAATTTCGTCTCCTTTTGTCTTATCTAAGGGAGTTCTTCTCCTATTGGTCCACTCTAACCTAGTTCGTCTCCTCTTGGTCCAATTTAATGAGTTCGTCTCGTTTTGGTTCAATCTAAGGAGTTCGTCTCCTTTCAGTACAATCTAACCGAGTTCGTCTCCTTTTAATCCAGTCTAACCTAGTTCGTCTCCTCTTGGTCCAATCTAAGGAGTTCATCTCCTTTTGGTCCAATCTAACGTAGTTCGTCTCCTCTTGGTCCAATCTAATGAGTTCGTCTCCTTTTGGTCCAATCTAACCATGTTCGTCTCCTTTTAGTCTTATCTAAGGGAGTTATTCTCCTTTTGGTCCAATCTAACCTAGTTCGTGTCCTCTTGGTCCAATCTAAGGAGTTCGTCTCCTTTTGGTCCAATCAAAGGAGTTAGTCTCCTTTTGGTTCAATCTTAGGAAGTTAGTCTCCCCTTGGTCCAATCTAAAGAGTTCGTCTCTTTTTCATCCAAGTTAACCGAGTTCGTCTCCTTTTGGTCTAATCGAAGGAGTTCGTCTCCTTTTGGTCCAATCTAACCAACTTTGTTTACTCTTGGTCCAATCTAATTGAGTTCGTCTCCTTTTGGTCTAATCTAAGGGACTTTGTCTCCTTTTGGTCCAATCTAAGGAGTTCATCTCGTTTTGGTTCAATCTGAGGAAGTTAGTCTCCCCTTAGTCCAATCTAAGGAGTTCGTCTCCTTTTGGTCCAAGCTAACCGAGTTCGTCTCCGTTTCGTCCAATCTAAGGGAGTTCGTCGCCTTTTGGTCCAATCTAACGTAGTTGGTCTCCTCTTGGTTCAATCTAAGGAGTTGCTCCCCTTTTGGTCCAATCTAACAGTGTTCATCTCCTGTTGATCCAATCTAAGGGAGTTCGTCTCCTTTGGGTACAATCTAACCTAGTTCGTCTCCTGTTGGTCTAATCAAAGTGAGTTCGTCTCCTTTTGGTCCAATCTAACCTAGTTCGTCTCCTCTTGGTCCAATCTAAGGAGTTCATCTCCTTTTGGTCCAATCTAACCTAGTTCCTCTTCTCTTGGTCCAATCTAAGGACTTCGTCTCCTTTTGGTCCAAGCTAACCGAGTTCGTCTCCTTTTGGTCTAATCGAAGGAGTTCGTCTCCTTTTGGTCCAATCTAACCAAGTTTGTTTACTCTTGGTCCAATCTAACTGACTTCGTCTCCTTTTGGTCCAATCTAAGGAGTTCGTTTCCTTTAGGTCCAATCTAACAGAGTTCGTCTCCTTTTGGTCTAATCTAAGGGAGTTTGTCTCCTTTCTGTCCAATCTAACCTAGTTCGTCTCCTTATGGTCCATTCTAAGGAGTTCGTCTCCTTTCGGTCCAATCTAACCGAGTTCGTCTCCTCTTGGTCCAATCTAAGGAGTTCATCTCTTTTTGGTCCAATCTAACCTAGTTCGTCTCCTCTTGGTCCAATCGAAGGAGTTGGTCTCCTTTTGGTCCGATCTAACCGAGTTCGTCTCCTCTTGGTCTAATCTAAGGAGTTTCTCTCCTTTTGGTACAATCTAACTGTGTTTGTCTCCTTTTCATCCAGTCTAAGGGAGTTTGTCTCCTTTTGGTACAATCTAACCTAGTTCATCTCCTCTTGGTCCAATCTAACCGAGTTCGTCTCCTATTCGTCCAATCTAAGGGAGTTTGTCTCCTTTTGGTCCAATCTAACCGAGTTCGTCTCCTCTTGGTCCAATCGAAGGAGTTCATCTCGTTTTGGTACAATCTAACTGAGTTCGTCTCCTTTTCGTCCAATCTAAGGAGTTCGTCTCCTTTTGGGCCAATCTAACCTAGTTCGTCTCCTCTTGGTCCAATTTAATGAGTTCGTCGCGTTTTGGTCCAATCTAAGGAGTTCGTCTGCTTTCAGTACAATCTAACCGAGTTCGTCTCCTCTTGATCCAGTCAAACCTAGTTCGTCTACTGTTGTTCCAATCTATGGAGTTCGTCTCCTTTTGGTCCAATCTAACCTAGCTCGTCTCCTCTTGGTCCAATCTAATGAGTTCTTCCCCTTTTGGTCCAATCTAACTTAGTTCGTCTCCTCATGGTCCAATCTAAGGATTTCGCCTCCTTTTGGTCCAATATAACCTAGTTCGTCTCCTCTTGGTCCAATCTAAGCAGGTCATCTCCTTTTGGTCCAATCTAACTAAGTTCGTTTCCTTTACGTCCAATCTAAGGAGTTCGTCTCCTTTTGGTCCAATATAACCTAGTTCGTCTCCTCTTGGTCCAATCTAATTAGTTCGTCTCGTTTTGGTCCAATCTAACAGAGTTCGTCTCCTTTTGTCTTATCTAAGGGAGTTCTTCTCCTTTTGGTCCAATCTAACTTAGGTCGTCTCCTCTTTGTCCAATCTAAGGAGTTCTTCTCCTGTTGGTCCAATCTAACCTAGTTCATCTCTACTTGGTCCAATGAAAGGAGTTCGTGTCCTTTTGTTCCAATCTAAGGAGTTCGTCTCCTTTTGGTCGAATCTAAGGGAGTTCTTCTCCTTTTGGTCCAATCTAATTTAGTTCGTCTCCTCTTGGTCCAATCTAAGGAGTTCATCTCCTTTTGGTCCAATCTAACCGGGTTCGTCACCTTTTCGTCCAATATAAGGAGTTCGTCTCCTTTTTGTCCAATCTAACGTAGTTCGTCTCCTCTTGGTCCAATCTAATGAGTTTGTCTCGTTTTGGTCCAATCTAACCGAGTTCGTCTCGTTTTAGTCTTATCTAAGGGAGTTCTTCCCCTTTTGGTCCAATCTAATTTAGTTCGTCTCCTCTTGGTCCAATCTAAGGAGTTCATCTCCTTTTGGTCCAATCTAACCGGGTTCGTCTCCTTTTCGTCCAATCTAAGGAGTTCGTCTCCTTTTGGTCCAATCTAACCTAGTTCGTCTCCTCTTGGTCCAATCTAATTAGTTCGTCTCCTTTTGGTCCAATCTAACCGAGTT
Source organism: Melaleuca alternifolia (assembly GCA_019926035.1). Classification (NCBI taxonomy): domain Eukaryota; kingdom Viridiplantae; phylum Streptophyta; class Magnoliopsida; order Myrtales; family Myrtaceae; genus Melaleuca; species Melaleuca alternifolia. The sequence continues at coordinate 3,171,529 of JAGKPW010000048.1, forward strand.
CGTCTCCTTTTGTCTTATCTAAGATAGTTCTTCTCCTTTTGGTCTAATCTAACCTAGATCGTCTCCTCTTGGTCCAATCGAAGGAGTTAGTCTCCTTGTGGTCCAATCTAACCTAGTTCGTCTCCTCTTGGTCCAATCTAATTAGTTCGTCTCCTTTTGGTCCAATCTAACCGAGTTCGTCTCCTTTTGTCTTATCTAAGGGAGTTCTTCTCCTTTTGGTCCAATCTAACTTAGTTCGTCTCCTCTTTGTCCAATCTAAGGAATTCTTCTCCTGTTTGTCCAATCTAACCTAGTTCTTCTCTACTTGGTCCAATCGAAGGAGTTCGTCTCCTTTTATTCCAATCTAAGGAGTTCGTCTCTTTTTGGTCGAATCTAAGGGAGTTCTTCTCCTTTTGGTCCAATCTAACTTAGTTCGTCTCCTCTTGGTCCAATCTAAGGAGGTCATCTCCTTTTGGTCCAATCTAACTGAGTTCGTTTCCTTTACGTCCAATCTAAGGAGTTCGTCTCCTTTTGGTCCAATCTAACCTAGTTCGTCTCCTCTTGGTCCAATCTAATTAGTTCGTCTCGTTTTGGTCCAATCTAACAGAGTTCGTCTCCTTTTGTCTTATCTAAGGGAGTTCTTCTCCTTTTGGTCCAATCTAACTTAGGTCGTCTCCTCTTTGTCCAATCTAAAGAGTTCTTCTCCTGTTGGTCCAATCTAACCTAGTTCGTCTCTACTTGGTCCAATCAAAGGAGTTCGTGTCCTTTTGTTCCAATCTAAGGAGTTCGTCTCCTTTTGGTCGAATCTAAGGGAGTTCTTCTCCTTTTGGTCCAATCTAATTTAGTTCGTCTCCTCTTGGTCCAATCTAAGGAGTTCATCTCCTTTTGGTCCAATCTAACCGGGTTCGTCTCCTTTTCGTCCAATCTAAGGAGTTCGTCTCCTTTTTGTCCAATCTAACGTAGTTCGTCTCCTCTTGGTCCAATCTAATGAGTTTGTCTCGTTTTGGTCCAATCTAACCGAGTTCATCTCATTTTAGTCTTATCTAAGGGAGTTCTTCCCCTTTTGGTCCAATCTAACTTAGTTCGTCTCCTCATGGTCCAATCTAAGGATTTCGCCTCCTTTTGGTCCAATATAACCTAGTTCGTCTCCTCTTGGTCCAATCTAAGGAGTTCATCTCCTTTTGGTCCAATCTAACCGAGTTCGTCTCCTTTTGTCTTATCTAAGGGAGTTCTTCTCCTTTTGGTCCAATCCAACTTAGTTCGTCTCCTCTTGGTCCAATCTAAGGAGTTCATCTCCTTTTGGTCCAATCTAACTGAGTTCGTCTCCTTTGCGTCCAATCTAAGGAGGTCGTCTACTTTTGGGCCAATCTAACCTAGTTCGTCTCCTCTTGGTCCAATTTAATGAGTTCGTCTCGTTTTGGTCCAATCTAAGGAGTTCGTCTCCTTTCAGTACAATCTAACCGTGTTCGTCTCCTTTTGATCCAGTCTAACCTAGTTCGTCTCCTCTTGGTCCAATCTAAGGAGTTTGTCTCCTTTTGGTCCAATCTAACGTAGTTCGTCTCCTCATGGTCCAACCTAATGAGTTCGTCTCCTTTTGGTCCAATCTAACCGAGTTCGTCTCCTTTTACACTTATCTAAGGGAGTTCGTCTCCTTTTGGTCCAATCTAACTTAGTTCGTCTCGTCTTGGTACAATCTAAGGAGTTCGTCTCCTTTTGGTCCAATCAAAGGAGTTCGTCTCCTTTTGGTTCAATCTTAGGAAGTTAGTCTCCCCATGGTCCAATCTAAAGAGTTCGTCTCTTTTTAGTCCAAGTTAACCGAGTTCGTCTCCTTTTGGTCTAATCGAAGAGTTCGTCTCCTTTTGGTTCAATCTAACCAACGTTGTTACTCTTGGTCAAATCTAACCGAGTTCGTCTCCTTTTGGTCTAATCGAAGGAGTTCGTCTCCTTTTGGTTCATTCTAACCAAAGTTGTTACTCTTGGTCCAATCTAACCGAGTTCGTCTCCTTTTGGTCTAATCTAAGGGAGTTCGTCTCCTTTCGGTCCAATTTAAGGAGTTCGTCTCCTTTTGATTCAATCTGAGGAAGTTAGTCTCCCCTTGGTCCAAACTAAGGAGTTCGTCTCGTTTTGGTCCAATCTAACCGAGTTCGTCTCCGTTTTGTCCAATCTAAGGGAGTTCGTCTCCTTTTAGCCCAATCTAACATAGTTCGTCTCCTCTTGGTTCAATCTAATAGTGTTCGTCTCCTGTTGATCCAATCTAAGGGAGTTCGTCTCCTTTTGGTCCAATCTAACCTAGTTCCTCTTCTCTTGGTCCAATCTAAGGACTTCGTCTCCTTTTGGTCCAAGCTAACCGAGTTCGTCTCCTTTTGGTGTAATCGAAGGACTTCGTCTCCTTTTGGTCCAATCTAACCAAGTTTGTTTACTCTTGGTCCAATCTAACCGACTTCGTCTCCTTTTGGTCTAATCGAAGGGAGTTCGTCTCCTTTTGGTCCAATCTAACCTAGTTCGTCTCCTCTTGGTCCAATCTAAGGAGTTCATCTCCTTTTTGTCCAATCTAACTGAGTTCGTCTCCTTTTGGTCTAATCTAAGGGAGTTCGTCTCCTTTCTGTCCAAATCTAACCGAGTTCGTCTCCTCTTGGTCCAATCTAAGGAGTTCATAACTTTTTGGTCCAATCTAACCTAGTCCGTCTCCTCTTGCTCCAATCGAAGGAGTTGGTCTCCTTTTGGTCCAATCTAACCGAGTTCGTCTCCTGTTGGTCTAATCAAAGGGAGTTCGTCACCTTTTGGTCCAATCTAACCTAGTTCGTGTCCTCTTGGTCCAATCTAAGGAGTTTCTCTCCTTTTGGTCGAATCAAACTGTGTTTGTCTCCTTTTCATCCAGTCTAAGGGAGTTCGTCTCCTTTTGGTACAATCTAACCTAGTTCATCTCCTCTTGGTCCAATCTAAGGACTTCCTCTCCTCTTGGTCCAATCTAACCGAGTGCGTCTCCTATTCGTCCAATCTAAGGGAGTTTGTCTCCTTTTGGTCCAATCTAACCTAGTTCGTCACCTCTTGGTCCATCGAAGGAGTTCGTCTCCTTTTGGTCCAATCTAACCGAGTTTTGTCTCCTTTAGTCTTATCTAAGGGAGTTCTTCTCCTTTTGGTCCAATCTAACCAAGTTCGTCTCCTCTTGGTCCAATCTAAGGAGTTTCTCTCATTTTGGTCCAATCTAACCGTGTTCGTCTCCTTTTCATCCAATCTAAGGGAGTTCGTCTCCTTTGGGTACAATCTAACCTAGTTCGTCTCCTGTTGGTCTAATCAAAGGGAGTTCGTCTCCTTTTGGTCCAATCTAACCTAGTTCGTCTCCTCTTGGTCCAATCTAAGGAGTTCGTTTCCTCTTGGTCCAATCTAACCTAGTTCATCTTCTCTTGGTCCAATCTAAGGACTTCGTCTCCTTTTGGTCCAAGCTAACCGAGTTCGTCTCCTTTTGGTCTAATCGAAGGAGTTCGTCTCCTTTTGGTCCAATCTAACCAAGTTTGTTTACTCTTGCTCCAATCTAACCGACTTCGTCTCCTTTTGGTCTAATCTAAGGGAGTTCTTCTCCTTTTGGTCCAATCTAACCTAGTTCGTCTCCTCATGGTACAATCTAATGAGTGTTTTTTTTTTTGGTAAAGTGTACAATCTAATGAGTTCGTCTCCTCTTGGTCCAATCTAAGGAGTTCGTCTCCTTTTGGTCCAATCTAACCTAGTTCGTCTCCTCTTGGTCTCATCTAAGGAGTTTCTCTCCTTTTGGTCGAATCTAACTTGTTTGGCTCCTTCATCCAGTCTAAGGGAGTTCGTCTCCTTTGGTACAATTCTAAACCTATTTCATCTCCTCTTGGTCCAATCGACGGACGTCCTCTCACTCTTGGTCCAATCTAACCGAGTTCGTCTCCTATTCGGCCATCTAGGGATTTGTCTCCCTTTTGGGTCCAATCTCACCTAGTTCATCACCTCTTGTCCAATCAAGGAGTTTCTTCCTCGTTGGTTCCAATCGAACCGAGTTTTGTCTCCTCTTGTCCAATCTAAGGGAGTTCGTCTCCTTTTGGTCCAATCTAACCTAATTCGTCTCCACTTGGTCCAATCGAAGGAGTTTGTCTCCTTTTGGTCCAATCTAACCGTGTTCGTCTCCTTTTCATCCAATCTAAGGGAGTTCGTCTCCTTTGGGTACAATCTAACCTAGTTCGTCTCCTGTTGGACTAATCAAAGTGAGTTCGTTTCCTTTTGGTCTAAGCTAACCGAGTTCGTCTCCTTTTGGTCTAATCGAAGGAGTTCGTCTCCTTTTGGTCCAATCTAACCAAGTTTGTTTACTCTTGCTCCAATCTAACCGACTTCGTCTCCTTTTGGTCTAATCTATGGGAGTTCTTCTCCTTTTGGTCCAATCTAACCTAGTTCGTCTCCTCATGGTACAATCTAATGAGTGTTTTTTTTTTTGGTAAAGTGTACAATCTAATGAGTTCGTCTCCTCTTGGTCCAATCTAACCGAGGTCGTCTCCTTTTGGTCTAATCTAAGGGAGTTCTTCTGCTTTTTGTCCAATCTAACCAAGTTCATGTACTCATGGTCCAATCTAAGGAGTTCGTCTCCTTTCGGTCCAATCTAACCGAGTTCGTCTCCTCTTGGACCAATCTAAGGAGTTCCTCTCCTTTTGGTCCAATCTAACCTAGTTCGTCTCCACTTGGTCCATTCGAAGTAGTTCGTCTCCTTTTGGTCCAATCTAACCTTGTTCGTCTCCTCTTGGTCCAATCTAAGGAGTTCGTCTCCTTTTGGTCCAATCTAACCGAGTTCGTCTCCTTTTGGTCCATTCTAAGGAGTTCGTCTCCTTTTGGTCCAATCTAACGTAGCTCGTCTACTCATGGTCCAATCTAAGGAGTTCGTCTCCTTTTGGTCATATCTAAGGAGTTCGTCTCCTTTTGGTCTAATCTGACCTAGTTCGTCTCCTTTTGATCCAATCTAACCTAGTTCGTCTCCTCTTGGTGCAATCTAATTGTTCGTCTCCTTTTGGTCCAATCTAACCTAGTTCGTCTCCTTTTCGTCCAATCTAAGGGAGTTTGTCTCCTTTGGTCCAATCAAACCTAGTTCGTCTCCTCTTGGTCCAATCTAAGGAGTTTCTCTCCTTTTGGTCAAATCTAACCGTGTTCGTCTCCTTTTCATCCAATCTAAGTGAGTTCGTCTCCTTTGGGTACAATCTAACCTAGTTCATCTCCTGTTGGTCTAATCAAAGGGAGTTCGTCTCTTTTTGGTCCAATCTAACCTAGTTCCTCTCCTCTTGGTCCAATCTAAGGAGTTCGTCTCTTTTTGGTTCATTCTAACCGAGGTCGTCAGCTTTTGGTCTAATCTAAGGGTGTTCTTCTTCTTTTTGTGCAGTCTAACCTAGTTCGTCTACTCATGGTCCAATCTAAGGAGTTCGTCTCTTTTTGGTCCAATCTAACCGAGTTCGTCTCGTTTTCGTCCAATCTATGGAGTTCGTCCCCTTTTGGTCCAATGTAACCTAGTTCGTCTCCTCTTGGTCCAATATAATGAGTTCGTCTCGTTTTGGTCCAATCTAACTGAGTTCGTCTCGTTTTAGTCTTATCTAAGGGAGTTCTTCTCCTTCTGGTCCAATATAACTTAGTTCGTCTCCTCATGGTCCAATCTAAGGAGTTCGTCTCCTTTTGGTCCAATCTAACTTAGTTCGTCTCCTTAGGGTCCAATCTAACCTAGTTCGTCTCCTCCTGGTACAATCTAATGAGTTCGTCTCCTCTTGGTCCAATCTAACCGAGGTCGTCTCCTTTTGGTCTAATCTAAGGGCGTTCTTCTTCTTTTTGTCCAATCTAACCAAGTTCATCTACTCATTGTCCAATCTAAGGAGTTCGTCTCCTTTCGGTCCAATCTAACCGAGTTCATCTCCTCTTGGACCAATCTAAGGAGTTCCTCTCCTTTTGGTCCAATCTAACCTAGTTCGTCTCCTCTTGGTCCATTCGAAGGAGTTCGTCTCCTTTTGGTTCAATCTAACCTTGTTCGTCTCCTCTTGGTCCAATCTAAGGAGTTCGTCTCCTTTTGGTCCAATCTAATCTAAGGAGTTCGTCTCCTTTTGGTCAATCTAAGGAGTTCGTCTCCTTTTGTCTTATCTAAGGGAGTTCTTCTCCTTTTGGTCCAATCTAACTTAGTTGGTCTCCTCTTTGTCCAATCTAAGGAGTTCATCTCGTTTTGGTCGAATCTAAGGGAGTTCTTCTCCTTTTGGTCCAATCTAACTTAGTTCGTCTCCTCTTGGTCCAATCTAAGGAGGTCATCTCCTTTTGGTCCAATCTAACTAAGTTCGTTTCCTTTACGTCCAATCTAAGGAGTTCGTCTCCTTTTGGTCCAATATAACCTAGTTCGTCTCCTTTTGGTCCAATCTAAGGAGTTCGTCTCCTTTTGGTCCAATCTAACCGAGTTCGTCTCCTTTTGTCTTATCTAAGGGTGTTCTTCTCCTTTTGGTCCAATCTAACTTAGTTGGTCTCCTCTTTGTCCAATCTAAGGAGTTCATCTCGTTTTCGTCGAATCTAAGGGAGTTCTTCTCCTTTTGGTCCAATCTAACTTAGTTCGTCTCCTCTTGGTCCAATCTAAGGAGGTCATCTCCTTTTGGTCCAATCTAACTAAGTTCGTTTCCATTACGTCCAATCTAAGGAGTTCGTCTCCTTTTGGTCCAATATAACATAGTTCGTCTCCTTTTGGTCCAATCTAAGGAGTTCGTCTCCTTTTGGTCCAATCTAAGGAGTTCGTCTCCTTTTGGTCCAATCTAACCGAGTTTGTCTCCTTTTCGTCTTATCTAAGGTAGTTCTTCTCCTTTTGGCCCAATCTAACTTAGTTCGTCTCCTCATGGTCCAATCTAACTTAGTTCGTCTCCTCTTGGTCCAATCTAAGGAGCTCATCTCCTTTTGGTCCAATCTAACTGAGTTCGTCTCCTTTTGGTCTAATCTAAGGGAGTTCATCTCCTTTCGGTCCAATCTAACCTAGTTCTTCTCCTTATGGTCCATTCTAAGGAGTTCGTCTCCTTTCGGTCCAATCTAACCGAGTTCGTCTCCTGTTGGTCTAATCAAAGGGAGTTCGTCAACTTTTGGCCCAATCTAACCTAGTTCGTCTCCTCTTGATCCAATCTAAGGAGTTTCTCTCCTTTTGGTCCAATCTAACTGTATTTGTCTCCTTTTCATCCAGTCTAAGGGTGTTCGTCTCCTTTTGGTACAATCTAACCTAGTTCATCTCCTGTTGGTCCAATCTAAGGTCTTCCTCTCCTCTTGGTCCAATCTAACCGAGTTCGTCTCCTATTCGTCCAATCTAAGGGAGTATGTCTCCTTTTGGTCCAATCTAACCGAGTTCGTCTCCTCTTGGTCCAATCGAAGGAGTTCGTCTCCTTTTGGTCCATTCTAACCGAGTTCGTCTCCTTTTGATCCAATCTAACCTAGTTCGTCTCGTCTTGGTGCAATCTAAGGAGTTCGTCTCCTTTTGGTCCGATCTAACCGAGTTTGTCTCCTTTTCGACCAATCTAAGGGAGTTTGTCTCCTTTTGGTCCAATCTAACCGTGTTCGTCTCCTTTTCATCAAATCTAAGGGAGTTCGCTCCTTTGGGTACAATCTAACCTAGTTCGTCTCCTGTTGGTCTAATCAAAGTGAGTTCGTCTCCTTTTGGTCCAATCTAACCTAGTTCGTCTCCTCTTGGTCCAATCGAAGGAGTTCGTCTCCTTTTGGTCCAATCTACCCTAGTTCGTCTCCTTTTGGTCCAATCTAATTAGTTCGTCTCCTTTTGGTCCAATCTAACCGAGTTCGTCTCCTTTCAGTATAATCTAAGGAAGTTCGTCTCCTTTTGGTCCAATCTAACCAAGTTTGTTTACTCTTGCTCCAATCTAACCGACTTCGTCTCCTTTTGATCTAATCTAAGGGAGTTCTTCTCCTTTTGGTCCAATCTAACCTAGTTCGTCTCCTCATGGTACAATCTAATGAGTTTTTTTTTTTTTGGTAAAGTGTACAATCTAATGAGTTCGTCTCCTCTTGGTCCAATCTAACCGAGGTCGTCTCCTTTTGGTCTAATCTAAGGGAGTTCTTCTTCTTTTTGTCCAATCTAACCAAGTTCATGTACTCATGGTCCACTAGGGTAGGATTTCGTCTCCTTTTTCCGATCCAAGCTAACCGAGTGTCGTCTCCTCTTGGACCCAAGTCTAATGAGTTTCCTCTCTTTTGGGGTCAATCTAACCTAGTTTTCGTCTCCACTTGGTCCATTCGAATGTAGTTCGTCTCCTTTTGGTCCAATCTGAGGAAGTTCGTCTCCACTTGGTCCATTCCAAGGAGTTCGTCTCCTTTTGGTCCAATCTAACCGAGTTCGTCTCCTCTTGGTCCAATCTAAGGAGTTCATCTCCTTTTGGTCCAATCTAACCGATTTCGTCTCCTCTTGGTCCAATCTAAGGAGTTCGTCTCCTTTTGGTCCAATCTAAGGAGTTCATCTCCTTTTGGTCTAATCTACACCTAGTTCGTCCCACTTGTGCTTCCAATCTAACCTAGTTTCTGTCTCCTCTTTGGTGCAATCTAATATGTCGTCTCGCTTTGGTCCAATCTAACCTAGTTTCGTCTCTTTTGTCCAATCTAAAGGGATTGTGTGTCTCCCCTTGGGCCCACTCAAACCTAGTTCGTCTCCTCTTGGTCCAATCTAAGGAGTTCGTCTCTTTTTGGTTCATTCTAACCGAGGTCGTCAGCTTTTGGTCTAATCTAAGGGTGTTCTTCTTCTTTTTGTGCAGTCTAACCTAGTTCGTCTACTCATGGTCCAATCTAAGGAGTTCGTCTCTTTTTGGTCCAATCTAACCGAGTTCGTCTCGTTTTCGTCCAATCTATGGAGTTCGTCCCCTTTTGGTCCAATGTAACCTAGTTCGTCTCCTCTTGGTCCAATATAATGAGTTCGTCTCGTTTTGGTCCAATCTAACTGAGTTCGTCTCGTTTTAGTCTTATCTAAGGGAGTTCTTCTCCTTCTGGTCCAATATAACTTAGTTCGTCTCCTCATGGTCCAATCTAAGGAGTTCGTCTCCTTTTGGTCCAATCTAACTTAGTTCGTCTCCTTAGGGTCCAATCTAACCTAGTTCGTCTCCTCCTGGTACAATCTAATGAGTTCGTCTCCTCTTGGTCCAATCTAACCGAGGTCGTCTCCTTTTGGTCTAATCTAAGGGCGTTCTTCTTCTTTTTGTCGAATCTAACCAAGTTCATCTACTCATTGTCCAATCTAAGGAGTTTGTCTCCTTTCGGTCCAATCTAACCGAGTTCGTCTCCTCTTGGACCAATCTAAGGAGTTCCTCTCCTTTTGGGCCAATCTAACCTAGTTCGTCTCCTCTCGGTCCATTCGAAGGAGTTCGTCTCCTTTTGGTTCAATCTAACCTTGTTCGTCTCCTCTTGGTCCAATCTAAGGAGTTCGTCTCCTTTTGGTCCAATATAACCTAGTTCGTCTCCTTTTGGTCCAATCTAAGGAGTTCGTCTCCTTTTGGTCCAATCTAACCGAGTTTGTCACCTTTTAGTCTTATCTAAGGTAGTTCTTCTCCTTTTGGTCCAATCTAACTTAGTTCGTCCCCTCTTGGTCCAATCTAAGGAGTTCATCTCCTTTTGGTCCAATCTACCCAAGTTCGTCTCCTTTTGGTCCAATCTAACCGAGTTCGTCTCCTTTTGGGCCAATCTAACCTAGTTCGTCTCCTCTTGGTCCAATTTAATGAGTTTGTCTCGTTTTGGTCCAATCTAACCGAGTTCGTCTCGTTTTAGTCTTATCTAAGGGAGTTCTTCTCCTTCTGGTCCAATATAACTTAGTTCGTCTCCTCATGGTCCAATCTAAGGAGTTCGTCTCCTTTTGGTCCAATATAACCTAGTTCGTCTCCTTTTGGTCCAATCTAACCGAGTTCGTCTCCTTTCAGTATAATCTAAGGAAGTTCGTCTCCTTTTGGTCCAATCTAACCAAGTTTGTTTACTCTTGGTCCAATCTAACCGAGTTCGTCTTCTTTCGGTATAATCAAAGGGAGTTCATCTCCTTTTGGTCCAATCTAACCTAGTTCGTCTCCTCTTGGTCCAATCTAATGAGTTCGTCTCCTTTTGGTCCAATCTAACCGCGTGGGTCTCCTCTTGGTCCAATCTAAGGAGTTCATCTCTTTTTTGTCCAATCTAACCTAGTCCGTCTCCTCTTGGTCCAATCGAAGGACTTGGTCTCCTTTTGGTCCAATATAACCGAGTTCGTCTCCTGTTGGTCTAATCAAAGGGAGTTCGTCACCTTTTGGTCCAATCTAACCTAGTTCGTCTCCTCTTGGTCCAATCTAAGGATTTTTCTCTCCTTTTGGTCAATCTAACTTTGTTTTGTCTCCTTTTATCCAATCTAAGGAGTTCGTCTCCTTTTGGTCCAATCTAACCTAGTTCGTCTCCTCTTGGTCCAATCTAATGAGTTCGTCTCGTTTTTGTCCAATCTAACCGAGTTCGTCTCGTTTAAGTCTTATCTAGGGGAGTTCTTCTCCTTTTGGTCCAATCTAACTTAGTTCGTCTCCTCATGGTCCAATCTAAGGAGTTCTGCTCCTTTTGGTCCAATCTAACTTAGTTCGCCTCCTCATGGTCCAATCTAACTTAGTTCGTCTCCTCGTGGTCCAATCTAAGGAGTTCATCTCCTTTTGGTCCAATCTAACCGAGTTCGTCTCCTTTTCGTCCAATCTAATGAGTTCGTCTCCTTTTGGACCAATCTAACCAAGTTTGTCTCCTTTTAGTCTTATCTAAGGGAGTTCTTCGCCTTTTGGTCCAATCTAACTTAGTTCGTCTCCTCATGGTCCAATCAAAGGAGTTCGTCTCCTTTTGGTCCGATATAACCTAGTTCGTCTACTCATGGTCTAATCTAAGGAGGTCATCTCCTTTCGGTCCAATCTAACCGAGTTCGTCTGCTCTTGGTCCCGTCAACCGAGTGGGTCTCCTTTTGGTCTAATCTAACCTAGTTCTTCTCATCTGGGTCCAATCGAAGCAATTAGTCTGTGCGTTTGGCCAATCTAGACCTAGTTTCGTCGCCTTTCTGGTCCAATCTATGGAGTCGTCTCCTTTCGGGTCCAATTTTAACCGAGTTCGGCTGTATCCGTGGTCCAAATCGAACCAAGTTGGTCTCCTTTTGGTCTAAGTCTAACCTTTCGTCTCATCTGGGTCCAATCGCGCAGTTATTCGCCCTTTCGGTCCAATCAACCTAATTTCTGTCTCCTTTTGTGTCCAAGCTATTGGAGTTCGTCTTCCTTTTGGTCTAATCGAACAAGTTCGTCTCCTCTTGGTCCAATCTAAACGAGTTCGTCTCCTTTTACTCCAACCTAACCTAGTTCGTCTCCTCTTGGTCCATTCGAAGGAGTTCGTCTCCTTTTGGTCCAATCTAACCTTGTTCGTCTCCTCTTGGTCAAATCTAAGGTGTTTGTCTCCTTTTGGTCCAATCTAACCTAGTTCTTCCCTCTTTGGTCCAAACCTTACTGAGTTCGTCTCGTTTCTGGTCCATCTACCGGTTCGTCTCGTTTTTAGTCTTATCTAAGTGTGTTCTTCTCCTTTTGGTCCAATTAACTTTGTTCGTCTCCTCATGGTCCAATCAAGGAGTTCTTCTCCTTTTGGTCCAATCTAAGTTAGTTCGTCTCCTCATGGTCCAATCTAACTTAGTTCGTCTCCTCGTGGTCCAATCTAAGGAGTTCATCTCCTTTTGGTCCAATATAACCGAGTTCGTCTCCTTTTCGTCCAATCTAAGGAGTTCGTCTCCTTTTGGTCCAATCTAACCTAGTTCGTCTCCTCTTGGTCCAATCTTATGAGTTCGTCTCCTTTGGGTCCAATCTAACCTAGTTCGTCTCCTCTCGGTCCAATCTAAAGAGTTCGTCTCTTTTTGGTCCAATCTAACCGAGGTCGTCTCCTTTTGGTCTAAATCCAAGGGAGTTCTACTTCTTTTTGTCCAATCTAACCTAGTTCGTCTACTCATGGTCCAATCTAAGGAGTTCGTCTCCTTTCGGTCCAATCTAACCGAGTTCGTCTCCTCTTGGACCAATCTAAGGAGTTCATCTCCTTTTGGTCCAATCTAACCGAGTTCGTTTCGTTTTAGTCTTATCAAAGGGAGTTCTTCTCCTTTTGGTCCAATCTAACTTAGTTCGTCTCCTCTTGGTCCAATCTAAGCAGTTCGTCTCGTTTTGGTCCAATATAACCTAGTTCGTCTCCTTTTGGTCCAATCTAACCTAGTTCGTCTCCGCTTGGTCCAATCTAATGAGTTCGTCTCCATTTGGTTTAGTCTAACCGAGTTTGTCTCCTTTTAGTCTTATCTAAGGTAGTTCTTCTCCTTTTGGTCAAATCTAACTTAGTTCCTCTCCTCATGGTCCCATCTAACTTAGTTCGTCTCCTCTTGGTCCAATCTAAGGAGCTCCTCTCCTTTTGGCCCAATCTGACCGAGTTCGTCTCCTTTTCGTCCAATCTAATGAGTTCGTCTCCTTTTGGACCCATCTAACCGAGTTTGTCTCCTTTTAGTCTTATCTAAGGGAGTTCTTCGCCTTTTGGTCCAATTTAACTTAATTCGTCTCCTCATGGTCCAATCTAAGGAGTTCGTCTCCTTTTGGTCCAATATAACCTAGTTCGTCTACTCATGGTCCAATCTAACCGAGTTCGTCTGCTCGTGGTCCAATCAACCTAGTTGGTCTCCTTTTGGTCTAATCTAACCTAGTTCGTCTCATCTGGGTCCAATCGAAGCAGTTGGTCTCCTTTTGGTCCAATCTAACCTAGTTCGTCTCCTTTTGGTCCATTCTAACCTAGTTCGTCTCCTTTTGGTTCAATCTATGGAGTTCGTCTCCTTTTGGTCCAATCTAACCGAGTTCGTCTCCTGTGGGTCTAATCAAAGGGAGTTCGTCTCCATTTGGTCCAATCTAAACTAGTTCGTCTCCTCTCGGTCCAATCTAAGGAGTTCGTCTCTTTTTGGTCCAATCTAACCGAGGTCGTCTCCTTTGGGTCTAATCTAAGGGAGTTCTTCTTCTTTTTGTCCAATCTAACCTAGTTCGTCTACTCATGGTCCAATCTAAGGAGGTCCTCTCCTTTCTGTCCAATCTAACCGAGTTCGTCTCCTCTTGGACCAATCTAAGGAGTTCCTCTCCTTTTGGTCCAATCTAACCTAGTTCGTCTCCACTTAGTCCAATCAAAGGAGTTCATCTCTTTTGGTCCAACTCTAACCTAGTCCCTCCCTCTTGGTCCAAATCGCAGGAGTTGGTCCTCCGTTTTGTGTCCAATTAATCCGAGTTCTCTCCTGTTTGGTCCGAATCAACAGGAGTTCGCACCTTTTGGTCCCATCTATCTAACCTTGTTCGTCTCCTCTTTGTTCCATCTCAGGAGTTCGTCTCCTTTTCGTCCAATCTAAGGAGTTCGTCTCCTTTTTGTCCAATTCTAACCTAGTTCGTCTCCTCCTTGTGTCCAATCTAATGAGTTCGTCTCGTTTTTGGTCAATCACACCGAGCTCCTTCTCGTTTTAGTCTTATCTAAGGGAGTTCTTCTCCTTTTGGCCCAATCTCACTTAGTTCGTCTCCTCTTGTTCCAATCTAAGCAGTTCATCTCCTTTTGGTCTCATCTAACCTAGTTCGTCTCCTTTTGGTCCAATCTAACCTAGTTCGTCTCCTCTTGGTCCAATATAATGAGTTAGTCTCCTTTTGGTACAATCTAACCTAGTTCGTCTCCTTTTGGACCAATCTAACCGAGTTTATCTCCTTTTAGTCTTATATAAGGGAGTTCTTCTCCTTTTGGTCCAATCTAACTTAGTTCGTCTCCTCATGGTCCAATCTAAGGAGTTCGTCTCCTTTCGGTCCAATATAACCTAGTTCGTCTACTCATGGTCCAATGTAAGGAGTTCGTCTCCTTTGGGTCCAATCTAAGGAGTTCGTCTCCTTTCGGTCCAATCTTAGGAGTTCGTCTCCTTTTGGTCCAATCTAACCGAGTTCGTCTCCTTTTGATTTAATCTAACCTAGTTCGTCTTCTCTTGGTGCAATCTAAGGAGTTCGTCTCCTTTTTGTCCAATCTAACCGAGTTTGTCTCCTTTTCGTCCAATCTAAGGGAGTTTGTCTCCTTTTGGTCCAATCAAACCTAGTTCGTCTCCTCTTGGTCCAATCTAAGGACTTTCTCTCCTTTTCGTCCAATCTAACCGTGTTCATCTCCTTTTCATCCAATCTAAGGGAGTTCGTCTCCTTTGGGTACAATCTAACCTAGTTCGTCTCCTGTTGGTCTAATCAAAGGGAGTTCGTCACCTTTTGGTCCAATCTAACCTAGTTCCTCTCCTCTAGGTCCAATCTAAGGAGTTCGTCTCTTTTTGGTCCAATCTAACCGAGGTCGTCTCCTTTGGGTCTAATCTAAGGGAGTTCTTCTTCTTTTTGTCCAATCTAACCTAGTTCGTCTACTCTGTTCCAATCTAAGGGTTTCGTCCTCCTTTTGGTCCAATCTCGGGAATTCGTCTCCTTTTGTTCTATCTAACGAGTTTTCGTCCCCTTTGATCCAATCTAACCTATTTTTCGTCTCTTTGTGCAATCTAAGTGTTCGTCCTCCTTTTGGACCAATTAACCGAGTTCGTCTCCCTTTTTCGTCCAATCTAAGGAAGTTGTGCTCCATTTGGTCCAATCACACGTATTTTCGTCTCCTCTTGGTCCAATCTAGGAGTTTTTCTCGCTTCGCGTCCTTTTGGTTCCAATCTAACCGTGGACGTCTCCTTTTCATCCATCTAAGGGCAGTTTCGTCTCCTTTGGGTACAATCAACTAGTTCATTCTCCTATTGGTCTATTGCGAAAGGGAGTTTCGTCTCTTTTTGGGTCCAAGCTAACCTAGTTCGTCTTCTCTTGGTCCAATCTAAGGAGTTCTTCTCTTTTTGGTCCAATCTAACCTATTTCGTCTTCTCTTGGTCCAATCTAAGGAGTTCGTCTCCTTTTGGTCCAATCTAACGAGTTCGTCTCCTTTTGGTCTAATCTAACTGAGTTCGTCTCCTTTTGATCCAATCTAACCTAGTTCGTCTCCTCTTGGTGCAATCTAAGTGTTCGGGTCCTTTTGGTCCAATCTAACTTAGTTTGTCTCCTCAGGGTCCAATCTAAGGAGTTCGTCTCCTTTTGGTCCAATATAACCTAGTTCGTCTACTTTTGGTCCAATCTAACGAGTTCGTCTCCTTTTGGTCCAATCTAACCTAGTTCATCTCCTTTTGGTCCAATCTAATGAGTTCGTCTCCTTTTGGTCCAATCTAACCGAGTTTGTCTCCTTTTAGTCTTATCTAAGGTAGGTCTTCTCCTTTTGGTCCAATCTAACTTAGTTCGTCTCCTCATGGTCCAATCTAACTTAGTTCGTCACCTCTTGGTCCAATCTAAGGAGCTCATCTCCTTTTGGTCCAATCTAACCGAGTTCGTCTCCTTTTCGTCCAATCTAATGAGTTCGTCTCCTTTTGGACCAATCTAACCGAGTTTGTCTCCTTTTAGTCTAATCTAAGGGAGTTCTTCGCCTTTTGGTCCAATCTAAGTAAGTTCGTCTCCTCATGGTCCAATCTAAGGAGTTCGTCTCCTTTTGGTCCAATATAACCTAGTTCGTCTACTCATGGTCCAATCTAAGGAGTTCGTCTCCTTTCGGTCCAATCTAACCGAGTTCGTCTGCTCTTGGTCCCATCAACCGAGTGGGTCTCCTTTTGGTCTAATCTAACCTAGTTCGTCTCATCTAGGTCCAATCGAAGCAGTTAGTCTCCTTTTGGTCCAATCTATGGAGTTCGTCTCCTTTTGGTCCAATCTAACCGAGGTCGTCTCCTGTTGGTCTAATCAAAGGGAGTTGGTCTCCTTTTGGTCCAATCTAACCTAGTTCATCTCCTCTTGGTCCAATCTAAGGAGTTCGTCTCCTTTTGGTTATATCTAAGGAGTTCGTCACCTTTTGGTCTAATCTAACCGAGTTCGTCTCCTTTTGATCCAATCTAACCTACTTCGTCTCCTCTTGTTGCAATCTAAGAGTTCGTCTCCTTTTGGTCTAATCTAACCGAGTTCGTCTCCTTTTCGTCCAATCTAAGGGAGTTTGTCTCCTTTGGTCCAATCAAACCTAGTTCGTCTCCTCTTGGTCCAATCTAACCGAGGTCGTCTCCTTTTGTCTAATCTAAGGGAGTTCTTCTTCTTTTTGTCCAATCTAACCAAGTTCATCTACTCATTGTCCAATCTAAGGAGTTTGTCTCCTTTCGGTCCAATCTAACCGAGTTCGTCTCCTCTTGGACCAATCTAAGGAGTTCCTCTCCTTTTGGTCCAATCTAACCTAGTTCGTCTCCTCTTGGTCCATTCGAAGGAGTTCGTCTCCTTTTGGTCCAATCTAACCTTGTTCGTCTCCTCTTGGTCCAATCTAAAGAGTTCGTCTCCTTTTGGTCCAATCTAACCGAGTTTATCTCCTTTTAGTCCTTATATAGGGAGTTCTTCCCTTTTGGTCCAATCTAAACTTAGTTTCGTCTCCTCTTGGTCCATCTAAGGAGTTCATCGCCTTCTGGTCCAATATCTAACGAGTTCTCTCCTTTCGTCCAATCTAAGTAGTTCGTCTGCTTTTGGTCCATCTAAACTAGTTTCGTCTCCTTCTTGGACAAATTTAATGAGTTTGTCTCTTTTGATCAAAGCTAACCGATATCCGTCTCGTTTTAGTCCTTATCTAAGGAGTGCTTTCCTTTTGGTCCAATCTAACGTAGTTCGTCTCCTCTTCGTCCAGTCTAAAGAGTTCTTCTCCTTTTGGTCCAATCAAACCTAGTTCGTCTCCTCTTGGTCCAATCAAAGGAGTTCATCTCTTTTTGGTCCAATCTAACTTAGTCCGTCTCCTCTTGGTCCAATCGAGGGAGTTGGTCTCCTTTTGGTCCAATATAACCGAGTTCGTCTCCTGTTGGTCTAATCAAAGGGAGTTCGTCACCTTTTGGTCTAATCTAACCTAGTTCGTCTCCTCTTGGTCCAATCTAAGGAGTTCTCTCCTTTTCTTTTCGTCAAATCTAAGGAGTTCGCCTCCTTTTGGGCCAATCTAACCGAGTTCTTTTCCTTTTGGTCCAATCAAAGGAGTTCCTCTCCTTTTGGTCCAATCTAACCGAGTTCGTCTCCTCTTGGTCCAATCTAAGGAGTTCATCTCCATTTGGTCCGATCTAACCTAGTCCGTCTCCTCTTGGTCCAATCGAAGGAGTTGGTCTCCTTTTGGTCCAATCTAACCGAGTTCGTCTCCTCTTGGTCAATCTAAGGAGTTCATCTCCATTTGGTCCTATCTAACCTAGTCCCTCTCCTCTTGGTCCAATCGAAGGAGTTGGTCTCCTTTTGGTCCAATATAACCGAGTTCGTCTCCTGTTGGTCTAATCAAAGGGAGTTCGTCACCTTTTGGTCTAATCTAACCTAGTTCGTCTCCTCTTGGTCCAATCTAAGGAGTTTCTCTCCTTTTGGTCCAATCTAACTGTGTTTGTCTCCTTTTCATCCAGTCTAAGGGAGTTCGTCTCCTTTCGGTACAATCTAACCTAATTCGTCTCCTCTTGGTCCAATCTAATGAGTTCGTCTCGTTTTGGTCCAATCTAACCGAGTTCGTCTCCTTTTAGTCTTATCTAAGAGAGTTCTTCTTCTTTTGGTCCAATCTAACTTAGTTCGTCTCCTCATGGTCCAATCTAAGGAGTTCTGCTCCTTTTGGTCCAATCTAACTTAGTTCGCCTCCTCATGGTCCAATCTAACTTAGTTCGTCTCCTCGTGGTCCAATCTAAGGAGTTCATCTCCTCGTGGTCCAATCTAAGGAGTTCATCTCCTTTTGGTCCAATCTAACCGAGTTCGTCTCCTTTTCGTCCAATCTAATGAGTTCGTCTCCTTTTGGACCAATCTAACCAAGTTTGTCTCCTTTTAGTCTTATCTAAGGGAGTTCTTCGCCTTTTGGTCCAATCTAACTTAGTTCGTCTCCTCATGGTCCAATCAAAGGAGTTCGTCTCCTTTTGGTCCAATATAACCTAGTTCGTCTACTCATGGTCTAATCTAAGGAGGTCATCTCCTTTCGGTCCAATCTAACCGAGTTCGTCTGCTCTTGGTCCCATCAACCGAGTGGGTCTCCTTTTGGTCTAATCTAACCTAGTTCTTCTCATCTGGGTCCAATCGAAGCAATTAGTCTTCTTTTGGTCCAATCTAACCTAGTTCGTCTCCTTTGGGTCCAATCTATGGAGTTCGTCTCCTTTCGGTCCAATCTAACGGAGTTCGTCTGCTCTTGGTCCAATCAACCAAGTTGATCTCCTTTTGGTCTAATCTAACCTAGTTCGTCTTATCTGGGTCCAATCGAAGCAGTTAGTCTCCTTTCGGTCCAATCTAACCTAGTTCGTCTCCTTTTGCTCCAATCTATGGAGTTCGTCTCCTTTTGGACTAATCTAACCGAGTTCGTCTCCTGTTGGTCTAATCAAAGGGAGTTCATCTCCTTTTGGTCCAATCTAACCGAGTTTCGTCCCTCGGGTCATTCGAAGGAGTTTTCTTCGTCCTTTTGGTCCAATCAACCTTGTTCGTCTCCTCTTGGTCCAATCTAAGGAGTTCGTCTCCTTTTGGTCCAATCAACCCAAGTTCGTCTCCTCTTGGTCCAATCTAAGGAGTTCGTCTCGTTTTGGTCCAATCTAACCGAGTTCGTCTCATTTTGGTTCAATCTAAGTGAGTTCTTCTCCTTTTGGTCCAACCTAACTTAGTTCGTCTCCTCATGGTCCAATCTAAGCAGTTCGTCTCCTTTTGGTCCAAGATAACCTAGTTCCCCTAGTTCGTTCCTTTTCGTCCAAATCTAAGGAGTTCGTCTCCTTTTGGCCAATCAACTAGTTCGTCTCCTCTTGGTCCAACTATGAGTTCGGTACTTTGGGTCCAATCTAAACCTATGTTCGTCTCCTCTCGGTCAGCTAAAGAGTCTCTCTTTTTTGGGCCAATCTAACCGAGGGTCGTCTCCTTTTGGTCTAAATCCAAGGGAGTTCTAATTCTTTTTGTTCAATCTAACTAGTTCGTCTAATCATTTGGTTCCAATCTAAGGAGTTAGTCTCCTTCGGTCATCTAACCGAGTTCGTCTCCTCTTGGACAATCTAAGGAGTTCATCTCCTTTGGGTCCAATCTAACCGAGTTCTTTCGTTTTAGTCTTATCAAAGGGAGTTCTTCTCCTTTTGGTCCAATCTAACTTAGTTCGTCTCCTCATGGTCCAATCTAAGCAGTTCGTCTCGTTTTGGTCCAATATAACCTAGTTCGTCTCCTTTTGGTCCAATCTAACCTAGTTCGTCTCCGCTTGGTCCAATCTAATGAGTTCGTCTCCATTTGGTTTAGTCTAACCGAGTTTGTCTCCTTTTAGTCTTATCTAAGGTAGTTCTTCTCCTTTTGGTCAAATCTAACTTAGTTCCTCTCCTCATGGTCCCATCTAACTTAGTTCGTCTCCTCTTGGTCCAATCTAAGGAGCTCCTCTCCTTTTGGCCCAATCTGACCGAGTTCGTCTCCTTTTCGTCCAATCTAATGAGTTCGTCTCCTTTTGGACCCATCTAACCGAGTTTGTCTCCTTTTAGTCTTATCTAAGGGAGTTCTTCGCCTTTTGGTCCAATCTAACTTAATTCGTCTCCTCATGGTCTAATCTAAGGAGTTCGTCTCCTTTTGGTCCAATCTAACCGAGTTCGTCTGCTCGTGGTCCAATCAACCTAGTTGGTCTCCTTTTGGTCTAATCTAACCTAGTTCGTCTCATCTGGGTCCAATCGAAGCAGTTGGTCTCCTTTTGGTCCAAGCTAACCTAGTTCGTCTCCTTTTGGTCCATTCTAACCTAGTTCGTCACCTTTTGGTCCAATCTATGGAGTTCGTCTCCTTTTGGTCCAATCTAACCGAGTTCGTCTCCTGTGGGTCTAATCAAAGGGAGTTCGTCTCCTTTTGGTCCAATCTAACCTAGTTCGTCTCCTCTCAGTCCAATCTAAGGAGTTCGTCTCTTTTTGGTCCAATCTAACCGAGGTCGTCTCCTTTGGGTCTAATCTAAGGGACTTCTTCTTCTTTTTGTCCAATCTAACCTAGTTCGTCTACTCATGGTCCAATCTAAGGAGTTCGTCTCCTTTTGGTCCAATCTAACATAAGTTGTCTCCTTGTGGTCCAATCTAACCTAGTTCGTCTCCTCTTGGTCCAATCTAATGAGTTCATCTCCTTTTCGTCGAACCTAATGAGTTCGTCTCATTTTGGACCAATCTAACCGAGTTTGTCTCCTTTTAGTCTTATCTAAGGGAGTTTTTCGCCTTTTGGTCCAATCTAACTTAGTTCGTCTCCTCATGGTCCAATCTAACTTAGTTCGTCACCTCTTGGTCCAATCTAAGGAGCTCATCTCCTTTTGGTCCAATCTAACCGAGTTCGTCTCCTTTTCGTCCAATCTAAGAGAGTTCGTCTCCTTTTGGACCAATCTCACCGAGGTCGTCTCCTTTTGGTCTAATATAAGGGAGTTCTAGCTTTTGGTCAATCTAACCAGTTAGTCCTCTATGGTCCAATCAAAGCGTCAGTCTACTTTTGGTCCATATAAATAGTTCGTCTAACTTATGGTCCAAGTCTAAGGAGTCGTCTCCTGTCGGTACAATCTAAACGAGTTCGTCTCCTCTTGGTCCAATATAAGGAGTTCGTCTCCTTTTGGTCCAATCTAACCGAGTTCGTCTCCTTTTGGTCCAATTTAACGTAGTTCGTCTCCTCTTGGTCCTATCTAATGAGTTCGTCTCCTGTTGGTCCAATCTAACCGAGTTCGTCTCCTTTTCGTCCAATCTAAGGGAGTTTGTCTCCTTTAGTCCAATCAAACCTAGTTCGTCACCTCTAGGTCCAATCTAAGGAGTTTCTCTCCTTTTGGTCCAATCTAACCGTGTTCGTCTCCTTTTCATCCAATCTAAGGGAGTTCGTCTCCTTTGGGTACAATCTAACCTAGTTCGTCTCCTGTTGGTCTAATCAATGGGAGTTCGTGTCCTTTTGCTCCAATCTAACCTAGTTCGTCTCCTCTTGGTCCAATCTAAGGAGTTCGTCTCTTTTTGGTCCATTCAAACCGAGGTCGTCTCCTTTTGGTCTAATCTAAGGGAGTTCTTCTTCTTTTTGTCCAATCTAACCTAGTTCGTCTACTCATGGTCCAATCTAAGGAGTTCGTCTCTTTTTGGTCCAATCTAACCGAGTTCGTCTCGTTTTCGTCCAATCTATGGAGTTCGTCCCCTTTTGGTCCAATCTAACCTAGTTCGTCTCCTCTTGGTCCAATCTAAGGAGTTCGTCTCCGGTTGGTCCAATCTAACCAAGTTCGTCTCGTTTTAGTCTTATCTAAGGGAGTTCTTCTCCTTTTGGTCCAATCTAACATAGTTCGTCTCCTTTTGGTCCAATCTAACTTAGTTCGTCTCCTCAGTGTCCAATCTAAGGAGTTCCTCTCCTTTTGGTCCAATATAACCTAGTTCGTCTCCTTTTGGTCCAATCTAAGGAGTTCGTCTCCTTTTGGTCCAATCTAACCGAGTTTGTCACCTTTTAGTCTTATCTAAGGTAGTTCTTCTCCTTTTGGTCCAATCTAACTTCGTTTCGTTCCTCATGGTCCAAATCTAACTTGTTCGTCTCCTCTTGGTCCAATCAAGGAGCTCATCGCATTTTGGTGTAACAACCGCCAGAGTTGTTCTCCTTTTCGTACAATCCATGAGTTCGTCTATTGTGGACCAATCTAACCGCGTTGTCTCTTAGTCTTATATAACGGATCTTCGCCTTTGGGTCCAATATAAACTTAGTTCATCTATGCATGGTCCAATCGAAGGAGTTCCTCTCCTTTCCAATCTTTGAAAGTTCGTCTCCTATTGGATCAATCGAAGGAGTTCGTCTGCTTTCGGTCCAATCTAAGGAGTTCGTCTCCTTTTGGTCCAATCTTAGGAAGTTAGTCTCCTCTTGGTCCAATCTAAGGAGTGCGTCTCCTGTTGATCCAATCTAACCGAGTTCGTCTCCTTTTGCTCCAATCTAATCTAGTTGGTCTCCTCTTGGTCCAATATAAGGAGTTCGTTTCCTTTTTGGTCCAATCTAACTTAGGTTGTCGCCTCATGATCCAATCTAACTTAGTCGTCTCCTCTTGGTCCCAATCTACGGTGCTCATCTCTTTTGGCCAATCTAACGAGTTCGTCTCCTTTTCGTCAATCTAAGAGTTCGTCTCCTTTTGGGACCAATCTCACCGAGTTTATCTCCTTTTAGTATTATATAAGGGAAGTTCTTCTCCTTTTGGTCCAATCTACTTCGTTCGTCTCCGCATGGTCCATCTGAGGAGCTAGTCTCTTTGGTCCAATATAACCTCGTTAGTCTAGCCTGGTCCAATGTAAGGAGTTCGTCTCCTTTCGGTCCAATCTAAGCAGTTCGTCTCCTTTCGGTCCAATCTTAGGAGTTCGTCTCCTTTTGGTCCAATCTAACCGAGTTCGTCTCCTTTTGGTCCAATACAACCTAGTTCGTCTACTCATGGTCCAATGTAAGGAGTTCGTGTCCTTTGGGTCCAATCTAAGGAGTTCGTCTCCTTTTGGTCCAATCTAACCGAGTTCGTCTCCTTTTGATCCAATCTAACCTAGTTCGTCTTCTCTTGGTGCAATCTAAGGAGTTCGTCTCCTTTTCGTCCAATCTAACCGAGTTTGTCTCCTTTTCGTCCAATCTAATGGAGTTTGTCTCCTTTTGGTCCAATCAAACCTAGTTCGTCTCCTCTTGGTCCAATCTAAGGACTTTCTCTCCTTTTCGTCCAATCTAACCGTGTTCGTCTCCTTTTCATCCAATCTAAGGGAGTTCATCTCCTTTGGGTACAATCTAACCTAGTTCGTCTCCTGTTGGTCTAATCAAAGGGAGTTCGTCACCTTTTGGTCCAATCTAACCTAGTTCCTCTCCTCTAGGTCCAATCTAAGGAGTTCGTCTCTTTTTGGTCCAATCTAACCGAGGTCGTCTCCTTTGGGTCTAATCTAAGGGAGTTCTTCTTCTTTTTGTCCAATCTAACCTAGTTCGTCTACTCATGGTCCAATCTAAGGAGTTCGTCTCTTTTTGGTCCAATCTAACCGAGTTCTTCTCCTTTTGGTCCAATATAACATAGTTCGTGTCCTCATGATCTAATCTAAGGACTTCGTTTCCTTTTGGTCTAATATAACGTAGTTCGTCTACTCATGGTCCAATCTAAGGAGTTCGTCTCCTATCGGTCCAATCTAACCGAGTTTGTCTGCTCTTGGTCAAATCAACCGAGTTGGTCTCCTTTTGGTCTAATCTAACCTAGGTCATCTCCTCTGGGTCCAATCGAAGCACTTAGTCTCCTTTTGGTCCAATCTAACCTAGTTCGTCTCCTTTTGATCATATCTATGGAGTTCGTCTCCTTTTGGTCCAATCTAACCGAGGTTGTCTCCTGTTGGTCTAATCAAAGGGAGTTCGTCTCCTTTTGGTCCAATCTAACCTAGTTCCTCTCCTCTTGGTCCAATCTAAGGTGTTCGTCTCTTTTTGGTCCAATCTAACCAAGGACGTCTCCTTTTGCTCTAATCTAAGGGAGTTCTTCTTCTTTTTGTCCAATCTAACCAAGTTCGTCTACTCATTGTCCAATCTAAGGAGTTCGCCTCCTTTCGGTCCAATCTAACCGAGTTCGTCTCCTCTTGGACCAATCTAAGGAGTTCATCTCCTTTTGGTCCAATCTAACCTAGTTCGTCCCCTCTTGGTCCATTGGAAGGAGTTCGTCTCCTTTTGGTCCAATCCAACCTTGTTCGTCTCCTCTTGGTCCAATCTAAGGAGTTCGACTCCTTTTGGTCCAATCTAGCCGAGTTCGTCTCCTTTTCGTCCAATCTAAGGAGTTCGTCACCTTTTGGTCCAATCTAACCGAGTTCGTCTCCTTTTGATCCAACCAAACCTAGTTCGTCTCCTCTTGGTCCAATCTAATGAGTTCGTCTCGTTTTGGTCCAATCGAACTGAGTTCGTCTCCTTTTTTTCCAATCTAATGAGTTCGTGTCCGTTTGGACCAATCTAACCGAGTTTGTCTCCTTTTAGTCTTATCTATGGAAGTTCTTCGCCTTTTGGTCCAATCTAACTTAGTTCGTCTCCTCATGGTCCAATCTAAGGAGTTCGTCTCCTTTTGGACCAAT